>CM052887.1:34397674-34435577 GCA_028534135.1 Potos flavus | reverse complement strand
TAGAGGGTATTATACTAAGCAAAATAAGTCAATCAGAGAAAGACAATTATCATATGATCTCTCTGATATGAAGAATTTGAGAGGCAGGGTTGGGGATCATGGGGGGTGGGGGGGAATGAAACAAGATGGGATCAGGAGGGAGACAAACCATAAGAGACTCCTAAACTCACAAAACAACTGAGGGTTGCTGGGGGATGGGGGGTAGGGATAGGGTGGCTGGGTTATGGACATTGGGGAGGGTATGTGCTATGTTAAGTGCTGTGAAATGTGTAAGCCTGATGATTCACAGACATGTACTCCTGGGGCAAATAATCCATTATATGTTAATAAAAATAAAATAAAATACAATAAAATAAAATAAAATAAAATAAAATAAAGCATTATGATTCCTTCTCGGAATAACCTTAGCTTTATTAAACTGTTTAGACTGCTTTATCTTCATTAACCAGAGAAAATTATATTTATAATTAAAAAATAAACAGTTTCCATCCAGCTGGAAAAAAGGGGATACCACTTGTAATAAAATAATTGTGTATCTGTCACCATTGTTCACACAATCATGGTTATGGGGTGTAAGCAAAACAAAATTTTAGTTTTTCCTTATCAACTCCTTAAATATTTTTCAGTGGGGAAAGTTTTTTCTTTTAACTCCTGCAGGTAGAAATTACCAACGAGTTACAAACTTTTCTTATCACTTTTAGGTAATAAAAGTTATAGTGTCACCTGTAAGTTGTAACTCACAGTTTTAATTGTGTAATAAAAATTATTGAGTCAATATATTAACTTTCCTTTTAGTCTTCGTTTATCTGGTATTAGCTATAAGGAGAACCTATGGTCAATGGGAAGGAATGTGCTTCTCATCCCTGCTAGGCCGGATCAAGGATGAGAGTAGAGGGGGAGGCCACAGAGGTTCTTTCTTGGCTTGTCTATTGTCACATGGCTTTGGATCCTCTGGTCTTGACAGATGTTTGACAGTGAGTTTCCTTGTGGGGTCCTGCCTTGCCCCTGTGACTGCCACTCTTGGGACATGGAAGAGGGGCTCTCTTCCTCCAGCTGTTTCTCCTTATCAGCCTCTGCTTTTCTGGGGGTTTATTCTATACTGATTCTCTCTATTGGAATTCCACTGCTCCTCTGGGTCCTCTTGGACAGGATTCCAAACAATTCCAGGCCAACCCTCTCACCTAGAGTATATCTAGTCCACAGAAAAAACTTGCATGGCCTTTGTGCTGACCAACCCTGGATAGACGGGCTGATCCAACTCCAGCCCTCTCTTGGCCATCACCATCCATTTTAGCTTTCCCACGTGTGAGTCAGACCAGGTCCCTTGCATTGCCAAGGCGGAAATCAAGGTCAATAAGTGGTTTCCGTGAAGCTCTCTTTCTAGAATCCGGTAAAGAGAGAAGCAACCCAAACCCCTCTCATTTTCTTCAAACACTTTATAAGATTACTTTCTCCAAAGAAGAACTTATTAATCCTATCTTATCTCTTTCTCCTTTTTATACCCAGAGTGTGAGTGAGAATCTAGTGTTTGAACATTCTTCAATTCGGTGTCTACAGATTATTGCTTCTTAGAGCCTAAGGTCAGACCTTTGATTTCACATCCTGGTATGTTGTGATTGAGATAGCTAGACTCTAGGTTTGCCTGCATGGGACTGAAATGTGAAATAAGTTAACAAGAAGGAATTTTATTTCTCTGATTTGAAACTCCAAGCTGGCGTGGTGGCTCTGTTCATCAGGGTCTTCAGAGGATGCATCTTCATTCTTGGGTGTCTGTCCTTCTCTGGGTGTTTTCCTCACCCACGTGATCCAGAATAGCCACTGCGTCTTCACTTTGGCCACTGGGGAAGGGGAGTAGGGGAGGGAAAGTCATGCCTCTTCCTTTATCATGAATCAGCAATTGCAAACATTGCTTCCGTTTTCATCCCATTGGCCCAAATCCAGTCCATCTGGCAACACCTGGCTGCACCAGGGACTGGAAAACATGGTCATTATTCCAGGCGGCCACACAGGTCAGCTACAATTCTCTTACTATGATAGGAGGGGAGAATGCATATTATGGTTCAACTAGCAGCCTCTGCCCTGCCATTCAACGAACACTGAGTATGACTAATATATGATGGGATGTGAACTACATTTTCACTTTAGAGGGTCTGAAACTACTTCTGTCCAAATTCCTTAATTTCACTAATGCTATTTTTAAACATTTTATCTTAAAGGGAATCCAGGGTCCCATAGGTCCACCTGGTCCACAAGGGCCTCCAGGACAAGGCTCGCCTGGTTCCAAGGTAACTTTCTGAATGAGAGCAGAGTTTAATACATCTATAGTCTAGTTGCTATTTCCTGGTCAGTAGCTAGTGCATTGGGAAAGTAGCAGATAAAATGAACTTAAAAATCAGATTTCTACTTAATGCAAAATGGTATTAATATTCCCAATGGTTTAATTAATGTGATATATATTCTTTACACTTTTAGAAGCATTTATTTAGACAATCTTAATTTATTGTTTTCTTTATTACTTTTTTATAAGAGATCCTCTTCTCACAGTAGAGGCTACCTGTGGGCTGGCTAATCCATTCTCATCAACAGTCCCCCACTAGGCATACCTCCTGACACATTTAATTAAAGGGATATGGAGTCAGAAATAAATAAAAATCTTCTCTGAATGTGGGAAACATTTTATGTCCTAAATTAAAACTATTATTTATCCCTTATGGGGGAGCATGGCCCTTCTTATTTAACTAGCTGTTCTTAATGTTGCTTCAAATGATCACTAACCGTTGTTATATAAATACGGCTCTGAGAGCAGTCACCTTCCAGCGCACTCCTTAGAGATTGCAGTGTAAGAAGCAGCTCAACAGAAGACAGTTACCGTCCTTGAGATTTTTGCTTCGTGATTGGAAGCTCAGGTTGTTCTCTCTGCTTATGATAGTGCTCTTGATTCGCAGTCATTCTGGCTTCTCATGTGTCAATTTTAGTTGTTGTGGGATATAACTGCCTTCCTTCCAGGTGCCCTACACCTTTTGAGTATGCTACCTAGCCTCTATATATCTTTTTAGATTTTATTTATTTATTTGAGAGAGGGAGTGAAAGAGAGAGAGAGAGAGAAAGCACAAGTCGGGGGAGAGGCAGAGGGAGAGGGAAAAGCAGGCTCCCCGCTGAACAGGGATCCCAACATGGGGCTTGATCCCAGGACCCTGAGATCATGACCTGAGCTGAAGGCAGATGCTTAACTGACTGAGTCATCCAGGCGCCTCTACCTAGCCTATATTTTAAGCTAGACCATTATTTTTCCAAATTTGGTAAAACTCCATCCACCTGAAGGGATTTTAGGCAAATATATATATTTGAATTATATACAAGCATATATTGAAATAATATAATATATATTAAAAATACATTTTCATGTTTCATATTACAATATATCATCAGTATTAATAATATAATTAACATCTATCTACTATGTATATATTGAACACATATATATGAATTGAGCACACGAAGCTCGGTTTTATCTTATTTTGTTGATGCGAGACAGTGCTTAGCTCTTAAGGCAGAAATATATTATTCTTATTTTGCTGCTATAGTGACTTACTCTTCAAATACTCTTTCCTCACTAGGGAGAAGTAGGCCAGACAGGAGCTACGGGTCCTAGAGGACCAGTGGGAGTTGGAGTACAAGGCCCAAAGGTGAGCTGACCATACCGATCGGAAGCATTTAGATAATTTATGTCATTGGTATCCAAATGCAATACAGATCAGGCATATGTCATCTGTTATCTCAACAGAGGAGAATATTCACAAAAGGGTCTGATGCTCAGTGTAACTCTTATTGTTTAAGAGGAACCAAAAAGCTTAGTTTGTTTTAAGGACTGCTACCTGGATTTTATTTCAGAGGCCCTCTTTTGGCACAGAGCGATTCTTTAAGAACATTCTTGTTTGCATATTATAAAACAGAGTACCTAGTACAGTAGGATTTCAGCAAACAGTACTCCCCTTGTCTTGTTTTGCGGTGGGCTCACGTTTAAGGTCTCAGCTCAAAAGCTACCTCTTCAGAAAGTTGTTCCCTAAACCTAAAGTACGTCTCCCCCATTCCCGCTACCCAGTGATTTTCTATTTCAGCATGCTGTTGCCTTTGCTTTTCCCCCTCACCTCAACTGGCAAGTTTTCTGCATTACTTTTCTTCTTACTAACCACTCAAGAAATGCAGTGCCCAACATTGGAGCCCCCGCCACACATGGTTACTGAATGCCGGGAACGTGACGAGTGTAAAGTGAGACGTGTGGTTAGCTTGAAACACACACTTGATTACAGAGCTCAACACAAAGAATGTGAACTACATCCCTAGTACATTTGCAGATTGATTACATATTGAAATGACACCATTTCAGATATACTAAGGTAAGTAAAATACATTATTAGGATTATTTTCACCTGTGTCTTTTAACAGGTGTGGCTGTTAATGAAGAATAGACATGTTACATGTACATAAATATATAATTACAAATGTGCTAATGTAAATAGAAATCACTAATATAAATAGTAATAATAGCTGCCACTCGTTGGATGGTTTCAATGTGCCGCACAATATGCTAACTATGACATATACATCACCATACATATATGCAGTGTACGTGTACATATGTACACATATGTTGTCATGTATGTGCCAACTTTAGAGAAGCAACATAGGGTAGTAAGGCTCAGCAGTTAGACTACCTAAGCCTAAATTCCAGTTTTGCCACTAACTAGGTGTGCAATTGTAAGCTTCTCTCACTTTAGAAAATGAAATATTTCAAACATACTCAATAGCGTAGAGGATAATATAAAGACCGCCCATGTATTCTACAAGCCAGCTTTATCAGATGTTGACATTTTGCCATGTTTATTCCAGCTAGTTTTCTAAGAAGCATTACAGACATAGCTAGAGGCTCTGCCTCTGCTCCACGCTCCCATGACCCTCCGCTCCCTCACCAGACATAACTATTATCATGACTTGGGTATTTATCATTCTTTTGAAGTTTTTATAATTTTCCCACAAATGTTTTTATCCATAAACTGCATATAGCTTTTGTGTGTTCTTGAACTTTACATAATGCATCATTCTGCCTTATATTTATATTCGGCCTCATGTCTTGTTTTCATATACCTTTAAGTCATTCATTTTCATTGCTCTATGGTAGTCTATTGTGTAAAAATATCTCATTTAAAATTTATCCATTTTCCTGTCGATTGATGTTTAAATTGCTTCCCATTTTTTGCCTTTGCCAACAATGATGCCATAAACATTCTATGAGTTTCCTTTTGTATAAGTCAGACTACAAGTTTCTCTCACTAGTTGATGATAGATGCTACAAGTAGAATTGGAAGATTATAGGGTATGGGCAAGTTTTCAATTTTGATACCATGAAAATCCTGTTCAAAGTGCACAATGGGTAAAATGGTTCTGCCCGTTCACCCTCCTTCTAGCAGTATGTGACAATGTTCCTTTCTCTACCTTCTTGCCAACATGAAGGATGTACAATACATCTCATTATTTTAATTTCTATTCTCTGGTAACTGAACACTTTTTGAGTGCTTAATGGACCTTCAGCTTTTCTCTTTTGCAAATTCCTGTAAATATTCTTTTTTTTTTTTTTTTTTTGAGGGTTGGTGTTCCTTTCTTTAATTAAAGTTCTTTCTATATCTGGATATTAATCCTTTGTTACTTGGGTTGCAGATATTTCCTGGGCTATGGGTTATCTCTTTTACTTAGGGTACCTTTTACTATACAAAAGTTGTAAGTTCTGATGTATTTCTATCCCATTATGGTCTGAGGTTTTTAAATATTATTAGAAACATTTCTTGGCTCCAAAATCATAAAGATGCTCATGTATTTTCTTCTTAAAATTTGGGGGTTTTGCTTTTTAAAGTTTAGGTCTTTAGTCCACTTACTGTTTCTTTTTTACATTTGGTGCAACATAGCGATCTTTTTTTTCCCCCAGATGGACAACCAGATGTCCCCGCATGGGTTTCTGAATAGTCCGTCTTTGCTGCACTGTTGTACGTCAAGCTTCTCTACATGTGAGGATCGTGCCTGAGCTCTCTATTCTGCTCCATTTTCTATTTATGTTCTTCAGTGCTATTACTGCTCTGTCTTGATTATAATAGATTTGTAATAAGTTTTATCATCAGTAGGGAAAATACTTTCAACTTCTTTCCTAGTTACTCTTGATTCTAACATACTCCTTTTAGGATTGACTTGTCAAATCTGACAGAATATCCCATTGGGATATACTCTTGGGATTGCATTGTATCTTTAGATTAAATATTGAGTCTTTCAAACCACAGCGTAAAACTAATTTTTCAGGAAAAGATTTGTCATTTTATCACATTTTTATCCACAAAGATCTTCTAGTTTTTCAGTTAAAAAGGTACACTGGAGAAATTTTTTGCAGTTGTCAGTTTCTTCTTTTTCTACAACTTTTAATTAGCTATTGCAGGTCAATTAGGGGAAGTATTTTGTTCGTGGTGGTGTTTTGCTTTGTTTTGGTATATTGATTTTTGCAGTCAGGCACTTGATAATATCTCTTATTATTTCTAATTGATTTTAAAGTCTCTCTTTTTTATTCCCTGTGTACACAGTCATATTGTATGAAAAACTGTTTTTTCTTTTTAGTTCTTTTTCCTATTTGTTTTTAAAAATTTTACACTGCTAGAATCTCCAGTGCAATGCTTAAAAGAAGTGACTTCAAAGGAAGTGCTTCTAAAATTTCACTTCAAGTAAAAAATATTTATTTATTTGAGAGTGAGTGAGTGAGAGAGCACAATCAGAGAGGAGGGGCAGGGGGACAAGTAGATTCCCCGCTGAGCAGGGAGCCCAAAGCGGCACTCAGTCCCAGAATGCCAAGATCATGACCTGAGCTGAAGGCGGACGCTTAACCAAATGAGCCACCCAGGCTCTTATAGTGTGACATAAGTGTGACATTTGCTCTAAGTTTTTGCTAGACTACCTCTATTAGGTTAACATAATTACCTTCTGTTTCAATTGTACCAAAAGTTTCTTATTAATTATAAATGAGTACTCATTTTATCTGATTCTGCATCTACTAAGATAATTGTTTTATGTTTCCCTTTTAACCTGTTCATAATGGCATATTACATTTCCAGAATTTTTAATTGTTGAACCACACTGGCATTCTTGAGATAAACCCAACTGATCATGATATATAACTTTTTTATGATAGCAATTTAATCGATTAATCTTTTATTCAGGATTTTTGCATCCATTTTAAATAATTGTATTTATTATGTGGTTGACATACAATAAAAGCGCATGGTTAAAGTGTACACTTTGATAAAACATATATATATATGTTCTTGAAACTATCACCAAAACCAAATAATTAAAGTATCCATCATCCCCCCCATAGCAAATTATGTGTCCCTTTGTAATACCATCCTTCCATCTCTCCCTAAATTCTCCTACTGATATGCTTTGCAATCTCTGGTAACTATTGGTCTGCTTTTTGTCATTAAAGATTCATTTGTGTTTCCTAGAATTTTATGTAAATGGAATAATATGCCAAATAATCTTTTTTTTCTGTCTTCTCTTTTACTCAGCAAAATTACTTTGAGGCCCATTTTTAACATTTAGGAATAGCTTCTTTCTTATTGTTCTTTTTATTGCTGAATAGTATTCCACTGTAGGGACATTTGTTCATCCTTTCCCATGTTGAGGGAAATTTGGTTGTTTCCAGCTTTGGGATATTATAAAGCTATTATGAATAATTACATACATGTCTTTGTAAGGACATATGTTTTCATTTTTCTTGGGTAAATGCCTAGAAGTGAAATGGCTAGGTCATATGGGAGGTATCTATTTAGCTTTTCAAGAAATTGCCAAATTTGTTTCCAAAACACTATGTTGTCTGTATTTTCACTGGGTATGGAATTCTGGGTTTATGGCTGTTTTCGTTTTGTTTTTTCTCTTTCTTTTAGTATGTTCAAGATGTTCCACTTTTTTCTCGCTTGCATTTCTCTGATGAGAAATCCGTTAGAATCTGCACATTCATTTCTCTACATGTCTCTTTTGTCTGGCTACCTTTGAGATTTTCTCTGTATTGCTAGTTTTGAGCCATGTGATTATAATGTGCCTTACTTTTGTTTTCTTCGTATTTCTTGAGCTCAGGGTTCATTGATTTTCTTGGATTTGTGGGTTATTGATTTCATCAAATTTGGAAATATTAGGCCATTGTTTCTTGAAATATTTCCACTCTCTGCCTTCACCCAGGAAACACCATGTTACTTAAATTTGGCTGCTTCACTGATGTTCTGCTCATTCTTTTTTTGGTCTCTTTTCTCTCTGTTTCATTTTAGATTGTTTTTATTGCTGTGTTTTTTAGTTCATTAATCTGCTATGATGTCTAATTTGCTTTTAATTTTATCCAGGGTATGGTTTATCTCATACTTTGCAATTTTCAACTCTAGAAGTTCAACTTGTATCTTTCTATAACTTCATGCCTCTATTTAATATATCTCAACTTTCCTCTGGTTTCTTGAACATATGGAACATATGGAATGCAGTGCAATAAATTTTAGGGTTCTTTTCTACTATTTTATCACCTGTAATTTTCTTGGTAATTTTTTTCCAGTTTCTTTGAATTCCCGATAATTTTTGGCTAGATGCCAAACTTTGTGGATTTTGGGGGGCTAGCCACTTTTGTATTGCTACACATAACTTCATCTTTCTATACATATCTTCATTCCTGGATTCTTTTAAATCACTTGAAAACAGTTTGCACCTCTTGGTCTTGCTTTTAAACTTTCTTAGGTAGGAGCATTTGGTCTAGGGTTCATTTTTCTTGACTACCGAAGCAAGACATTTCTTAGAACTCTAATCTATGCCCTCAGAATTGTGAGATTTCCTTTCTTGTCACTGGAAGCAGGTACTATTTCTGGCCTGCTGCCAGTTGGTTGTTTTCTGGGCATTGAGTAGTTTCTTCGCACTGTGCGGAACAGTATTTACTTGACTACACGAGGGGGATACTCATCAGAGCTTCATCGTTCTCTCTGTGTACCTTCTTCCTATCAGGTAATCTATTCTGTGAATTTTTGATACCTGGCTTAGCTAGACTCCTACCTTTGTCTCCCTAAATCGGAGAGATTTCTGAACTTCCCGTGGGTTCTCTCTCCCTGAACCATGGCCTGGAAACTCTACCCAGTCAGTAAACCAGGGAAATTACAGTATTCACCTAATTTGTTTCCCTGCCCCCAGGTATTATTATCCTTCATTACTTGGTGTCTAATGTCTTGAAAGATGTTGTTTTATATATTTTTGTCTGGTTTTTAGGTGTGTCAGGGAGGAAATTGAATCTGGTCCCGTTCCTCCATTTGACTGGAAACTTACGTGATATCTACATTCATAGGTAGTCTGGTCTACAATGTAGTTGCCTCATCCTATTATTGTATGACTTTAATTAAAGTTTTATTAGCCTCATGAAATAAATTGGGTAGACGTCCCTCTTTTACTGTTTTTCAGAACTATTTGTAAAAGATAGGGAATACCTATTCTTCAAAGAATAAAGAATTTGTAAGGCTTGCCTGCAAAACCAGCAGAGCCTGTGATCATGCAAGGAGAAGAAATTAGAGACTTTCAATTGCTGATTCAATTTTTTAATGCTTTTGGTTTACTTAGCTTGTCCATTTCTCCTTATGACATTTAAGTAATTTACATTTTTTTAAAAAGTTATTTGTTAATGTTCTCTAATTGAAATTGTCACAGAAATTTTCTACGATTTTAAAAAATCTTTACTATATATATAAGTTATATTTCCCTTTAATTCTTAATGGTGTTTATTTGGGACTTTTCTTTTTACAGTTAGTAATTCCTGTTAGAGGTTTATTTTATTAGTTTTTTAAAGATACTACCCTTTAGTTTTGTTACTTTTCTTAATTTCGATTTTCAAATTTATTACTGTCTGCTCTCATCTTTATCATATCCCTCTACTTATTTTTAGGTTTACTGTTCTTTTTATTTTTACTAGTTTTTCTCTTTTTTTTTAGTTGAGTTTAGGTGAAATGACTTTCACTTATCTTTAATTTTTTTGCTCTTAATAAATACAGTTAGGACACTCTGGCACTGTTCAAAAGTAGCACATGTCATCTCCGAACATTTTACAAGGCATATTCTTAAATACAAACGAACTTGAAAGCAAGTAGCGTGATTGAATATCAGAGCTGACGCTGAACTTCTATGTTAGTTTCTTGGGGTCGCCATAACAAAGAACCACAAACTGTGGTGCAACACAACAGAAATTCATTATGTCACAGTTCTAGAGGAAGTGGAAAATCAAAGTGTCTGCAGGGTCATGCTTTCTCTAAAACCTGTAGGGAAGAATCCTTCCTTGCCTCTTCCTAACTTCTGGGGCTGGGTCCCCGTGCTTGGCATTCCATGGCTTGTAGCCGCCCTTCTGCCATCACATGGAGTCCCCCACTCCATGTGTCTACCTTTACATGGCCTTTGCTTTTTCTTCTTCTTTTTTTGTAATAAATGCATTTTTATTTTTTAGATTTTATTTATTTGACAGAGAGAGAAAGCACAAGCATGGGGGCAGCAGGCAGAGGGATAGGGAAAAGCAGGCTCCCCCTCGCAGGGCTCGATCTCAGGACTCTGGGATCATGAACTGCACCAAAGGCAGATGCTTAACTGACTGAGCCACCCAGGCATCCCCAACATTTGCTTCTTCTTATAAGGACAGCAATTATGTTGAATTAGAGCCCACCCTCATCACCTCATCTGGTTACTTCTAAAAGACCCTATTTCCAAATGAGGTCACATTCACAGGTACCAGGGGTTAGGACTTCAAGATCCCATTTTTGAGGTTTCAGCTCAGCCCATAAGAACATAATCCAAAACTGAGATCCAAAGAGATTAAGAAACTTGCCCAAGGTCAAAGAGTTTAATTACTACTAGCTACTACTCAGATTTCTCCACTCAGAGGGTTGTCCAAATACTGTAGGATACACTCCACTGGCAAGTACCTCCAACCGGTGGTGCATAAGTATGAATTTAAATCACAGTAAATATGATACTTACAGATAAATACGAATTTCTGGGAAATAAAATCTTTGCTTATCCACCAGGGGGAGCCAGGCTCCACAGGGCTCCCAGGACAACCAGGAGCAGCCGGAGAGGATGGAGCTGCAGGGAAGAAGGTAACACTTGTTTTTCATGTTACTAGAATAAAAACTATGGAATCCCACTGATACCTTGGTCCCACAGGACTTCAAATTAGACCCTGCAGGGCAAACTTAGTCATTTTAAGTAAACGTCTCACAACTCTTAAATTTCCTTTTTCACTTATTTTAGAGAGAAAGAGCACTAGTTTAATGGCTGAATAGTGTCTCATGCTCTCTGCTTTCGGTCTGGCGTTTCAACCATGGCATCCTCCAGTGACCTAGTCCCTTTGGGATTCCTAGAAAGCACCCGAATTGAAACCTTGAGAAAAACACTTTTTCCCCTCCAAAAAGAGAGTCTGTAAATGCATTCAGGAAGTAATTATAATGATTTTTTGAAGTATTATGAGTTGACATTTGAAATACTCATTTTTCAAGATAAGAAGGGAAAAAACAGCAGATGGAAAGGCTGAAGGTCTTTCTCGTTTGTTTTTTTTTTTAAACGAAACCATCAAATGTGAATGACGAGCCAAAGGAAAGTGAGCTTATCCTTTGAAAATTGGCTGAGGAATTGGACTTTTTCCTATTTCAGCTGCTCTGAGCTCAACTAGAGTTTGATATGAATTTATTAAAGTTGGTTAACTCCCAAATTAATTTTAAGACTATTATTCTGGAGGGGCTCAGCAGAGAATCCACTGGCCATAAAAGGAGACAAGGTGGGCTTGTACAAACTGTCCATGGAGGGTTAGCTCACACACCAGTGTCATTTCCTCTAGGGAGAAGCAGGTCTTCCAGGAACGAGAGGCCCAGAAGGACCACCTGGAAAAGGACAGCCTGGCCCCAAGGTACGGGACTGACAAGGTGTTGGGGAAAGCAGACCGCCCAACAGGACAGTTTAGGAGAAATTTGATTGTTATTCTTGCTATGTCCAATGTGTTTACTTTTGGCTTAAAATTATGGCTCCAGCTTGTGCATTTTCGGAAGACAGCAAGTATGTATTATTCATTTTTATTTTCCTACAATCTATCATAAAATCTATCATAAGACCTGGGGACTAGGAAGAGTTCAACACATGTTTTCTCAATAAATGGTCAGACTGACATTTTAAAACACATAGAAAAAAAGCCTTGAGATACATCCTTGAGACTTGGAAGTCCATACATTTTCTTCAAATATTTTTAGTGTCTCACACAGTAATAAGAAATATCACCTTATCAAATGGAGGTTTCATTTGCACAACTTGGCATACGTTTATCTTACACATTGTAGAAATGCTGGTTGAGTAACATCTTTATAAAGATGACGATATCCAAATTCATCAATAAGATCATTAGCGACATAACCTATGGCTTCTAAGATGCCAGATGTTCCTGCAGTTTTTGTTTAGTCATCAGTGTACATATAAGGATTCTGCAGAATTACATATGAGTAAAGTAAAAATAAAATCTGCACTTATTAGAGTTGTATTTATAATTGCGTTAAAACAGTCAATGAAAGCTTAAGAAGTCTACGTCTTGTGCAAATATTGGCTAAAATTGAGTCCTTAACCTTAAATGAGAATTTGACATTTAAGTATATTTGCAGAATTTCAAACGTTTTAATTTATTGATTTATCAGACTGTAAGATCTCTCTCTCTCTCTCTCTCTCTTTTTTGGTGAATGTGGACAGAGAATACGTTTTTCACATCCAACAAAAATACTTTTAGAAATGCTTGTCTAGTAACATTCAGGAGAACTGATGTTTTCTAGAAGATACTTTTGGAAACTAGACCGTTGGAGTTAATAATTGAAGCTGGAAGAATGAATGATGTCTCTGGGAAAGAGAGCTGAGGTTTGAATCCCACATTGTGCAGTAGTTGGAGAAAGAACATTCAGAACAGCAGAAGATAAGCAGAATAGTTACCATGTTAGGGAACCTAAGGTGAGAGAGTTGTACAAACTGTCCATGGAGGGTTAGCTCACACATCAGTATCATTTCCTCTAGGGAGAAGCAGGTCTTCCAGGAACGAGAGGCCTGGAAGGTGAGAGGGTTTCAAGAGGAAAGCAATCAGTGGTGTCAAATGCTACCAACAGCAAGGAGAATGCACTGGGAAGAGAGGGCACTGGATTTGTAGCTCTGAGGGGATTTGTGGCTTATGGAAGTTTACGGAGAAGAGTGGTAGGAAGATGTTATGTGGCCTAGACATGCTACAGTTCAGTGTTGGCACTTTATTACCTTTAATTAGGTTCCTGCTGTTGTCTTCTGGGTTATTTAGGTCAGTAAATTAAGTTTGGGAGTGAATGGAGGAAAATAACCAGTTGGGGTTAGATTTTGCTTCTGCTGGCAAATGATAATGATACGGTAAGTTAAGGATACAATAACATTCGACTGTTATGCTTTTTTTTTTTTTTCATCACCTGTGTCACTGCTCTTCATTAGTTTGGACCTTGGGGAGTTAATTACAATCTATAGGTAAGAGTTCACCTCTGCATTGCCTATGACCTTGGGAACATGTCAGAAATGTGAATTCTTGGATCTCAGTGCAGACCTACTAAGTCAGAAACTGTGGATGTGGGGCTCAGCGATCTGTGGGCTAACAAGCCCTCCACGTGATTCTGATGCACGCTTAGGTTTGAAAATAGTAATATAGTCATTTATGTCATAAAGGTTTCAATGGCCTCAGCTGCACACCTCCGAAAGTTATTCCTTCCTTGAACCACATTTGGATATGATACCTTGCAGTTGAGCCCTAGTTTAAGGATAGTTTGTAATGCTCTGAGGGCCGTGCTGGAACGTAAGAAAATTCCTTCAGGGAAGTACTAGCTTTCACAACCAGGCTGAGGAACAGCCAGTGGGCAGTTTCTAACTGAGCTCCAGGTTAATGCTCCTGCGTCTTTCTACCAACAGAATTATCGGTCTCATTTGGGAGACAGAACTAGATTCCTTATTGAGGAAGGAATGTGGCTGGATTTGAAAAATCTGGGGTTTTTTTAGTGGTAACATTTAGTATAGCTAGCTATTTCATGTTTCACTTCGTTATTGCCATCTTTACAATCTATAGATATATAATTTAAAAAAAATTTTTTAAATTAAATAAATAAAAATAAAAAAATAATTTTTTAAAAAAATTTAAAAAAATTTTTCTTATTCAAGTATAATTAACACACAGTGTTTTATTGATTTTGGGGGTACAATATAACGATTCAATAATTCTACACATTTCTCAGTGCTCAGGATACGTGTACTCTTCATCCCTTTCACCTAGTTCACTCATCTTTCCGCCCACCTCCTCTCTGGCAACCACCCATTTGTTCTCTATCTTGGAAAATATCTCATTTTATGTTTTAAAACTCAAGCAGCACTCAAGCTGAAAAAGCACAGGTAGCTAGATGTCTTTTCTGAAACCGTGAACGTCTCGGAAGCATCTGTTAATAAACCAACGCTGCAAAAGAACTGCGAACTCCAACTGAGGTCCTCAAAGAGAGATACTGAACTTAGATTTTTTTTTTAAGAAACATCAAATCATATTCAATAAGTGGTAAAGACTGAACAATTCTGAAGTCATCCAGTCCGCTCAAGAACACTGACAAGTCCTGTATCGCTGAGCTGGACTTGGGACACATGGCTAGAAAATCAGTGTTAGTTGAAAACATGGTCCTGATAGGGTTGCCTTAAGAGGAAGGAGGGTTAGTTCATACAACTGTATTTTTATCATTATTTTGTCAGGGTGATGAAGGAAAGAAAGGGAGCAAAGGAAATCAAGGACAAAGGGGATTTCCAGGGCCTGAAGGGCCAAAGGTATGTTTCTTATATTCTCATTTATGCTTTGGGGAGATTGTAGTTGTGTCTGGTTTTAATAGAACATTAGATTTCCACCACAAATTGGACTCCCTGGTTCCTTCTCAACAAATCCAAATGAAAAAAGGCTTTAGAAAACATACTATTTCAGGCCAAACAGGATGGAATAAAGAGTCCATAAGATATGTGATCTTCATTGAAGCATTTATGATTCTTAGAGACCATCTGTATGTCCATTCTTTCAAGTGACCGCAAAATATTCAGAAGTTGGAATGAAGTTAGGACTGTAGGAGGTACCAATTCTTTTCCATCTTGTTTTGCGAAATAACAACGGTTTCAGACTGAGAGGCAATGTGGGGATGGTGAGGAGCAGGGCTTCAGAACGCAGGAGAGTAGGATTCTCCTGCTCTACCTGGAACTTTCTGGGGCCAGCCACTTCAATCATAGAAAGCAATAACAGTATCTATTTCCCAGGATTGCTGTGAAGACCGAAAGAGTTAATAAAGCACTGAGCACTGTTCTTGGCACATAGTAAGTGCTCAGTACATGGAATTATTCAGAGAGGAAAAAAAATCAATACTGTGCAGTGAAAAGTAGGGGACCTAAGACCTGATAAACTGACCAGGACCAGACACTGAGGATGAAGTAAGGGAAATTGTGAGACAGGCAATCAGGTGTGTGTCCTGACTTAGCAGGAGAGAATATTGAGGTCATCTGGATGTGTCAGGAAACAGAAATTGCAAACCTAAAAGAGTTCCAGCTTCTAAGAAGATGCTAATTGTAAGGAGACAAGGAGTATGTTGAAGGACCAGACTATTAAAGAAACAGACAAACCTGCGAAAACAGTACTGGCAAGATAAGAGCAGGTAGAAAACAAATCACCCTCTGTCGACAAGTCATTAAGCTTCAGTGTCCGTCAGTATTACCTGGGAGTTTGTTACAAATCGATATTTCTTGGCGCCATGCCCAGACAGCGGAGTTTTAGTACGTGGGTGGGTCCTAGAAATCTGTGTTTCTTAAATAAGTGCCCCAGGCTACAGGTAATTCAAGGAGCACAAGATGAGAAATGCTACTACATAAGGAAAGTGTTATATCAGTATTAATAACAACAGTTATTCCTTATAGCTTACTCTCTTCTTCAAAGAGTATTTTCCTATATTTTGAAATAAAGCTTTTTCGATGAAGGATTGTCATATTTTAAAGCATAATCACAATTTAATATAGGGTCTTTAAAAGAATTACATGCTATCTATATATGTAATTTCATATTTTAAAAGTAATTGACTTTAAAAAAAGAGTAGAATAGATGAAATCTAGAAGCATAATTTTGCTTACCCTGGTTTAATGAGAGTTTTAACAGGTTGATATTTTATTCCTTTCCCATAGGATTGAATCAGGTGGTTATCTGTTGCCAGAATCCTGGCTGTCATGTGCCAATGCCTTATAGGTTTGGAATTAAAGATTTGGCATGTACGTGTGCCCCTTGGAGGAAACGGAGGGGACCCAGTGGGCAGCTCCCACCACTGAGGACAGTTCAGCCTCTAAGGCAGGGGGAGGCACATTTCTTGGGAAGGCACAGGCAATAAGTATTTCAGGCCTTGTGGCCAAGGGGCCAAATTGAGGATATTATGTAGTCACTTAAATAACAATGACTGGCTCAGTTGGTAGAGTTTGTGACTCTGGATCTCGAGGTCATGAGTGCAAGCCTCACACTTGTGTGGAGCCTACTTTAAAAACAAAACAAAATACGAAAACCATTTTTAGCCCAGGGCTGTGTGAAATGCATTGGGCCATATTTGGTCTGAAGGTGGCAGTTTGCCACACCTGTCCTACATCAGTAGCTTCCAAACTGATTGATAACAAATCCCCCTGCCAGTCAAAATAAATTTGACCACACTTCAATATAGGTTTATTCTTTAATTGTAGTTTTTACTCATAAACTATATTAATATGCTATTAAATTTACAGAAATAATTGAAAATTTAGAAGAGATAAATTCAAATATAAATTTAAATATATAAATATTTGAATAAATATTTTGAATAAAAATATTTTGAATAAAAATATATAAATTCAAATAAATTCAAATATAAATTTGAATTTATAAATTTGAATTTATAAATTTAAAAATTTATAATGAAGCCCTAATATTTTCTTCTAGCATCCCAAATGGGTCATTTTGAACACCCGGTGAGGCGTGTGCACCCTCTTTTAATGACAATTGCTTTGCATAGTATGTTTAAGTGAGATAATTGTACTTAATATCAGAATTCCCAGAGGGGCCTCATAAAACTCATATTCCTGGGCCCAGCCCCTAGATCTATCGAATTAAAATCTCTGGGGCTATTATTTCATCAAATTCCTCTGATGATTTGAAGATCACTGATCCAGAACCAGATGAGACAGAGATATTGCTTGAGTCTTTCTTGAGACTCAATATCGAGACACCAAAAAAAAAAAAAGACACATTTTTTTATTCAAAATTCCATCGTTTTTACCATAAACTCCCTACTTCTAAATAAGTGATGTGACTTAGGATACAATAGAAGACTGATATACCATGGGACATAAAATAAAATAACAAAGGAAAGAGTTAGAAGGAACTACAGGACACATTATTTACCTACCAACTATACCCAAGAACTTATGCTGAAGAAAACTGTTGCAATCGAGCAAACATTTCCCTCTGAGTTTCCTGACATGCAATACAAAAGGGAAGCACCATGAACTGCATAATTTTTATTAGCCAATAAAAAAATGCATGAGATAAAAATTTCCTAATACTCAGAAACTAATTGAATGCATTTATTAAAGGCCCTGAAATGTTCATCATCAACAACTTTAGCAGTGGTTTAGCAAAAATGTTCAAATATTTTCACACTGGTCTGTGAAACAGGTCATAATATTTTAAAATGCTGGGAATACATTTCTATGTTTTTCCTAATATAATTCCTATATATGGTTTCTTTGCTTGTAATGTAATGAGTATTTTGCTCTTTTTTTTAGGGTGAACCAGGAATTATGGGCCCTTTTGGGATGCCTGGAGCATCAATTCCTGGACCACCTGGGCCAAAGGTATGCATTCTTGGGAGTAAGTGAATGAATGAATGATTGGTTGATTGATTTATAACTTGGATCTTTGGAAGCAGGTGTGGGGAAAAATTCATGATATCAGTGAATTAGAATTTTAGTTTTGGTAGAACCCCAAGATATTATCTGGTTCAACCCTAACATTTCACAAGTAAGCAAACTAAAGTCTAGCAGGAAATTGAAGATTAGAAACCAGGTTCCTTGCTCCTAGCCTTGAACTTGTCACTTCACCATGAACTACCTCCACCAAATCCTAGACCCTAATGCAGGTAAAAATTTATTGTGCTTATTGAGAAGAATCTGGTAGGATTAGTAATCAGAGAGTCTGGCAGAAAAGAAAACCGCTCAGATTTAAGAGCTTTCCCGAGTATTTGTATAGTCTAAATATTTGAGTCTAAGTAGCCACCTATTTCAGTGGCCTTTCTATAAACAGCTGGCGCAGTCCTCACTGACAGCTTTTATTTGCTTGGGATTTGAAATCCCCCTCAAATATATTAGAAGAAGCTACTACCTCAAGATCTGAGACTGATAGATGAAACCCTTTAAAATTGGCCCATCTCTTTTGTGTTTCATGCTATTATGGTTTCTCCCGCCATTTAAAGCCTGAAACTGAACATTATTTGAAATGTGCAGGGAGATAGAGGAGGACCGGGGATGCCTGGATTTAAAGGAGAACCTGGAATTGCTGTTCGAGGACCAAAGGTAGGCTTTATTTGTTATCTTTATTTTCCTTTTCCCCTGTATAAGAGGGAAGGGAAAGGGGAATTAATGCACAGTAAATTGGTAGTTGAGACTTTTCTCCTCACTCCACAATGATGGACTTGAATGTAAAAGTACACTATCATTGTTTTTAAAAATCAAGCCATCAGATCATTCATTTTTCATAAATGTGGAGGGATGATAGCTCCTATGGTTAGATTTTAGATGACTAAACAGTTCTTTTGAAAACGCTCCTTTTGTACTGTCTATGAAACAAGAGATTATATGACCTGCAGCCTTCTTTCATTTACATATTAATGGTTTAGGTATCTCTCAAAACATTGTCCAAGAAGTTCATGTTTGGAAGCTTTACTGAATTCAATTTCTCTGCTTTGTTTTCCATCTTTCAGAGTTATTTTAAATGAAAATGCAAATAATTATAGGAGATGACAGTTTTAAGTAATCATGTCTATTTTCCATGGCAACAAAGCACCATTTCCCTGCTCACACAAAACCCAGCATCATAGCAAAATTTAACATTCCAAATGTCACAAACAGATCCCATCCCTGTTTATGAGAACAGGCTTCGGGGCACCATAATCAGCACTGTATTGAATTAGTAGCATGTTTTTATGTGGTTTTGAAACTGGCTTTAGTTCTATCAGATTGCCTCTTCTGGATAAAAAGGATCAAGTACTAACATCAGTGATTTTCAAAACTTCAAAAAAGATAACTTAGAACCGTCTTTGAAATACAATGTAAAACCTCCTATATACTGTTATTAAGTTGGAGAGCTCCTTTTGAAGATGGAGGGAGGATCCTGACCTCCTTTGTTCCTAATCACTTTAACAGTTGTCCTTGCTAGAGTGACAATTTTCTGGTTTACTGGGGACACAGAAGTTTCTGGGATGTGGGATTTTCAAGCTAAAACAGAGCCAGTCCAGGGCAAACTAGAACAAGATGGTCATCCCACTCCCCCGACCCTGAGGCACATGGCAACCCAAGCTATGTACGAGGCAAGGAGAAAATTCCAGATTTCCTCAGGCTAAAACTACGGATATGGCCTCAATCAAGAATGTTTGGATGGCAATTTTCATATAGTTTCATAACTTCCTGAATCTGCGTATTCCCAGTTCCATGATTTAAAGCTACTTCTCTCTACTTATACTTTTCTTTACAATAAAAATAAAATCCAGTTAAACGTGTAGCCTAGATTTATAAGCACCTCCCACCCCGTTTTTTACTGATCATTATCGGCATTGTTGGTGATGTATTTAATTGATCTGCTCTAACTCCTTACTCTATAATTTTTCTAATCCCTTGACCTCTAATGATACTCTTTCTGTCATTCTTCCTTAGTGCACTATTTTTTTTAAGCTTTTGAAAGGTTAAATGTCTAATAGAAGTTTTGGCACATAATTCAATTTTGCATATGACTTCAGGAGCTCCCAGGCCCTCCCCTAAAGAAAATCTGTTACAAAACACCAGATTAAGATTTCTACCTCAATTTCTGTTGAATGAGAGAGACGCTTCAAAGGGAATCACTCTGGAGGACATTTCCTTGAGTCCAGGGCATCAAGGCCAAGTGACAAAAATTCTCCCTATAAAAATATTACAAGGAGTCCAGAATAAAAATCTGAGACAGAGTGGTGCCCCTTTCCCTGCCCCCGATATTTCCTGTGAACATGAGAAGTAACGAGCTAAGTGAAATTTTTATAGGACGCAGGACACAGATCTCTAGGAAAAAACTGTTTAGTTATAAACTATAAATGTTTTAACATTTTTTTCCTCCCAGTGTGGGTGCCAGCGGATAAACAGTAACAGCTGCTGATAATCTGTTATAATTCTTGAAATTTAGAAATAAAAACTGAAAGTGAATTTTGATTCCAGTTTTCTTTTCCTTTTAACTTAATCAGGGAGCAGTTCCTGCTTCAGTTGTTGGCCTGTTCCTCATAGTGAGCATGGAAAGAAAGGGCTATCTTATTTGGGCACATGTCTATATGGAATGTTTAGGACTTTAATCTGAAATATGGTTGGAACAGCACAAGAAATTGCTTCTGAGAAGTGACCGGTTAGTTTGCTGTGGCTAAGGATATGCCAAAATTCACCTCTCCCAAAGAACTATTTTTGCTCTCTGTTACTTAACTGGAAGGGATCATTTTGTGTTTTTGTTGATGATAAATAGTCCATTAAGTTTTTACAAGTGGCCACGTGTTTTCTAAAGATCATTCTTAAGAAGGTTCATCACATAAAACCAGTCTCAGATTTAATAGGAAAAAACCAGCTATCATATTCCTGGTTTTCAAAATAAACTTAACTTTTTTATTGCTTAAAGAATATGCAAGTTTCTACACCCCGCCCCCCCTTAGGCCTTCATTCCTAGAAGCAGAGTTAGGAACAGCTTTGGGGAGTTGGATTCAGGGCCGCATTTGACTTGGAACACTGGCAGTGTGATCTCAGAATGTGAGCTCCTTGCATATAAGGAAAGCATGGAGAGTCCTGCTACTTTTCCAAAACACAGGTCTGCCAATGATCAGTTTCTTCTCAACCATAAATATTTAGAAATTTGAACAGCCCTTAATCAAAATAATTGATATGTGTTGACAAGGGCCATTGTAAGAGTTATCACAGTAACAGAATCGAATGTGATACAGAAAGAATTACATGGGGGCACCTGGGCGGCTCAGTGGGTTAAAGCCTCTGCCTTCGGCACAAGTCATGATCTCAGGGTCCTGGGATCGAGCCCCACATCGGGCTCTCTGCTCAGCAGGGAGCCTGCTTCCCCCTCTCTCTCTGCCTGCCTCTCTGCCTACTTGTGATCTCTCTCTATCAAATAAATAAACAAAATCTTAAAAAAAAAAATTACATGTTTTAAATATAGCATAATAGATTTATATTTTCTAAACCTTCTAAGAGAGACTTCTTCATTTTTTTCTTCCTCTCTCTACATCTTACTTTAGTTGGAAATTTCTTTGATTTGCAGGGCACCTGCGTGGCTTGGTCAGTTAAGTGACGGAGCCTTGGTTTCTGCTCAGGTCATGATCACAGAGGCATGAGATGGAGCCCGTGTCAGGCTCCGAGCTCAGCAGGGAGTCTGCTTGAGATTCTCTCTCCCTCCCTCTCTACCCCTCCCCCTTTGCTCCCCCCATTTGTGCTCTCTAAAAAAAAAAAAAAAAGGCCTTTGATTTCCGTCTGAAGGAGAGTTACACATTTCAGAAAATTCTGTTATACAAAAGGCAGTGATCGTGCTTCCTTTTCCTCTATATAGTAGGGCAATGATAGCTACTAAAGTTTTTGATGCCAAAGGTTATCATGTAAAGCAACATTTAGAGATTCTTTCTAGGTCTCAAGATACGAATCACAAACTGTATCCTATCTATTTATAACTTGTTTTTTTTAAATCTGTTTTTAATTTTCATTTGGGCTTATTTATTCCCTGTGTAATTCAGGCCCCATTGGAAAGGAGAATAGATGTAACATAACAATAGGTAGTGTATAGTTATCTTACTTTACATTCAAAATTTTACAATTGAGATTTTACTACGTATTCTTTCCTTCTCTTCTTCTCACACTATAAATATTAAAATTTCTCATTTTAATACTGTCTACAATTTATGATACAAAAAAGTGTAATTTTAAAAATTAAAATATCACTGATCAGTCATTTTTAATTCCTATGAATATGTTTCCTATAGAGGATTTTGTAAGGTTCACATATATTCCCTATATTCATTCCACGCTTCCCACCAAACGCAAATGGGTAAGACTTATGAAGAGAGACTTATAACAAGTTGCCATATGCGGTAGACTTCCCTTCTAAAATTTTTCAAATCATTCCTCTGCACTTATCAATTGCACTTTTGCAATAGAGAGTTGGTATTGTGCTTAAGTTTTGCCAGGTGTTTCATTGTTCAGTCTTACGATGTCACCCGGTGTTGAATTTGCACAGGGGGCCCAAGGACCTCGAGGACCAGTGGGTGCTCCAGGACTCAAAGGGGATGGCTATCCTGGTGTGGCTGTAAGTGTGGACATTGCTGCAATTTCCTTCATTCCCTCCCTCCTTCTCATTCTTTCTTTCTTTCTTGATAAACACTGTGCCTGACTAGGACACTCACTCTCTTATTATATCATCTCAGGGACCTCGGGGACTACCAGGACCCCCTGGGCCCATGGGCTTACGTGGAGTGGGGGACACCGGAGCAAAGGTAAGATTTTAAAGTAGGTAACATAGTAGCTTCTGAGAAGATGTTCTGGAGGTAGGTGACTTTGGTAAAGGTGAAATTTTTTATCGGACATAATAGAGGAGTGGTGGTGTCTAAGAATTGATAGTTATTTATCTTCACCTATGGACTTCCTGGGGGAACTTGCACTAATTCGAACATGGATTGATTCTGTGGATTTTCCCCTGCTTCTCTGGTAGCAACTCTCACATTCCTTTGATTCTTTGTTTTCTGTACCAGAGTCAGAGTTGGATTCAGAGCCCTCCTTCCTCCTGTAGACATCTCTTCCCCTAGGTGATCTCATCCAGCCCCATGGTTTCCACCACTGCTCATGCGCTGATGCCTTTCAGATTTCTGTCTTTCCCCCTAACCTCTGGTTGTACACATCTAGTTTCTTACCATATAATTTCTTTCGGATTTCTCACAGACATCTCTAACGTAACGTAATATTTATTTTCACCTCATAAGCCTGTAAATGGCACCACCTACCTCATGCCCAAGCCAAGAGACCTGAGTCATTCTTGCCCCTCCCTTTCCCTCTCCGTCCACGTCTAGTCTTTTGGTAAATGTTGTCAGTTCTCTTTTCAAAATACATTTTGTTCTAGCTTCTTTTCCCCTTCTGTTTCACCAGGGCAGACCACCATCATCACTTGTCTGGGCAATTACAATAACCCTCTTCTACCTCAGCCCTTCTGTTACCTGCCAGGCAGAGCTGTCTTTTAAAACCATGAATCAGATCATAACCCTTTCCTTCTCAAAAAACACTCTAATGGATTTTCTCTGCACTTAGAACAAGATCCTACCACTTCCTATGGCCTGTGAGTCCCTTCATGACCTGACTGTAGCTCCTACCCCCTCCTCCTTTTGGCCTTCTGCCGGCTACCCTGGCCTGCCCTATTTCAGCTCATTCCTGCTTCTGGGTCCTGGCTCTGTCAAGATGGCTCATTCTCAAGGCCACAGCTCCAATCTTGCTTAACCCGAGCCTGATCGCCTAAACAAAGGACAGTCGTCTCTCTCCTCACTCCTCACTCTCACATCCCTCTGTGTATGTCCTTCATGGCAAAATCGCTTTTTCAAACCATCTTGCTCATTCACTGTTCTGTGTATTCCACCAGAGTGTACGTTTTCCTGAAGGCAGGCTCTTTGTCTTGATCCCTGCTAAATTCCTGGCACCAGAAGTAGCCTTGCCACTCAGTAGAAGCTGTATAACATGTTGAATGAATGGAAAGTGAATGAATGATCAGTATAACCCTCCAGAGAAAATGTGTCCGTAGAAACATATCTACTTAGTTTTTCAAGTGCTTCCGGGTCATTAGAGAGAGATGTTCTAATTGCTCAATGTCAGCTTATTTTGATTTTTTGGTCTCTGCCCCAGCATGGGGAGAGACAACACCTTGCAATGCCTCTGTATAGTGGGGCAGGGGCCCTTTTGCCTTCTCCTTGGGACAATGAAAGATGGGAGCCCCATGGCACTAAATATTGTCTGTATAGGACAGCTTGACTCCTCCCTGTCTCTGTTAGTGTAATCACGAGAGCCCAAGGAGAGGCTGTGTCTGAAAGTACTGTGTAAACTACATGTAAACTATACAGAAGAGCACCTCTGAGATATTTTTATGGAGATTCTGCCTTGGTCTGACTCAGAACTGAATCCAATCCTCTAACGCACCTTGACAGTGTCAATAAACCATACTGAACTCGGGTATGGAAGTACTCTTTTTTTTTCCTTAAAGCATAGTCATCTGTCAAATGTTAAAATTTAAAAATAGGAAGACATTTCAATATGTAAACTTTGCTGTTTTCTGCTCTGAGTGGAGCATGGGTAAAAGCTTTTGTTATTATGTAAATATTCCTTCAGTTAGGAAAGTAGAAACTTATTTATTATATGGTACGAAATAAAATGTATTAAGTGAATATTGGAATGTATTTGTATTCTAATGGAAACATGATTATTTACACTTCCACTGAGTAGGTTATTATATTTTAGATAAGTATACATTGTATTACATTAAATTATACTATTAAGTTACTGCTCTACATTTAGCAATGATAATAAAGGCAGGCACTTATACACAGAAAGAACATTTTTTAAAATTTGTTTCTTGTGTATATTCTATTATGTCGGGTTATTTAACATACAAACTGAAACATTTAGTAAATGATTCCATATACTGGTTTTCTCTGGAAGTCCCCTGTATTCGCTATCATATACATTTTGAGGGGGGAAGGTCAAGAAAAAGCGTGTTCCTTCAAAATTTTATGTTGCCTATTTTACTTTTTGAAACAACCAACATGTTGCCAGAGATGTGTCTTAAGGGAGACTCATTATTTCTGTTAGCCCACACGGAAGGCTGAGAGGCAGCAGCTGACAGCCCATTCCTGGCTGAGGGGAGGAGAGAATATTGGCCAGGATCCGCCTCCCCGCACCACACTCTCAGCTGCCTTTCCTTTTTCTCTTTGACCTCATCCTGTGGCTGCTGAGAAAATGTGTTATCCTGGAAATCATGTGAGCTCGTCTTAGAATTAAAGAACTTGGATCACAAATTTGGAAATAAAGGAAATTCTAAAAGCAAACACCAGCTTTTAAATAACTTTCAATATCATCTCTTGTCTTTGGTAGAGGCCTTAAAGCCTCTATGTGGCCTTTTTCTCTGAAGAAAACTTTTGGAAACACACACACACGCAAGTAAAGAAAGAGAGATATTTGGAAAAGTTTAATTCCACCCAACTTTGTCCTTCTGGTTTGGTAAAGTGGAGGTGAGACCCTCAAAATACTTAAAGGTGTCAATGGTAGTGAAAGCAAGGTCTCAAACCTGTGCAAAATTCATCTCCTTTCATTCTGACTTAAAACAACAGAGAAATTTAAGTATGTGGGAGTGTGTGTGTGTGTGTGTATAATTGTATAGACATATATATCTGATATGTTTTTCATTTAAACTCTGTGTAGTCACCTTAAAATATTGGCCTTAAAGCGCATTAACTTACAAAACAAATGTGTTTTGAAATGAGGAAACCATTAAGGTTGACAATTTATGGTTGGTTTTGGTGCTGTTTAGTTGAGGGCACATGTGTTTAGCATATGACACGGACATTAGAATCAAAGCTTCTATGTTTCAAAACCTATCAGAAGCAGTCCTTGACATCTTGCACCCTTGTGGTGCTCTCTGGCTTTTTTCCAAGCAGAAGAATTCCGATGACATCAGTGGTTATAGTACTTCTATATACAGTTACCTTGACTTGCATCTAAATTTTGACAAGGGCTTCCAAAAGATTTCTAAAATTCTTATAAAAGCTACGCTGCTAAGTAGATAGGAGATACAGTTTTAAAATCTACGTTTGAAACATGCCTGGAAGAGAAACTGACAATTTGGTTTCTTGCTGAATGGGAAGTGCTCACCTAGCTCCCAGTTCCCTGGACCCAGACTTGATTGTTGATGGGGAAGGCAAGCTCAAGGATCTTATTTCACGCTGCCTGCACTTTTTCACTGAACCCCTACAGACAAAAAAGACCCTTTGTGATTTGGGGACAATCATTATGTGACCCTCACCCACCTTTGAGAAGCCCACTTCACTCTTTGCTCCTGTATTTTCACCTGCAAAGGCTCAAGAGGTGCATGTGATCCAGGGGCTGATCCACTGATATCTCTGAGTGTGAGAGTTTATCCTTGGCCTCCTAGAAGAGAAATGCAAGGAGTGGCTCTCCTGAGCTTCATAAGGGCAGGTACATCCTGCCACGTACCTCTCTCAGCTTCGGTGTGCTAGTTCATCAGAGAAGAAGCCATTCCTTCCTTAAAGCTTTGGAGCAAAGCGCGCTGGGGCCAGCAAAGCCAGTAAGCACAGAGGGGCTCTAACCTGCCTGTTAGGACCCTCAAGGGGCCTCTTCACCATCAAGTGGTTGGAATAAAATCTGTGGGCAGGAAGCATATGTTGGATTGTTGCTAATTATTATTGTATACTATGTCAATAGACATTATATACTACCTAAATACTTCTAGAATATCATTGCATTTTAAACTACTCTCGTTTTATTTTTAAAATTTTTTTTATTTTTTAAAGATTTATTTATTTATTTATTTATTTATTTATTTATTTATTTATTTATTTGACAGAGAGAGAGAGATCACAAGTAGGCAGAGAGACAGGCAGAGAGAGAGGGGGAAGCAGGCTCCCCGCTGAACAGAGAGCCCGATGTGGGGCTCGATCCCAGGACCCTGAGATCATGATCTGAGCCAAAGGCAGAGGCTTTAACCCACTGAGCCACCCAGGTGCCCCTACTCCCTTGTTTTATAGGTAAGGAGATAAGGAAGCAGAAAGGCTGAACACCTTGCCCCTTTACAAGAGAAACAGTGTTGATACTATATTGTGTTCATGTGTAAGAGGGAGACTATGAATATGGATGAATGAATGCAAATGAAATGAATGAATCAATCAGAGCAGAGAGACTGACTCGCCCTGATCTGCAGATGCTTCATTTCCAAAGCTATCTTCCAGATATCTCGGCATCACTTAGCATACAGTAAGATGGTTTTTCTTTTCTAGCCTAGCTTTCCCATCGTCCAAACTTAAATTTTGTAAACATTAGTGAGAGGCACAAACCCAAGCCCGGAAGAGTTAAGCATTTTTCAAAAGCTTTAAATGTTTGCATATTGTAAATACATGCTTTATTTGACAAAAGTGGCCCATAGTCATAAATTAAAATGCAAGGCTCTGTGAAATTCCACCGAGTATCATTATTCTAAAAATGTTCCCAGCATATGAATTGCCCCTCTGTTCTCTGCAATGGCTCACATATGTGCACACCACCAACAGGCCGTGGCAGAACAGAGGAGCAATTCACACAGAGCTGCGTTAGGAATTTGTGGATGCCATTGGTGGACATGGACTGGACAAGAAACTCCATTTTGAACAGTCTCTGACAAGGAGGGCTGGCCTCGGACACAGACTTCATGACAGTGGCGTTAAGGGTCTGCGACTCCAAGGTGCAGTGGGAGAAACCCACTTCCCATAACAGGACTGCAAAATTGTGACAGGCAAGATAATCAGCTCAAAACCAGGACTAATTAGAGCCAGTGCCATATCAAGTTGAAATGCCAGGCAACTTGACCTTTAGATTTCAGAAAAGGTCACATTCAAGACCAGGAAAACTTGACTAGGTGACTTTTCAAGGTTATCCCCCAATTCAGTCCCATGCATGTTCTTTAAAATCAGAGCTGTATTTGGTCTGTGTTGTGACCTTCAAGGCTGCTTGAAGGTCATCTCTCCTTGCTGTTTTCCTAGCTCTGCATTTCTCTCCCCAGGAGAGAGAATACCGCCTCTCCCTTAGCCCTGGAGACGCACAATAAATCCTCTTAGCATTGGCCAACCAAATCGCCATCAACACATTTTATTTTCAGTCATTCAAACTAGAGGGGCTCTCCCCCTGTGGGAAACTATATTGAATATCAGTACAAGAGAGCCTTCTCTTCTGTCATTAGGAACATCAGTATTTCTATTTTCAAGATTCCTGATGTAGCTAAATAAGAAAGACTCTCTCCCTCTCCAATGAGATTCTCAGCACCTTGCCACAGGGGAATCTTTTGTTCATCTTTGATGAGTTGATTTTGAGAAAAGAAACAATCAGCAAATCCTCTTCCTCCTCCAACCCACCCACCCCCAACCCATCCTAAAGTAAGTTTTTAAATTACCATGGACTTTGAGACACTGCAGCTTGGGGGTGAATATTAAAGTTCTAGGAGAGAAATTAATTGGAAGAATGGAAATTATTTTAAATATTTTGAAATTTAAAGCTGGGAAAATATGCTAAAGCAAATGTTGTCATGATTTGAGTGCTTGTTTTCCAGCACCTTCTTCATTATTTTCACATCTCCCTGATAATTGGGCTGGTAACTGTTCCTGTCTCCCTTTTCACATTAAAGGGTGTCAGTGAGAAGTGACTGAGTGCTATGACAATGGCCAGTCAACAACCAATACACATTCTCAGTATCAGGTTGTCTATTCAGAAGCTTACAGAAAGCTAAATTTCCATTGCCATCCTGGCAGCCACAGGCAGGTGCGGCAGAGTTACTAGACCAGTGCATAAGTTCATTACAGAATTCCAGAGTGGTGCTTATGTTTTCGGTTGCTGAAGCCTTTGTAGTTAGATCTTAATTTTATTTAAAAGCCAGAAAGGATGGCGCCTGGGGGGCTCGGTTGGTTAAGCAACTGCCTTCAGCTCAGGTCATGATCCTGGAGTCCTGGGATGGAGTCCTGCATCCGGCTCCCTGCTCAGCGGGGAGTCTGCTTCTCCCTCTGACCCTCCCCCCTCTCATGCTCTCTCTCTCTCTCTCTCTCTCTCATTTCTTCTCTCTCAAATAGATAAAATCTTAAAAAATAAAAAGCCAGAAAAGAAGAAACATGAGGCAGTCGTTAATCATCACTTTGACTTATGACTTATTTTGAAACTCAGTCATTCCCTGGCTTCATCATTTAGTAGAATCTTGAGTTCTACTCCTGGGAAATTTTTTTAGCAGCTAATTCTTTTCATAGTGAATTCAATTTGCTTTTCACTGTTCCCCAAGTAGAAAAGCATGAAATCCCTTTTAGAACAACTGTAACCTGCTTCCACCATCTTCTCAAAGAGTGACGGGAACCTAACACGCACATACCAAGGGCGAAGCCGTGATTAGAGCCTCATCTACGCATGTGGTGGGGGTGGGGGGAGGCAGTCTCATTGGGCTGCTTTGTCTCGAAGAGCACTATCTTCTCAAACATTTTGTTTAAATCTTATAAAATCCAGAAGCTATAATAGATTGTTTCCTTTTCACTGCTGTACTCGGACCTCTGTTATTTACTAGTTGTGTGACCTCAGCAAGTTACTTACTCTCCCTGGGACTTAGCCTCCTCCTCTGTGGTCTGGAATAATGATGCGCACCTCACAGGGTTATTCTGAGATATTAATGGAAGAATGTCTATAAAACATCTGAATGAATTCTAACACACTGACGTCATAGTAGTCATCACAGTGTGCGTTACTCTGCCAAATCAAGTATATTGCAGTACGGATACACAGAGAAAATAAGAATTGGTATAGGTAGAAGATCTGGAAAGAGACTAAGTAAAGACATGGGGGTAAACCACAAAACTGAGCAGTGGCAATGGTGGGGAAAGGGAGAGGCCAGCCTTAGACAGCTGGGCGCTGTGCAGGTAGTGAGGGCCTCTCAGGGATGTGGTTATGAGGATGCTTTCTTTCTTCTCCTTGAGAGAGTATGACCGACTGAAGGTTGGAGAAGGACTTTCACAGCCGTAGACCCATGGTCTTTGCATTAAATGGTAGCTAGAAGAAAGCCTATGGAGACATTAGCATTTTGCCTCCAGCTCCAGCTAACACCGAAAAGGGAGGTGGGTTCTGGAGTCTGACCTGGGTTTGGGTTGCTGCTGGCTGCATGGCTTCTGGGAAATCAGGTATCCTTATCTGGAAGTCTCAGTTTCCTTATCTATAAAATGATGTAAGCCGATGTTCGGAAAATGAATGAAAAGTACCTACCACATAATACATTTAATGAATGTTAATTATTATTTATATTATTATGATAATTTTAATGTTAACCAAAGCAAAGGTTTACCAATGAGAAAAAAAGAATGAATGTGATAGTGTGTTTGGTTTCTTTTCCTTTCTTTTAAAAAGCAAAGTTTGTGGGGCGCCTGGGTGGCTCAGTCGTTAAGCGTCTGCCTTCAGCTCAGGTCATGATCCCGGCATCCCGGGATCGAGCCCCACATCAGGCTCCCTGCTCAGCGAGAGGCCTGCTTCTCCCTCTCCTACTCCCCTGTTTGTGTTCCCTCTCTCGCTGTGTCTCTCTGTCAAATAAATAAATAAAATCTTAAAAAAAAAAAAGAAGTGAAGTTTGTGATATTAATGGTTCCCAGGGCCATCAAAAGATTATGTATGATTTTAAAGGTGTTGAAATCAACGACTCTGCAAGGTTATGGTCTAGGGAAAACCTTCACTGAATCATTTAAATTCACATGTACAAGTACTACAGGGAGTTAGTTCTAAAGTTGGCCATTTCCTGTGAAAATGGAAGGAGTAGCTCAAGTCTAGAATTCCTTTTGTGGGCCAAGAGGAAGCTCTGGGCAATCTAAATAGTTTTGTTTGTTTGTTTTGTGGACAGTAGGGGTAGGACTTAGGCTATGTGGTCTTACGAAATTGGTGGATATAGTCAAAAAAGGCAACTCTAGAATTTGCTTTCAGGGCTGTTTATTATCTCCTAATGCAAGGGCTCCCTCTGTAGGCTCCAGTAACTCTCAGCTCCCGCATGGGAAGCTAAGTCCAGCTGTGCAAGTGCCGGTCGTAATTCCTTTTATTTGCGATTGTCACGCCATCCGCTGACAATAGAATCGCACGTCTGAAAGTGTCATGGTGAATGTACTTCGTAGGTACCCCTGGTGCTGCGTTGTGGCAGACTGGGTGCTATCAAATGGTGAAGTGAGTCTGGACCGTGGTCCTCTTGTAGGCCCTCACGGGGTACTGCTGCCTTCTAGGGGCACACGGCCCGCGGAACCAAAGACATAATACATGTTCGAGACCGCGCCATAGTAGAGAGACACTGTTTCTGTGGATTCCCATAGGTCATTAAGCACCTGATATTCCCATCTATTAAAAAGTATGGTACAGAAACACCAAGGGACAACCCTAAAACCATGTTACGAACCAATTGTAACATCCACAGAATATGTTAAGCTAAGACTCGATTTAAAGTGTATCATATAAATAAATGCGCATAGCAGATTCTATTTACCTAGGTCAAAATATTACAAAATATTATTTGGGTAGATAAAACATAGCTATATGTCAACAATTATATGGATAAAGATGGACAGCTTATTTGAGGGAAGCACTGTAGCACCATAGGTGATGTGAGAAACATCTATCAAAGTTCCTTGGCCAAGGTTCAAGGACAGAAAGGGCAGCAAGGAGTCCACAAGGTCTGCACTCAGCCTTCAGACACTCCTACGTGATGAGAGTCAGGGAAACTGAGAAAGAGAGAGAATGAATAGCACTAATGAGCATGGACAACGCTGGCTTAAAGGACACTCACTCACAACTTATTTCAACTGTTTTTCCCACTTGCTTTCCCATCTGAGCTCTGTGTGTGTGTGTGTGTGTGTGTGTGTGTGTGTGTGCATGTATATGTGTGTCTGTGTGTGTTAATATGATTAATACTAATTGAGAATGAAGTTTTAACTGAAATCTTCACAAGAAAAATATCACGAATTGTAGAGTGTTGAATTCTTTCCTAAAACAAATATTACTCAATAAAAAAAAAAAACTCCTACCCTGTCTCCATATTCTAAATTTTTAAAAGGAATGTAACATTTGAGACATACCAAGAATGCATGAAAGATATGTAAGTTCTAATGGTACTGAGTCCACCTGTGTGCTTTCATCCTTTGCCCATCTTTCTAACTTTAAAATCTTGTATTCTTCTCCTTATTAATGGTGAACATCACGGCAACCTTTCCTCACCTTTACTGGTGAGGTTTTTATTGGATGTTGTTCATGGATTTAAAAAAATACTATTAAAAACATTTTATTATGAAAATTATTAAGCGTATGTAGAAGTAGAAAGGCTAGTAAAATAAACTCCCATTTACCCATCACCCTTGAGCAATTATCAGTATGTGGTCAATCTTGTTCTACCATCCTCTTCCCCCTCTTCCACTGCATTCCTCCAAAGCAAATCCAAGACATCTCCCATATAAAGGTTTAGCATTTGTTTCTCAACTATGAAAGCTCTGTTTAAAAAACATAACTGCAGTACCATTAGCAAACTTAAAAAACATTAGTAATTCCTTAGTATCATCAAAGATCCAGTGTTCAAATTTACCAGCTTGTCTTACAAATTTGTTACAGTTGGTTTGTCTGAATTGGGATCCAAATGATGTCCACACGTTACATTCGATTGAGATGCTTCTTAAATCTCTTTTAAGCAAAGGTTAGTCATCCTTTGGTTTTTCCCTTGTGCTTTCTGTGTGGATGAGCTCCTTGTCCTTGAGGGTCTTGTCGATGCTATTCCTATGGGGTTGACATGTTTCTATGTCCTGTGGTTGTCAGACTCAGAGATGTGCTCAGATACAGGTCCTGATTTTCTTAGCAGAGAGCTTTCCAGGTGGGGCTGTGGACTCCCCATCGCGTCACATCTGATTGGGGCCCTGTGCTTCCAACCTCACCAGGCAAGGGCAGAGGGGAATAGCAACACAAGAGGGATCCATTGTATCCGGGGGGGGGGGGGTTCACGGTAACGAGGCAAAGAAGAATTACTTTCGACAAATCCTCAAATGGTTCTGGGTAGAATCTACTGAACTATGTTTAACCTGGGTTCTGTTTTGCTGGTGGGCATCAAAATGCAGCAAGTGTGTGAACCAGTCAGATATGGCTGGAGACTCTCCTCCCATGAACTTACCTATGCTCCCTCTAAAGGTGTGTATCTTGAGTAAAGAGACTCAAGAAAGGAGACACAACAGAAATGTATGTACAGGACACGTCATGTTCTCTACTTGGAGCTTTTTTTTTTTTTTCTTAAGATTTTTTTTATTTGAGAGAGAGAGATCACAAGTAGGCAGAGAGGTAGGCAGAGAGAGAGAGGGAAGCAGGCTCCCCACTGAGCGGAGGGCCCAACGCAGGGCTCGATCCCAGGACCCTGGGATCATGACCTGAGCTGAAGGCAGAGGCTTTAACCCACTGAGCCACCCAGGCGCCCCTCTACTTGGAGCTCTTGATGATAAGTGATCATGTAAGCTGGGAGAAACTTGGGGTCACTCGAAGTTGGGAATCAGAAGGAGAGAGGTGTTAGGGAGATAATTAGTACCTGTGGTCACAAAAGCAGCTATGTACCATGAGGGAGAGATGGAGACAGCAGACCAGAATCATAAAAGTGGCTTGCAGGCACAAGGAAATAGGTAATTATGAAATTAGAGATTAGAAGAATTAAGTGGGCAATAAAGTTGAAATCTTTTCCTTTTCTTTTAAGGCCTTGTTTTCTCTTTAGGATTTGTAAGTAGAAAGTAAAGTTAAATGAGAATGGGCTGTTTTGCTAGATAAACAATTTCATCATTTCTCGTAATCCATGATTTTTGCACTGTTGCAATCTAGAAGCTATTTAGCTCCTAACAGAACTTGGATGAAATGGGACCTCAGGCAAAGAGCTTGGGAGACTGAGTTTCAAAGCCTGGCTTTGGTTTCTTTTTTCTTTTATAATTTTGTTGAGGCATATTTTATATAACCTAGAACTCACCCACTCCAAGTATATATTTCAATGATTTTTAAAGGAAATTTAGCAAGTTGTAGGCCTTACTATAAATGAGTTTTAGAACATCTTCTTTACCCCGATAAAATTCCTTGTGCCCATTTACAGTTAATCTTGTCCTAGTTTCTATTCCTCGTCCCGGTCAATCATGGATTTACTTTCTGTCTCTATAGATTTGCCTTTTCTGGACATTTCATACAAATGGAATGAAATATGTGGTCTCATAGATCAGGCTTCTTTCACTGAGAAAAAGGCTTTTGAGGTTCATGCATGTTATAGCTTGTAGCTATGGTCCGTTCCTTTTTATTGCTGAATATATCACATTTTGTCTATCTATGTATCAGTTGATAGGCATTTAGCTTGTTTCTAGATTTTAGCTATTATGAATAATTCTGCTGAGAGCATTCATATATAAGTCTTTGTGTGGACATATGTTTTCATTTCTCTTGGGTACAGGAGTGAAATTACCAGTATACAGTAAATCGATGTTGAACTTTTTAAGAAATTGCCAAACTGTTTTCCAAAGTGGCTGTACCAGCAACTTGCAGCGTTCCTCCTTCTCCACATCCTCCTAGTCCTGCTTTTCAATAGCTGTGCCGCTTTAGACTAACTTTAGTTTCCTCTTTAGTAAAACAGCTGGGGTGGGGCGCCTGGGTGGCTCAGTCCACTGAGCGTCTGACTCTTGGTTTCAGCTCAGGTCATGATCTCAGGGTCCTGGGATCGAGTCCCACATTAGGCTCTGTGCTCAGCCTGGAGTCTGTTTGAGATTCTCTCTTCCCTCTGCCCCTCCCACTCCTGCCCTCTCTCTTTCCTTCTCTAAAATAAATAAATAAATCTTAAGAACAAAACAAAAAACAACACACCGCTGGGGTGGGGCATTACTACGTCCCAAGTGCCTCCTCAGCTGGATAGGAACAATGGGACAAGAGAGGGAGCCATTGTGTCTGGGGCAGGCTTCACAGTACCCAGGCAAAGACAACAATTATTTCTGGTAAAACATCGAATGGCTCTGGATAAAATCTATTGAACTGTGTTTACACACAGTTCAATAGATTTGCGTATTGTATATTATGTGGTCACAATACAATAGATTGTGTGTCTCTATCACAGTGTCTAGATATCGTGAATAGACACTGTGATCGAGACACTCACATTCTTTCTCTTACTTCCCTGTCGTCCCCAGGAAATGTAAGTGTGATTTTGTATGTATCTGATGAATGTACTGAGGTTCAGAGACGTTAGATGAGTTAGGCATTGCGATAACACAGGGTGGTCGTGAGTACTAAATTATATCCAGTAACCTATACGAACATGCATGGCAGAGCTCTGGGTACAAAGAAGGTGGCTGATGAAGAGATTTTCATTTCTGTGCTTCTTCCTGTCATTCACACCTCACATAGATCTAACCCCAGGGCCTGAGCACCCTAATCAGGCCCCACCACTTTTCTGGGCTAGTTGCCTGTTCTAAAAGGCTTTACAGAATCTGCAAAGCTTGTATAGTAGAACTTATCCTGTAGCTGCAACTGCTTTAGGGCAGAAGTATCACAAAGCTCATCCTTGACCCCAAGTAGCATAATTTTTGTTGCATAAAACACTAAGAGCAACTAGCTCAGGATGGGGTTATAGCTTTCAATGGTTTCTTTTTATTCTTGTCTCTTCTTTCTCCCTCTACTCACAATGGCGGCACTCTTCCAAATTCCAGCAAAGGGAGTTACCTTTTAAGGTTGTCAAAAGTTAACTGACTTGATTGCTTTGAAATGGACCCATATCAGTTGGCTGGAAGATTACTTAAATGGCAATAAGAAATGAAAACAAAGGCAATAACGCTCCCTTTGTCAAGTAGAGGAAAGTGATCTGGGAGAAAAGGGCTCAATAGCTTAGTCAAATTCAAGGGTTTGGGTTTTAAAATATATTTTTATTTATGAAAGCTTGTATAAAATATTTTTAATGTGAAATATGACATTTTATATAAACTATACTACATAAAGGTTTTTTTTGTTATTGTTGTTTGTTTCAGATCAGTAACTTGTCATTCATTGTGTCTTTTCAGGGAGAGCCTGGTGTCAGAGGCCCCCCAGGCCCCTCTGGGCCTCGGGGCATAGGAACCCAAGGGCCAAAAGTGAGTCTTTAAGTCTGTGCTCTGTGTGAAGGTCAGGTACCATCCGTGCCAACCAAGTGAACATTAACTTCATAGCACATGTTTGTTTTAGTGTTGACTTATTTTTTCTGGAGGGCTGATGAAAAGTCTTATTTTCTCATATTACATAGCTTTCAGTAAAATAGATCATTTAAGTGTGTAAAGCCATTTACTTCCCCAAAAGAAATTAGAAAGTATCTCTTAAGAAAGTGGTTGCAAAGCACTCAAAATATTTCCAGGTTTCTTAGAGGCTGTGGGTGGTGGAAAGAAGGGTCTATTTTTTCTTTGTCGTTGTCATCTTTATTTTTGTTTTTAATTTTTTTCAATGAGCAGGTGTTCCTCTCAGAATTAGAAAAAAGTAAAGCTTTTTTCTGTAGTGGAAAGAAAAAAAGGCTGACTTATACAGTAACTTACATGAATACAGCATTTCTCAAAGCTTGTTCCATCAAATGTTAATTAGGGAACTTCTGGAATTAACCAAGTTAAACTAATCTATTGTGGGACTTCTTAGAGGCCTTAATATGTTTCTATGGGCGTACTTGGAGACATTGTAGGTTCAGGTCGAGACTACCACAATAAGTAAATACCACAATAAAGAGGGTCCAATGTATTTTTTGATTTCGCGGTGCATATAAAAGTTATGTTACCATTATATTCTAGTCTATTAAGGGTGCAATAGCATTATGTCTAAAAAAACCCCAATGAATATATCTTCATTAAAAATCCTTTATTGCTAAAAATGCTAACCATCATCCGAGCTTTCAGCAAGTTGTCATTTTTTTTGCCGGTAGAGGGTCTTGCATGCGTTAGATAGCATTTTACCCAGAATAAAACTTCTTTCAAAATTGGAGTCATTCCTCCCAAACCCTGCCACTGCTTTATCAACTAAGTTTATGTAATTCTAAATTCTTTATTGTCATTTCAATAACTCTTCACATTTCTTACAAAACGTATTTCTTAAATAAGAACTTGAAAGTCAGATTTACTCCTTGATCCATGGGCTGCAGAATGGATGCTGGGTTAGCAGCCATGAAAACGTTAATCTCATCGTCCTTCTCCACCAAGAACTCTTGAGCTACTAGGTGCATTGTCAATATTTTGAAAGCAATCTTCTTTGCTGAGCAGTTGGTCTCAGAGGTGGGCTGAAACTATTCGGTAAACCATACTGTAAACAGATGTGCTATCGTCAGGCTTTGCTGTTCCATTTATAAAGCATAGGCACAGTAGATTTAGTATAATTTTCAAGGGCCCCAGGATTTATGAAATGGTAAATGAGCACAGGCTTCGACTTCAAGTCACCAGCCGCATCAGCCCCTCACAAGATGGTCAGCCTGTCTTTGAAGCTTTGAAGCCAGCCACTGACCTCTTCCTAGCTCTCAAAGTCCTAGACGGCATCTCCTTCCAATCTAAGGCTGTTTCTTCTACGCGGAAAGTCTGTTGTTTAGCGTAGCCGCCTTCGTTTACTCTCCGAGCCAGACCTTCCGGACACGTTGCTGCAGCTTCGTCGGCACCTGCGGTTCACCTTGTACTTTCACGTTACGGAGAGA
>CM052887.1:34368335-34397574 GCA_028534135.1 Potos flavus | reverse complement strand
CGGCTGGTTTGATCTGCCCAGACCACTAAAACATTCTCCATATCAGCAATAAGGCTGTCCTGCTTTCTTATCCCTCGAGTTCACCGAGTAGCACTTTATCATTTCCTTCAAGAACTTTTCCTTTGCATTCACAACCTGGGTAACTGTTCGGTGCAAGAGGCCTACCTTTGGGTCTACCTTGGCTTTTGACGTGCCTTCCTCACTAAGCTTAATCACTTCCAGCTTTTAATTTAAAGTGAGAGATGTGTGACTCTTCCTTTCACTTGAACACTTAGAGGACACAGTAGGGTTATTAATTGGTCTTATTTCAGTATTGTTGTGTCTCAGAGTGTAGGGAGGCCTGAGGGGAGGGAGAGAGACAGGGGAACGCCCCAGCTGGTGGAACAATCAGAACAGTACATTGGTGATTAAGCTTGCTATCTTAAATGGGTGCGGTTCATGGTACCCTAAAACAATTACAACAGTAACAACAAAGAACACTGATCAGAGATTGCCATAAGCAATATAATAACAATGAAAAAGTCTGAAATATTGTGAGAATTACCAAAACGTGACACAGGGACAGGAAGTGAGCAAATGCTGTTGGAAAAACGGCACGGCTAGACTCGCCTGACACGGCGCGGCCACAAATCTTCAGTCTGTAAAAAAGCAGCGTGTGGGAAGCTGAATAGTGAAGCACCGGGAAACAGGCTAGGCCTGTATGCACTAGGGGTCTCCAAGGAGAGGCACACACATGCTGTAGAACACTTTCCGATCTCATTTGACCACAGAAATCTTTCCTCAAGAAACACGGAGTTCACTCATGTAGAAAACACATACTGGCAAATGTACTTTTTGCTTCATTTACCTATTTTCTTATCCACCGAATCTGTAACTGCAACCTCAGGGAACAGCACTCCATATGGAAATGGAGAAACACAGGAGAGGCTCCGCGGAATTATGTGTGAGCGGTCTTCACAGCCCTGGTGTTCGAGGGGTTGGTGGTAGGGCAGTTAGAGGAGCCCAAGCAGACAAGGATACTGGACCAATGCTTCCGCATAGGCCAAGCATCTCTGCCTTGCCTTTTTACTTGAATTTGGATTATGCATAAGATTTTTGCAAGGGTTCTGTGGCTTAAAACTGGGGGAGAAACACTGCTTTATATAAGGTACGATGCAGCTTCATGGGGCACATGGATGTAGGTCCTGATCTGGCCAAAGTAAGAAGCAAGCCGAGAGCAGTAATACATTGTTTCTTCCTAAATCTTCTCATACTTCTCTTCAATTTCTCTTCACCTTCCAACAGGGAGACATTGGGCAGAAAGGCCTGCCTGGCCCTCCTGGCGCCCCCGGCTACGGATTACAAGGAATTAAAGTAAGTGGACGTGATCGCTTGAGTCATGTCTCAGTTCACCAAAATGATGAGAGAAGAGGTTGTGGATAATATCAAATGGAGCTACCATGAAATGAATTTAATATGAGCTTGGCAGTTAAAATTGCCTCTAGTATTTAGAGACACAATCCAGAAGTGTAGAAATACTCTAAATGCATTAGTTTCGTGAACATGAGACATTACCTAAATTGCTTGGTGAGACATGTAAGAGTTACAGTGGGTTTGTCGTCTTTGCTGGTTTCTGAGCCGAGTGGAGAATGTGCCCCCAGCTGTGTGTCTGCTCCCTGTCTCTGTCTCTTGCCTTCCTCGCCCGGTATCTTTCATTCTTAGCCCTGGGTTTCCTAGTCTTAGTTCACAGCGGAACCGCCTGGGGAACATTATGAATAATACTGACAAACTGCCCCAGAGAAAGGAGATCTGAATCTCCGGCACTAGTGCTTACATACTGTGAGTATTCCCTACGGGTAAAAGCCTCCATGTGATTCTTCTGCACATCCAGGGTAAGAACTCTGGCTCTAGGCCCCGAGTCTGTGTCATTGGAATTCACACTCCCTGGATTCTGCACTCTGTCTCAGAAGCCATAAGCCCATCCAGCAGTGAGGGACCGCCAGGGTGGCCCAGGTCTCTAGAGATAAAATCTGGCATCTAAAGGTTGCTATGCAACCTCAAACAATTTCCTCTTCTACATCTCCTGTGTTGATTGATCGATTTTTAATTTTTATTTCTTACTGGCTCATTCTCATTCTATTTTCTCCCAAATAAACTTCTATTGTTTTTACCACGCATAAGCTTCGAAACAGAGTAATTCATTTCCTAGATAATTGATATTGACTCTTAAAAAGTGGAAACATTCAAAATCAATTCTTTTTCAAATACAATTTCTTAGGAAGTAGGAGACAGGAGGAGCTTGAGCTAATAATTGTGAAAATCCTGTGTTGAAAATAAACCACCTGCTCCTGCAGAGAGAGTGAGCTTAGTCAAGAGCAAAACTCATGGAATCTGCGTTCAAGCTTTCCCTCTACCACACACTGTCTAGGGCTTCCGCAGCTGGTCTTCCAAACAGCTACTCATCTGTGGGGCTGAGGATCCAAGGGAATGCCCGGCAGTTAGCATGTTGCCGATGCACCAGCTCCGGAAAATATAGCAAAAATCTGCTTCCTTGTAAATAACATCACTCTCACGCTCAGTCTTAAAATTCTACAGTTAAAAGATGGTAACGCTCCATAGATGCCTTTGCATGAGTCTGTTGAGTCAATGAACCCACGTTAGACCACTGGTCTTCTCACCAGTAGCTCAACTCACATATGCTGGTAGGTCCTTATCGTAACTCTGTTCAATCTGGTGCCAGCACTGTCCTTTTTATTATCAGGGGAAAAACTTCCTTATTCCCCAAGGAGCACTGCGGATTGCACTTAATCCTCACCGACTCTGACTCTGGAGCCCCGCCTTCCTCACTGCTTGTCCTTTTTTTATGCCCCCCCTCCCGCCCCCTAGGGTATGCTATGTTCAGTGTCCATCTTGAGGGAGACTCTGGGGCGAAGCCTACCATGACAGGGAAAGAACCAAAATTAAAACAGTCACATACCCAGTGCTAGCAGAAACGAGATCACCTTCCACTGAGCGCTGTGACCGGATCCTACTTGGCAGGGAGCCCTGACCAAGGCGGTCTCATAAAACCTCTCTAGACATATTGGAGCACCTGGCATCCTGTCGGCAGAGGGCAAACCTATTTTACTCAGAACTGCCACCTCATTTTCTTGACCCTGGGTCATACCACCGCTGTAAAAGGGAGGGAATTGAAAGATCTAGTTGTTGGTGTTTCTCTGAGTCATTTTAAGTCTAAGTCATGAGGGAAATGTCATTTCTTATGTTCATTTGTTGACCTATTTCCCACCTCTTTCTAAAACCTATCTGAATTAGTAAAACACTTCTGTTGGTATGTCTCTTGGAAGGCCTCGTTGCTGTTAACCTTTAACACTGGGGTCTGATCCGTACCCTGTCTCTCATGCTGTCCCAACCATGGCGAAAATAAGGGCTTGGGCTACAATCACAGAAGTGATTTGTTCCAGCACTTGCCTAACTTTGCTGCTAGAATATTGTGTCTTCAGGCAGTCACTCATCAACCAATCAACCACCAATACTCGTTGAGCACCATCTATGTCGGGCAAACAGCCTAAGTGCAATATAAAATGGTGAATGAAGAGACATGAATTTAGTCATGGCATTTATAGGCTATAGAATAATCACACTCTGAGCTCAGAGAGTATGGAGGGGAGGCACATGGAATAAACTGGGCTGACAGTAGGCCAAAGTCACGAGTGTAGTCTGAATGCCAAGAGCAACTGAGAGTCAGGGAAGGGCGACATGATCAGACAGGTATTAGAAAAGACTCACTCTGTCTACCATCTGTGGAATGGATGCACATGACTGCAAGGAATGTGGGTGCTGCTCTTCCTGTGCCCCCACGTTTTCTCCTCATTCTCCATGCAGAAGAGGGTGATCTCCTGGCAACCCTCTCTTCCTGCCTCTCCTGAAGCTCTGGGACCATAAGTGGGAAATGTGAGAACATGACGGGCCCACTCTCCTTGGGCACCATGGCAGTCTCCTTCAGTTTCTCTGCGGTCCCCACTGTGACTCAGCAGGCTCCGCACTACCGAGAAGCTCTGGCTCCTTCAGGGACTTCAGTGCTTTCTTTCAACTACAGATGTCTGTTAATCGAATGGATGACTATGGGACTATGGCTCCTTGGCCTTGGCCTTTCAGGTTCATGGCATAGGCCAGGAGGTGATTTGATGCCACCATCTTGTCCCACTGTGAACACAGACCATTCCCCTAAATATGGACTATAGATATGCCAGTAATCCTCCAAGTGAAGTCAGGAGGGAAAAGAAATGGGGTGGGGTCTCAAGGGATTCCTTGTTCTGTCAACTAGCCCGTCTGGGGGCCAGGTGGGATATAATGAGAGGGTGGGCCAGTTTCCCTCTCTCCAGCTTTGTTGAAGTCAGTTCCGGCATCCTGCTCAGCCCTGACATTGCTGTAGTACTTTTTCTCAGGGGCTCAAAAGGTAGTTATAAAAATAAGATTCCTGGTGGCGCTCCTTGACTTTAGGAGTTTCTGATGTAGATTTGTGGATTGGGCTCTACTATCACTCCCTACGCATAAACCCTTTATTCATTAAAAAACGCGCTTCCATGCCCCTGGCTTCCATTCTGCATTTAGGCCTGAACATGACCGATCCAACCCTGGCTGAAGGAACTGTCCCTGTAGTCAGGCTGGGCTAGTGGATGGGCTAACGGACCGGCTAACAGTTACTTAGGCCTCGCCAGGGTGAGAAACAGCCTCAGTGACAGGCTGGGGGAATCTGGTGAACGTTATCTGGCAGAAATCCCAGTATCTCCAAAATGTATAAGTGGCGATGGTTAGCGTGGTCACATGGTCTTAGAGCTAAAGGATTAACCTCTAAGACAGCTGGAGCCCAGAAATGGAGGGAACCTTAATCCAAACGACCTCTCCCCTCCCTATTGTGATCTCAAGGCATGATGGAAAGAAAATGAGCTTTAGAGCCACACAGACCTCGGCCTGAATCTTGCTAGTTGGGTAAGCTTGGCTGAAGCCTTGAACTTCAGCTTCTTCCTCTTTAAAATGGAGATGAGTCAGACTATTTTATAAGGCACTGTGAAGACAGAATTGTACAAAGTGCCCAACACACAGTACTGAGTTCGCAACCAGAGCTGGGGCTATGGAGTCAACAGATTTGAATCATGGCTTCCTGAGTACTATAACCTGGCCTCACTTTTCATATCTGAGTAATGGGGATAATAATAGTACTATCACCTAAAGTTGTCACGGGGAATAAATGAAATTAAATGAGACTACATGTGTAACACCTCTAACACAGGGCTCAGCACATGGTTACATACGCAGTAAGTATTTGTATTATTCACATTATTGTTCCTTCCTGCTTCCCTCCATTTCCACTAGTCCTACTTGTATTTTCCAGGATGAAGGCCCAGAATTCTGACATTCAAATGATTTAATGCCCTAAAATATAAAATACTGGTTGCATGAGTTAGTGTAGGCCTGGCTTCAGTACTAAATAAACCCCAAAATGAATAATGGCTCAAACGCAGCAGAGGTTTTTGCTCAACAGGACAATGTAGGTGTTCCTTTTGGTGGGCAATTTTCCTTCATTTAGAATTTCAGAGAATTTCATCCTCCATTTATGCTTCCTCCTTGTGCTGGGGCTCTTTACCACTTATACCCAGCAGGCAGACGGGGAGAGTGTGAAAGAGGCACACGTGCATCTCCAAAGTCTTGGTCGGGCGCTGACAACATGTCACCCCTGCCCCATCTTCCTATGGAAAGGCAGTCCGGCTGTGTGCCCGGGAAGAAGAGCCAGAGGTCTGGTGAAGAGCTGGCATTAATGCCACACGTAATTTAAGCTGTTTCTAGGAAGGATGGCAACTTTAAAATTATCTGTTGTTCTGAAGCACACTGGTGCTTCCAGAAGTGAACAGAAGACAAGAGTGGTCTCCATGGCAACTTCCAGAATGCTTCGTCACTATCCGGAAACTGTGGGGCGCTGTTACCCGGGCTTACAAAGACTGGGTTCAGCTTCATCATTCCTTTCATCCTAACTTCAAAAGAAACCCGTAGAGCCTTGATATCTTCTTATTTCACACAGCCTCAGGAGCACCAGAGAATGATTTAGAAATTTGTCTTGAGTAGATAGGCTGAGTACCAGCCACAGAGCTGGAGGAGGCTGGGGTTTTCGGGACCAGGAAAGGAATAGAAAAAGCTCACTCCTGTCTGTGACGAAGCCGGAGCGAGAGGACAAGGGCCACCTGGAATCTGGTAGCAGAGCCGTGGTTCCAAAGTCGGGAGAGATGGCATCAGAGGAGCAGAGCTGGCACGAAAAGCTGATATGAGGAATAAAGAAGAGCCAGCAACATAAGGGAGGGGTCAGAGTCTTAGGTGATTACCCCAGATGCCAATAGCGTCTGAGATTCAGCTTGGGGGTGGTGGTGGGCACGTTAGCCCGGCTTGCAGGGCCCAGCATGGGGACAGTCAGAAAGAAAATTGCTTCTTCCTCCAAAGCTCTCTGATAAGAAATTCAGGGTACAACCTTACAACAACTTTGTAAGATTCTTCCTTCAATGTTTAGAGTTAATGTCATTTCTTAGGTACATTTTTTGTTCATTTCAGCTGCATCAAAATAAATAACTGTGGTTCTGTAAACTCCCAGCGCCATTTTAACTGCAGCACATACTTCTGCCACTTTCTGAGATCCCTTCACCAGAAAGGCTAGAGCTCGAAAGAATGTGAGAGTACTGTGGTGGAAGTCTCACATAGAACCTGGCAACCTTCTGGCTGGCTCCTACCTATACCTGATCACTTTGAAAGTGTTTCCAGAATCCATTTGACTAGATTTTTGGTTAGAGTGGACCTATTACTGCATGGAAAATTGCCCCTACTTAAAGGCCAAATAGAAATGATTTGTTGAAATGAAATTGATTTAAGGAGAAAAAAAAAAAAAAAAGACGCCTAATAAAGTCAGGGGTAGATTCAATACACACCGAGTTGCAAATATCTGCAGAAAGGTTAAGAGGTATTGACATCTATTCTTCCAAACTCATAATGTGTATGACGGTGTTAATACTACTGAAAGAGCAGTATAGGGGTGCCTAGGTGGCTCAGTCGGTTAAGCATCTGCCTTAGGCTCAGGTCATGATCCCAGGGTCCTGCTCTGCTTTTCCCTCTGTCTTCTGCTCCCCCTGCTTGTGCTCTCTCTCTTTCTCTCTCTCTCTGATTGATAAATAAAATCTTTATTAAAAAAAGATTATATTCCATGTATTATACACAGAGATGTTAAGTATTGTATCCAACGTCACTCACCCAGGCTCCTCATGCGCCTCCCTGGGGTAATTGCGTGACGTCTAGTAATCAAGTCAGGGTAATGTCCGAAGGAGGAAAATAACTGGTTTGAGACTTTCATAAGTGTCATTCAAAATTTTTATTTGCATCTTGAAATTAAAAGTTGGCCCTTCGAGATGGGAGATAGATGTAGTGAGGTTTCTTGTCCCGATAATCTAAATTTTTTAAGAGAGAGAGGTATCGCAAAGCATTTCTTTCCCCCTGCGTGCAGTTCTGTCAGAAGCTGGGGACTGCATTTAGTGACCTTCTGAGATCAGTGGCCAGGCCTCCGACTAGGAATTCCAGCAGGCTCTGGGCTGGTAGGGTGGCTGCGGGTGAGGCTCTAATGACCGCCCTGCCCCCCACACACTCGGAAGTTGATCGAGTCCCAGCTGGCTTGGTGGGTGGGCCCATGAATTCTTTCCTTCTGCAAATCTCTGTGACAAATCAGTGAGGGCCAACTGGTATATAACTAAACTACCTTTATGGTTTTACAAACATCTTAAGGACTTTACAATTATTGGCTTTTTATTATCAGCAACTTTGCTTATCTAGTTGTAGATAGGACTATCTCATTTTAAATATTAGATGTGATGGGAAGAGGAGATTATCTGTTCAAGGCCAGAGAAGCTCTAATAAAGCCAAGAGTAGAGTTTGTGGCTCAAACTGATAGGCGACACAGATAGCCCCAGAATCATCTTTCTTTCAGTTGAAGAGCAATTCTTCAATCAGCCATTCTTCAAAACTGCTTCTCACATCAGAAGGGTGGGAATCTCTGTTCCTTTTTAAAAACCTTCTCTTCCCCTTTTTAAGATTTACTCATTTTTAACTATTGTATTTTCCCTTTACTTGTTTGGAATCTACTCATTTTTATCACTCTTTTTCAGTATTTACTTTTGAAAAATATTCACTTTTACCTTAGGAAATACCCATATTAACTTTTCTGGTTCCTACAATCATTATTTCTCAGACTGGAACCACTCTCCTTCTGCCTGATGTGGATTCTTCAGAATTTCCTCTGGTTAAGGAGCCACTAGAGCAACCTCTCCATTCTTCTTGCCTGAAACTTTATTTGTTTGTTTGTTTATTTAAAGATTTATTTATTTATTTGAGAGAGAGGGTGCAGTGGGGAGGGGCAAGAGGTAGGGGGAGAGAGAGAATGTCAAGCAGACTCCATGCTGAGCTCAGACCCCAATACGGGGCTCGATCCCACAACACTGAGATCATGACCTGAGCTGGTATCAAGAGTCAGATGCTTAATCAACTGAGCCACCCAGGCGCCCCAAAACTATATTTATTTCTCCTTAATCTCTTCTTAAAAGATATTTTTCTGAGTATAGAATTCTAGGTACACAGCATTTCCTCTCAGTGCAGGGAAGATTTTCCCATCAATTGGTCCCCATTGTTGCTCTTGAGAAGTTACCTGTCATTCTAACTATTCCTTTGATGATAATTTGTCCCTGTCTCTGTGACTTTTAATGCTTTCTCTTTTTATTTGGTGTTATGCAGTTTCACCACGATGTGTCTAGCTGTAGATTCTTTTTTATGTATCTTGCTTAATCTTAATTTGTTAGAATTTTTAATTTTGTGGACTAGTATTTTTTATCATTTCTGGAAGACTCTCATCATCTCATTCTCAATCATTCTATAACATTATCTCTTTTTATTGTTTTCATAGCACTATCACCATCTGAAAATATCTGAGTTTTTTGTTCATTTCTTGTTTATTATCTATCTTCTTTTGGTTAAAAAATTTATTTTTTGAGAGCAGGGACTTTGTTTCTTTCATCCATATCTAATTTCCCAGCACCTAGCAGAGTGTCTGGCATATAGGAGGCACTTAATAAATATTTGTTTAATGAATGAACAAAGTAATGAATAGTTGAATGGATGTATGAAGGTTATATGGTGGATGATGGTAAAGTGCCACCTATAATCATACTGTTGACTCACAAAATGACTCATTTATATATACTTTAATTCAATAAACAACTACTAAATTCCATTCTTAAGAGAACTCTAAACTTGTGAAATGACAAATTCTTTTTAAAATCCTAGTGTTTAATAGTGAGAGTACCTTACTCTTACAGGTTGGTGTACTTGATTGGCCTAACAGGTAGAAGTTTACTTGAAATGCCGTATTTGGCTTTCTTGAAAATAGATCTTCGTGACCAAATTATCTATTACTACAGTACGACAGGATCACAGGGAATGCTATCAAAGTAAAAGTACTTGCTCGATACAAGGGAACCTGAGGGGTTGTATCTGGTGGTGCTTCTGTATGCTCAGTGGGTTCTGCCTAGTGGTAATCACAGTGTATATTCAATAAGTCTTGATTGATCTGAGCTAGGTCCTACTTTAAAGACTCTCACTGATAGATTAAGGAGGTAAGGAGGAGGAAATTTAATCCATCATTACCTGTCACCAGACCAGACAATCTTAGCAATATCATTACATTTCCCATGGTCCTCTTAAGTTAATAATCAAGTTAGAAATAAATGAGGGGGGCACTTGGGTGGCTCAGTCATTAAGCCTCTGCCTTCGTCTCAGGTCATGATCTCAGGGTCCTGGAATTGAGTCCCACATCAGGTTCCCTGCTCAGCGAGGAGCCTGCTTCTCCCTCTCCCACTCCCCCTGCTTGTGTTCCCTCTCTTACTGTCTCTCTCTCTCTGTCAAATAAATAAATAAGGTCTAAAAAAAAAAAGAAAGAAAGAAAGAAATGAGGGACCCAGTGCCATCCAGTTGTTACATTTTCACTTTACCAGGAAGTAATTTTTACCAAGAAGCTTTAGCCTTGAAAATGGACAGATTTTCCTGTGAGTTCATATTCGTAGAAATGACATTTCAAGAATACTAATACATTCATTACCAATTCCTATTCATCAGTGTAAGGACAGTGAGCTTTTTTGGAAAACTATTTATTGGTATATGCAATTATGCCTTTAAATAGTAGCTCTTAAATTGCAAAGAAGAAAATAGATTTTTAAGTTATTAGAATACTAGCCTTCTGAAAACTCTCCAGTTGGCTTCTGTCGGTTTTGAAAAGTGAAACCTGATGAGTCAGTAGTTCCCGTTGTGATTATTATGCCAATTTTAGAAAGAAATAAATCTTCCAGAGACCTCAGTCTGTCCTTTCTTCTTAAATTACCTTGCTGTGGTAATTTTGTGAAGTCAACACGTTTGCGGTGTTTTCTTGCTACACAGAAAATATATGCTACACATATACTTAAATAATAGTGCACACACACTCTTTGCCAGGATTGTGAGATGAGTAATACTAACACGTCCTTCAAATAGGATCTGTTTTTATTCTGCATCTAAGGAAAATAAGTTTATACATAAATTTTAAAATCAGATGTTCTTTCTGCTAAACTTAAGGATACTAACTCCAATATTTAGTCCTAGCTAGTTATACAAAATTTTATTTTGGCAGTTCATTCAATAAAAATCTATTAAGCATATCTAAATATGCCAGACTCTGTTCTAGGTGCTTGGGGTATATCATGAGCAAAAGAGACAAAGATTCTGGACTCATGAAAATTGTATTCTATTGACAATAAATACAATAAATAAGTTATATAGTATGTTTGAAGATGAAACTGATATGGCAAAGAAAAGGAGAGCAGAGTAAGTGGGATGTAATGAAGTTTTAAGTGGGATAAAGTCATGAGAAGGTAACATTCAAACAAAAATCTGAAGGAGGTGAGGGAGGTGCTCTTGAGGATTTCTGAGGAAAGAGCATCCCAGGCAGAGAGAATAGCTTGTGCAAAGGCCCTGTGGTTGTGGGAAGGTGCCAGGCAGGTTCAAAAGAAGAGTGAAAGGACCTGTGTGGCTGGAGGTGAGGTCAGGAAGTTGGAGTGGGGCCAACTCATGTCTAGCCAGGTAGGCCCTTGTAAAGACTTTGACTCTTATTCAGAGTCTTATGGGGAGTTTTTTCTGGGTTTTAACAAACACTGTGATTTGGTCTGACTTATTTTGTAAAAGAATGACTATGACTGGTGGGCTGAGAATAGACTGTCTCAGGACCAAGACCGAACTAGGGCGGCTATTTAGGAATCCAGGCAATTACAAATGATAGTTGAAAATCTGGGTTTTATAATCTAGTTCACATAAATTTAACTTCCTCGGAAAGGATTTATATCTAGATGCCTGTATCTGAAAGTAGAAATGTATGACAAGAAGCATTCTGGCACAATTGATGCCAAACACATAAATCAGGTTGCATATCTACCAACAGAGTTTAAGCTATTGAACCATACTGAACTGTATTTTATATCTGGACTGTGTGCAAATATAAGGAATCCTAACCCTAGAGACATGTTTTCATTACACTTCTGGAGAAAACAAAGGTGGGATTTTCCTCTTGCCTTTTGACTTTCTCCCTTCCCTCTTTTTCTTTCTCCTCAGTCTATGATAACCATATGCTGAAAACATGAGTGGTGAAATTATGAGGTAGGTCATGGATGTGACAGAATTACCGCTTGTTGCCTGACTTCCCTGCCAAAGTCCAGTAAAAGAGGGTTCTGTCTTCTATTGGCTATTAGAAAACATTCTAGAATATACTTCTTAATAAACAAAACCCTCATCCATAGTAAAGATGTGGATGTGATATTATTCAAAATCTGTTCTATAATGTTATTATTTTTTAAAGATTTTATTTATTTATTTGACAAAGAGAGAGAGATCACAAGTAGGTAGAGAGGCAGGCAGAGAGAGAGAGGGAAGCAGGCTCCCTGCTGAGCAGAGAGCCCGATGCGGGGCTCAATCCCAGGACCCTGAGATCATGACCTGAGCCGAAGGCAGAGGCTTTAATCCACTGAGCCACCCAGGCACCCCAATAATGTTATTATTTTTTAAAAGATTTATTTGAGGTCGAGAGAGAGAGAGAGAGAAAGAGAGCACAAGCAGGGGGGAAGGGCAGAGAGAGAGAGAGAGAGAAGCAGACTCCCCGCTGAGCAAGGAGCCAGATGCAGGGCTCGATCCCAGGACCCTAGGATCATGACCTGAGCTGAAGGCAGACACTTAACCAACTGAGCCACCCAGGTGCCCCCGTTCAATAATTTTAAAAACCTTCATATATATATATATATCAAGAAAATAAATCTAAAGAGTTCTTAGTGTATGTATACCCAAAGAGATAGCTTCAAAAGTTAGCAAGACTCAAAAAAAAAAAAAAAAAAAAAAAAAAGTTAGCAAGACTCTATGTAATCTGGGCATCCAATCTTAAGTCTTCCCAACCCCTCAGCTCTGAAAATCTTTCTGTTCCTGTGTACTCTGGCCCCAGTGCTTCTGTGTATTCTCTCTCTTCTTGGAGAGATCCCTTTCACTCCCTACTTAAAGAGGCTCACTCTTTTTTTTTTTTTTTATATTGAAAGTATACAGTATAATGACTTTACTTACATACATGATTACCGCAATTACTGCAGTTAAAATCCATCATCTCATATAGATAAAAAATATAAAGTAAATGAAAAAGTCATAAAAGATTTTTTCTTGTGATGAGAACTCTTACTCTCTTAACTCTCTTAACACCTTTCAAATATATCACAAAGCAGTATTAACTGTGATCATGTTGTACATTATATCCCTAATTCGTATTTCTCTAACAACCGGATCTTTATACCTTTTGACCACATTTATTCACTCTCCCTACGTTTGCACCTTGCCTCTGGTAACCACAAATCTGGTTTCTTTTTCTATGAGGTTTTTTTCTTTTTTCTTTTATTTTTTTTTAAGGTTCCATATAAAGTGAAAAAATACGGTATTTGTTTTTCTCTTTCCGACTTATTTCACTTAGCACAATGCCCTCCAAATCCATCACTGTTGTCACAAATGGCAGGGTTTCCTTTTTTATGGCTGGTTCATATTCCCATGTATACAACACAACTTCCTTATTCATTTATCAGTTGGTGGGCATTCAGGTTTTCTGTCTCGCCTGTTAAAAATAATGCCTCCATGGACATGGAGTGCAGATGTCTCTTTGACATTTTGTTTTCTATGGATATGTTCCTAGAAGTAGAAATTCTGGCTCATGTAATTCTATTCTTTAATTTTTAAAGGAAACTCCATGCTGCTTTTCACAGTGGCTGTACCAATTTGCAATCCCACCAACAATGGATGAGGAGTCCCTTTTCTCCAGCTCCTTGCCAGGATTTGTTATCACTTATCTTTTTGATGATAGCTATTCTAACCAATGTGAGGTGATATCTTATTGTGGGTTTTATCTGCATCTCCCTGATGAGCGCTGAGTAATGTATAGAATTGCTGAATCACTATATTGTACACTTGAAACTAATAGAACACTGTATGTTAAGTACACCGGAATTAAAATTAAGAACTGAGTAAAAAAAATTGCCATTAACTAAATAATAAAAAAATAAATCTGAAAATGTATTGATTTTCAGAGGAAAAGAAATGATCAACAAGATGAAAGGACATCCTACAGAACTAAAAAAAAATTGCAAACCATACATTTGAAAAGTGGTTAATATCATAAATACAGGAAGAATTTATACAATTCAATAGCAAAGAAAAAAACAAATAATGGGATTAAACAATAAGCAAAAGTCCTGAGTGGACATTTTCCCAAAGAACATATATGAACAGCTAGCAGGTAGAGGAAAAGGTGCTGGACGTTACTAACCATCAAAGAAAGAGGCTCACTCTTATTCCTATTTCAAGGCTCATATTAGGTAGCACTTCTTCCAGAAGCCTTCCCTTACACACCAAAACGAGCTCATTCCTTCTGAGCCATAGAATAAATGTATTTATAATTTACCACTGCTTATTGTATGAGATAATGGCATTGCAACCAGACTTAACAAGAAGAAGCAAAATATCCTCAAGGTTAACTCTATTTACTTTGTTGATGAAAGCATAAACTGGAAGTAAATCTTAATAATGTCAGCCAATGTGGAATACAATCAGTTCCCCAGAGTATCCAACTGTATTGATGGTAGATTCTAAAGTATGAATGAAAGGAACAGAGGGCTCAGGGCAATATGTCTCCCACTGGAAGAATCTCTTTACCACCTGTTTTTGCTTTATTTTGTCAACAACACTTTTTTGGGGCCATGTCCTTCATCCTTCTTCACTCTGCATTGCTAGCCCATGACATTTCATTCTCCATATTAAAAAGGGGAGCTCTCTTGCCCTGTTGGTGGGAATGCAAACTGGTGCAACCACTCTGGAAAATAGTATGGGCACCTGGGTGGCTCAGTCGGTTAAGTGGCCGACTCTTGATTTTGGCTCGGGTCATGATCTTGGTTCCTGGGACCAAGCCCCCCCTTTGGGCACCATGCTCAGTGGGACATCTGCTTGAGGATTCTCTCCCTCTCCCTGCTTGTGCACGCTCTCTCTCTAAAATAAATAAGTCTTAAAAAAAATAAGTGGGATAGAAGCTTAGGCAGTGGGTAGGAGGAATTGAGGGTTCTTAGTTAGGGATTTGGAATAAGAATCCAGGCCTGGCATACTCAAGGAGCATGAGTGACAGAATGATCAGACTGCAGTGGGTCCCGAACGAGATTAGATTTGCACAGAGGAGCAACCTGATATAAATCATGTTTTAAAAGGATGGTTCCAGCAGCATGTGGCAAATAGACTGTGGGGGTACAAAGACAAAGAGCTGAGATAGGAAGATATTGCCAAAGTGCTGGTGAGGGCTGGTGGTGGTTTAGTCAACATGGTAATGGTAGAAATGGGAAGGGGTAGTTGGATTCTTGGCTGGATGTAGGGTATAAGATAAAGGAGTCAAGGATGACTAAGATTCTTGACCTGAGCCCCTGGAAGGATAGGCTTACCATTTGAGCTGGAGAGACTATAGGAAAATGGGAATGGCTAAGTATGGAGGAAATCGATTCACATAATCTGAAATTTAAATGTGGACATGTGAAGCTCAATCTTTAGTGGGTGGGGCGCCTGGGTAGCTCAGTGGATTAAAGCCTCTGCCTTTGGCTCAGGTCATGATCTCAGGGTCCTGGGATCGAGCCCCGCATCGGGCTTTCTGCTCAGTAGGCAGCCTGCTTCCCCACCCCCGCCCCCACCCCCCGCCTGGCTCTCTGCCTACTTGTGATCTGTCTCTCTCTGTCAAATAAATAAATAAAATCTTTAAAAAAATTTTTTTTAAATAAATAAATCTTTAGTGGGGCTGTTCAATAGTTATCTGGGGATAGAAATCTAGAGTTCAGAGGAGATATCATCAACACAGGAGATATAAATTTGGTTTAACCATCTATTGATAGTAAAGTCTTGAGCATGGGTGGGAACATGTGGGGAATGAATATAGATAGATAGAGAAGAAAAGAGATCCAAGGAGTGGGCGTGGGCCCTCAAGCACTTGGCAGTTTGTATGATGAAGAGAATACAGCAAAGGAGACCGAGAAGTAGTAGGCAGAGAATCAAGAGGACGTAGTTCCTGGAAGCCAAGTGAAGAAGTATCTCAAGGAGCTCATGGTCATCTAGTTTCAATGCTGCTGATTGTTTGAGAGGTGAAAAGTGGTCATTAGATTTGACAACACAGAAGTCATTGGTGACCTTGACAAGAGCCATGTGTATGCACACAACACACACACATACACACACCATACTCATGAAGTAAAACATGGAAAAAATCTTAACAATTGATGAGTTGGGATGAAGGGAATATGGGATATCTTTGTATTATTATTGCAATTTTTCTGTAGTTTGAATTAAAATAAAAAGCATAAAAAAGAGACAATGGTAAGAAAGAAAATGAAGACCGAGCACATCATTGAGACTTTTTGAAAATGAGGTCCCTAGAGATGGAGCAGTAGAGTGATATGTGTGATTAAGGAAGTTTCTTTTTAAAGAATTATTTATTTATTTGAGAGAGAAGGGGCACCTGGGAGGCTCAGTCGGTTAAGCGTCTGCCTTCAGCTCAGGTCATGATTTTGGGGTCCTGGGATCGAGTCCTGGCATCAGGCTCCCTGCTCAACGGGGCGTCTGCTTCTCCCTCTCCCTCTGCCTGCCACACCCCCCACTTGTGTGCTTTCTCTGACAAATAAATAAATAAAATATTTATTTAGGAGGAGGAGAAGAGGAAGAGGGAGAGAAAACTTAAGCAGACTGTGCTCACAGGGGGCTCAATCTCATGACCCTGAGATGATGACCTGAGCTAAAACCAGGAGTTGGACACTTACCGACTGTGCCACTCAGTTGTCCTACGGAAGTTTTTCTTAAAGATGGGAGAGATTGTATGTGTGTATGTATGTATGTACTTATATTGTATGCTGATGGAAAAGATGTAGTGAACAGGGCAATATTCATGATGCCAAAGAGAAAACAAGTGCTAGAGGCATGCCTGTAATTTTTTTTAAATTAGAAGAGGCTTCTACTAATTCCTCCCCTATCTCAAACAATAATCTATTCTACAACATTCTGAAGGGCATCTGGCCATTCATACCCTGCTTGGACACTCCAAGCTTTGTACCTCTCTTAGATGTTTCCCAATGGCCCCGTAGCAAATTCAAGCAGCTTTGTTACTTTTTAAAAAAGAAAATAATGTAGACTGTGTCTTTTTAAAATTAATGTAATTTTCTTTATTTTACTTAAAAATATACTTGGATATCTTTGTCCTTTCCATTTTTTGAAAAAAAAATTCATTCTTTTCAGCTATCATTTTAATTTTCGATTGTGATAAGAATACTTAGCATGAGATCTACCTACTTAACAAATTTCTGCGTGCACAGTACGGTATTGTTAACTGTAGGCATTATGTTGTGCATCCCATCTTTAGAACTTACTCATCTTGCATAGCTGAGACTTTATATCCATCAAACAACATCCCATTCTCGCCCTTGTCCTCGCCCCTGGCAATTACCATTGTACTCTGCTTCCGTGACTTGGACTATTAGGTCACTCATATTGTGCAATCGGGCGGTGTTTGTCTTTCTGTGACCAGCTTATTTCACTCAGCACTCCCCTGTTCACCGTGGCACTATGCACAGTAGCCAAGATATGGGAACAACCTAAATGCCCATCAAAGCATGAATGGATTAAGAAGATGTGGTATATCCACACAATAGAATATTACTGAGTCTCCCCAAAAGAAGGAAATTCTGCTGTATGCGGCCACATGAATCAACCTGGAGGACGTTATGAGAAGTGAAATAAGCTTCCCCTACTTCTACTCAATTTATGGGTCTCTAAATATTACTTCTTTAATCCCCATAGCATATCCAGAAAGAGACTCATAGAAGAGCTCACGTTGTGAATTCTTTGGTGAAAGACATTCTCTGAGAGGGTGATTAGTTAGTCCTTTTTGTGCTTTTAATTCCTGGTAGAGGAAATCAGTTTCTAGAATGCCACTGTCTCTCACTAGCTATAATCCTTTTCACAGGCAATAAAACTAGGAGGACAATACAGAGGTGTAGGTCCTATAATTCACATCTCAAACACAAGTATTTAAAAGCAGAATTTCCATTATGGCTTTTTGATGTCAGTGTCGCCTCCAGCATTTCTCCATGGGAGGAAGAGTGATCGAAGAGCCAGGATGGCTGGGGGCCTGGGCCGGAGGAGTCTTAACATGCAGGCACTTTGCTTACGGTGACTTGGGCACCCCTGGTGTGGCCACAGGAGACCGTGGGATAAAGTGTGGGGCCATTCACCTTTCGGTCTGTTCTTTGGTGCACCACACAAGTTAACAGTTGTCACCAAACCTACTGACAGGATATATAATACATTGGGCCTAAGGACAGACCTGGCTGAATGTCACATCGGTATCTTCTTTTTGATATAATTAAACATATCACATCTAGTCTAAATAAGTTTCCTTTCCCTCAGAATCATACAGTGATGATATAAAGTAAACGTCATCATTACTAGCCTTCACACCTAAAAGTGTGACAGCAAGACACATTCCTTGTGACAGCTGGAGCTGCTACCTTCTGCTTATGTATGTATAAGGCTGCCTACTGTACTTTTTTTTTTAAAGATTTTATTTATCCATTTGATGAGAGAGAGAGAGAGACAGAGAGAGGGATAGAGCGCAAGCAGGGGGAGCAACAGAGGGGGAAGGAGAAGCAGACTCCCCGCTGAGCAGGGAGCCTGATGCGGGGCTCAATCCCAGGACCCTGGGATCATGACCTGAGCCGAAGGCAGATGCTTAACTGAATGAGCCACCCAGGCGCCCCCCACCCCACTGTACTTTTCTTTTCTTTTTAATTTAATTTTATTTTTTTCAGTGTTCCAAGATTCATTGCTCTTTTCTGTTCATCTCAAGTACGTACCAGACTCTTACCATGCATTTCCACTTGATGTTTCTTTTTATTTTATTATTTTTTGAAGATTTTTACTTATTTGAGAGAGAGAGCATCAGTGTTGGGGAAGGGCAGAGGGAGAGGGAGAAACAGACTGCCTGCTGAGCAGGGAGCTTGATGTGGGGCTTGATCCCAGGACTCTGAGATCATAACCTGAGTGGAAGGCAGACACCCAGTGGACTGAACCACCTAGGTGTCCCTCCACGTAGTGGTTCTAAAGTCCATGAACACTCAGGCTAGTTAACTCTAATTAGAATCTTCCCTTTGGCTACATGCCCAAGGATGCATGGCTTATACAGTTTGGTATATTTGAAATTTTAAGGTTTATACCTTATGAGTATTGTTTGCCTTTTTTATTTCTTTTTTCTTTATGGTCCCTACCCCAGGGGATTTCGACAAGGGGGTAGCACTGGCTTTAGGAGGAGGTAGTTACCTGTTCATGTGAGATGATAGGATACTGGGGTGGTCTGGGACGAATCACTGGTTCAAAAACATTAATTGAACACTTTCTATGTGCTAGGCATTGGGCTTGATGCTCAGGATGAATCGACGCCCAGTGTTTAATAAATGGCCAGAATGTGGTGGGGAACTAAGAGCTAGATCTTTAAGAATTAAAGTTAAGATGACAGGAAGCCTATTGAGGAAGAAACTGGAAAAACACGCAGGGCCAGACCGTGAAGGGAGGGGAGCGCTAAGCTAAAGGGCTTCAGCTGGAGCCTGTCCGTGATTCCCAAAGTGTGGCCCCCTACCAGCTGTGTCAGCATCACCCAGGAAGCTAGTAAAAATGCAAGTTCTTGGGCCCCACTAGACCTAATGAATTAGGAACTCTTATGGTGAAGGCCAGTAATCCTTGTTTTCACAAACTCTACAGATATTTTTGATAGATACCAAAGTTTAAGAACCATTGCTCTGATGATAGAAAACCCTGAAAATGTTTGTTTTAAAAACCCAGTTTTATGGTGATATAATTCACACACCATACAAGTCACCTGTTTAAAGTATACAAGTCAATAGTGTTTAGTATTTTCATAGGTTTAGGCAACTATCAACACCACCTAATTTTATTTTTTTATTTTTATCTTATTATTTTTTTTTAAAGATTTTTATTTATTTATTTGACAGAGAGAGAGAGAGATCACAAGTAGGCAGAGAGGCAGGCAGAGAGAGACGGGGAAGCAGGCTCCCTGCTGAGCAGAGAGCCCGATGCGGGCCTCGATCCCAGGACCCTGAGATCATGACCTGAGCTGAAGACAGAGGCTTTAACCCACTGAGCCACCCAGGCGCCCAACACCACCTAATTTTCGGACATTGCCATCGCCCCCAAAAGAAACCCTTAGTCCCATAATAGTCACCCACCCTCAAGTCCCCGGCAACCACGAATCTACTTTCTGTCTCCATGGATTTGCCAATTCTGGACATCTCACATAAACAGAATCACACAACGTGTAGTCTTTCTTGGCTGGCATTTTTCACTTAGCAATGTTGTCAAGGGTTGTCCGTGTTGATGGGGATGAAGGAGGGCACTTGTGATGGGCACCGGGTGTTGTATGTAAGTGTTGAATCACTAAATTCTAACCCTAAAGCTAATATTACACTGTAGGTTAACTAACTGGAAGTTAAATAAAAACTTAATAAAACGGGGTCATCCATATTGCATTAGAACTTTCTTTGTATGGCCGAATAATATTCCATTGTAGAGTTATACTACGTTTTGTTTATCTATCTGTCCCTTGATGGTTGTTTCTACTTTTTGGCTATCGTAAATACTGCTGTTATGAACATCCATGTGTAAGTGTTGTGTGGACACATGTTTTTATTTGTCTCAGGTATACACTTTGCCCTTTTTAAGGACAGGAGTGACCCGGTCAGCTGAGGGTTTCAGTATATGACAGCTTGGGGCAGTGCTTCTCATCCCCCTGCCTCCACACCGTTCCCATGTCCAGAACACCCATCATCAACTGAACTCATGATTCCCTTTTTAGAGAGTGGTGTGGGGGTAAGAGGTGGGCTGTCCAGCTCAAAATACGCTCTTCCTTGCATGCTAGCATCTCTTTCTCTTGTCCCACAATTGAGAGTCTTTGCTAGAGATGGATAGGAGCTGAAGTAAAGACGTGAATTAAACTGCTATAACAATTTAGTCCACAGGGGAGGTGAATCGGAACCAGGGCGAATTTAGAAGGGATGGACTTGATGATTCTGAACTGTTATCCTTAGTATCTCATCATCTTCTTCTACCAGTCTCCAACTATACTGCAGAGGCAAAGTAATATATAGAGCAACCTTCCATTTGGTGTCAATTGTTGTTTTTCTTTTTTTTTTTTTAAGATTTTATTTATTTATTTGAGACAGAGAGAGAAAGAGGGCACAAGTAAGGAGGAGGGTCAGAAGGAGAGAGAGAAGCAGACACCCTGCTAGGCAGGGAGCCCAACGTGGGACTCGATCCCAGAACCCTGAGATCGCTACCCAAGCCAAAGGCAGATGCTCAACCGACTGAGCCACCTAGGTGCCCCGAAATATTACTTTTCAACATTGATCCTCTGCTGAAGGGAGAAAAGCTACAGAAAAGCACAGCTTCTCAAACTTTTTCTGCAAAACTCAAAGCCACCCTGAGCACAGCTCATGGCCCCCTCATTTTAACATTAGCGTTTTCACTTTGTGACACTTGAAATACAAATAATTTCTGAGACGAATTATTTTGCGGTAATTTAATGCAAAATGCCACGTGTTGTGGTCCGATCTGCTAAAAGTGGAAGAAATGAGAGCGGTTGATGTCTATGTTAGTTTCCTGTGGCTGTTGTAACAAATTATCACACTGGTGGGTTAATACAACACCAGTGTATTCTTTTGTAGCTCTGGAGCTCAGAAGTCTAAAATGAAGCTCACCGGGCAAAAATCAAAATGGTGATGGGGAGTCTAGGGCATAATCTATTTCCTTATCCTCCCGGTGTCTAGAACCACACTACTGTGTTCCTTAGCTCATGGCCCCTTCCTCTGTCTGCCAAGTCTCCCTCTGCCTCCCGCTTATAAGGATATCTATGACTGCATTTAGGACCCACCTGCATAATCCAGCATTATCTCCCCACTAGAGATCCTTAACTTAATCCCATCTGGCCAAATTTATTTTTTTTTCCTTTCCCTATAAGACATTCTCAGGTTCTGGGCATTACGACCTGCATATCTTTGGGGGCCACTCTTCAGCCAGCCCCAGTATCAAGTCAGCAGAAAGGAGGCTTTGTGCTTTTCACGACTTCTGGATCTGTTATTGTGTGTTAATGAACTGATTTATGGAAAGAGAAGCGTACTTGGAAAAGCATAATTTCATGGCATCCTTTCACTGGGCAAACCTGGACACTTGGACCACCGTGCTAGGAGGCCCCCGGTCCTGCTGCTGTGGCAGCGGCCGCGGCCACACGGCTCAGCCACTCCTGCTGTCCCCAGACCTTGGCAGCACTGCCCAAGCAGCCGGGACGCAGCTCCAGACGCCAGGCCAGACATCTTGCTTCCAAGCGCCTCCTTCAGCTGCCCTACATCATGAACTCTCTGCCAGCACTTCCACACATCTCTGTCTTGTTCTCTCTTTTCCATATTCATCCCCAAACGCTGATCATGGAATTGGCCTTGTATTAACCAGAGAGGTGCCTATTCTGTGTGTGTGTCAGGGTGGGAGTGGGGCGTTGTGAACCTAAACAAGACAGAGTTTAGTGTGCACAGTGTCTAGACAACCTCTACCAAAAAGGTGGCCAGCTCCCACATCCACGCCATCTAGCTCAGTTTGATAAGCAGAGCCCTGAAATCGGTACCTCAGGAGGTCGAAAGACGAAAACGATGAAGTACCTCTCCTTTGAGAGTTTCAGAAGGACAGAAAGATGTACGCACCCAAACCTGTGAGGTGACGTATGCCACACGAGAGGTGTGCGCTGATGCGGGGGTATTACTTGTGGTTGGGGTGAGCGCGGGTCAGGCAAGACTCCTCGGATGTGTTTGGCGGGCTAGGACTGGCCCAGAGATGGGATGAGGGTGTTTGGGGAAGACAGAGAAGGTTAGGACACAAGGAAAATCCCAAGCCTGGGAGCTGGGAGATGAGTCAGAGAGGGAAAGGCAGAGAGCAGAGCAGGCTTGCTTGAGTAGAATGTCTGTATTTGATGGATTTGGTTCTGAAATAGCTAGCAGGTGGAAAGTTCTGGAAAGCAGATATAAAGTTAGGCCCAGATCATAGAGACTGGGGTGAGACTGGGGATTAGGGAAGTAGAGATTATCCTCAGAGGGTCACCCCTGATGCCATGGATGGGGACAATATTACAGAGGACATTACCAAAACAAAAGTAAAGACCGCAGCAGACATCTACCTTGAGGGTACAGAGGGCACGGAGAGAGACACTGGAGAAGTGAAAAAAATAAGCTGACAATGGCAGGAGGGAAACCAGGAGCCTGCACTATGCCGGTGGCCAGCCAAGGGAGCATTCCAGAGTCCCCTGTCTCTAGCAGAGGCAACTGCCATAAAGTCGACCTTGTCTCTTTGCATCTACCCTCTATGTTGCAAGCATATCCCAATGTTACGCAAGATTGTCGTGAAACGTGGCAGGTTTTACAGAGAGCCGTTTGGGCAGAAAAAGTTAACATGTACAACTGAGTTGAGCTAGCAACCTTGAAGCCATGATGTTCTTTGCACTATGACCTATCAATGTATTTAGTTCTAACGTTTATACTAAGAACAACCTTATTATTGGGAAATAGGACCAGATTCTGCAGTCAGATAGAAGATCAGAACAGCAAGCACGTGTGTCCGTGAAGCAGGCACAGTCCAGTTGAGTGGCTTGACCGTTGCTGAGATTATTTGTAAATCTTTACATGCTAATTGTTCAACCATGTTCACATCTGCTAGCAGATATAAACCAAAAAATGGAAGCAAAGACTAAAAGTTTAAGGAAAATGATTGGGGGGAAGATAGGCCCAACTTGAACACATTTGGCCATGACTGTGGTGAGTGGAGGAAGGCCAAGTCCGACATTTAGATTTGTCCAATTCTTTCTGGTGACTATCTAATCTCTGAAGATTAGAAGTTGGTAGGAGTTACTTGCTTCCTCCTAGGCAGTCTTGCTATCAGGCGTCATGTTTTAATTAAAGCAAATTTCAGGCAGAAGTCTGCCCGATGTTCAGTGACTCATTAATGAGAAGGTGCAAAAACATGCACTAAATCATAGTCCAAGTTCCAAAGTTCTGGGGTTTTTTTAAGCACTTTGATAAGCGCTTTGCATAAAATGATTTCTCTGAGGCAAAGACAACCATATTCTCATGATTGGACCAATTAACCTTTTAGTCAGATCAGTTAATCACCAATTAACTCTTTATTATGGGATGAGGGGACAAGGTACTTGTTCTGAATGAGTTCTAGAATTAGGGTGCTTTCCCAAAGGTACTCGGCTGACTCTTAATACCCTCTTCATGCAAGGGGTGAAGTACCCGCATGACATTTCTAGCTATGACAGTTCTCGAGTACCTCTTGTGTCCCCAAGGATAAGTTGTTCCTGTCATCCCTCTAGAGTGAATTCAGATGGCAAGAGTTGAAGCATAGGGCTTTGATCACGGTATTTCGGATGTTACCTCAGCATCCCCAGAGTATAAACTGAATTGCACATACACAACTTCATGATACTGTCTAAACTAAAGCGTATGGAGGTAAACTACAAAAAATATAACAATTACCTTGGTTTTTGCATGTATAGGGTAAAAGCCAAGGTGGTAGATTGAATAATGGTGGAAGGGGTCACAAGCCAAAGAACACGGGTGACTCCTAGGAGCTGATAAAGTCAAGGAAACAGATGTTCCCCTCAGAGGCTCCAGGGAAAACCAGCCTGCCAATACCTTGACTTTAGCCCAGTGACAGATCTTGTACTTCTGATTTCCAGAACAGTAAGAGAACAAATTTATGTTGTTTTAAGCCACTAAATTTGTGGTAATCCACTACAGTGGCAACAGGAAACAAATATAGCTCTCAGTATTAACGTCGGCAGCATTTTGGTCCAACTCATGGAAGTTTCCATCGGAGCCATTCTGAAAACCCTTGGCAAACATGGATGACACTTCTCAGGTTATTAAAAAAGACTCTGCGTTGCAGGCCGTGGAGAGGAGGAGAGGAACAAATGGTGCAGGTTTCAAACCATTTTTAGGAACAGACTCAGAATCAGTCCCTGAATCTGTAAAAAGTAAACCATTTCTCCGCCTCTCACTGGGCACGATGGGACTAGATCACCATTGGAATGAAAATCAAGTCTAATGAAGCCACGTTGTTCCATTTAAGCCCATTAGGACCGAACCCTGGCCAGGTTCCAAGTGAGCCTGGGCTGCACTCCAGCGGAAGGCTCGCCCGCTAACACGTACCTGACGCGTTGATTCTATTCCCAACCAAACGGGCTGCTTTACTGAACGAGCATTAATTACGCTGCCCAAGCCTGTGTTAGAGAAGGCTAACATGTCAAAATGGGACATTAAGTCAGAGGACTTCAATTCCACAAAGGAAAGGATTTTAAGAAACTGGAGGCTCCTGATTTTCAGGCTAGAGATGGAGAAACTGCCTGGCTTCTTCTCTGTGCCGAGACAGAACTGAGGAAAGAAAATCAGCAAAGCCTTCAAGATCGAGAGAGTCCATACTCTCTCTTTGGAGAGAATTACTGTTGAAAGCATCGCTGTGAGATCAAATATGATCTGAGGAGTTGGGGAAGGTTTGCAAAAGCCTCGATTTCATCATTTACATACTTGCCCCCAGGTTATTCTAGCAATTTCTTAAGAATATGTCTCGCTCTCTCATTACCTGGCTCAGTCCTTCACACAAGGGCACACCATCAACGGCAGTTGCTAGTTATAACAGGAGAATGTGATGCTGGGGATTCAGGAGGAAGGGGATAGGCGCCAAAATGCCAGACCATTGCGTCGTTCTAGAGGTCTCTGGGTAAGCACCTTCCATCTACATGGACAACTATATGTACTCCATAGGCCACGCACAAAATACCATCTTCCTTCTAAAGTGAATTAGTTGTGTCCGTGAAGCCTAAGAAAACAATGCCTTTCAATACAGAACGGTTCCTGGATTTGAGGCCAAATACTTGGGTAACTATTCAGGCAGGTCACCGTGTCTTGCTGACTCTCCCATTTACCCTCTAACTCAACGTCTTAATACAGCACCGGCTTCTTTCTCCGAGCTGCTTTTCATTCGAAGGCCTGCCTCAATAATCTTGTACTCCCTACCTTCAAAATTCATCAACATTTGTATTCTCTTATATGACACAGTAAAATTATCGACATCAGAAAATCATTGCTGTACTACTGTTTACTCTATAGACCCTATTCATTTTGCCAAGTGTTCTATTAATTCTTTGTACTTTTTAAAATACGTATTTTATTCTTTAGTCAAAGATTATTTATACACAGCAAAATTCACCCTTTTAGGTGTACAGTGTTATGAGTTTCAGCAATGGATAGGAAGCCTATACTGGTCTGGGCTGAGGAAGTTTTCCTGATCCTTCCCCAAGTAGTGGGACATCTCTAAAAGGCTGGGATCCATGCCTGCAAGTTTTATTCTGTTTCCTTTCCCCAGCTCCCATGGGTCATCTGTGCCGTAAAGGTCACAGTGTTTGCTGTACCTCTCTAGCAGCTTAAGATTTTTATCCTATAGGAGGCTTTGTGCCTCTCGCTGGGGGTCAACTGCGTCCCTCCCCAGGGCCTGAACCACTAGGGAAGCTTTGGGACTCACCGTGTCCCCGGTCTTTCTTACGAGCACTGGTGAGGTCCACAAAGGATCTGTGAGTGGGTATAAATCCCCCTGAGTCTGAAGCTTCCAGGGGTCCTTTCCTCTCACACGAGCTCACACTCAACCTTTAGCAACTGATCGAGAATTTTAGCTGCATTCTTCTTCCAGCTTGTATGACATCCTTTGTTTCCAGCAGTGCCCATGTCCTGTCTCTCCTTAGAGGATCCTCTGTTTCCTTAGATTTTGAATCACATGGTTGCCCCGCAGCCTCAGTTCTACGACGCGTTAAAAAAAAGCTGGGCTTTCATGGATTGGTTAGCATTTTTTGTTGTGGATTTAAGAACAAAAGCAGCCTTTTCTAGTTTCTATACCCTCAAGGGAAGGCAGAAAGAATTTCAACTTATAGTTTTGGATCATCGTGAATCATGAATCTGATTTCTTTCCTTACTGTACCTGAATTATCTGGAAAATGAAAACGATCACATCTGCAGCAGGATGCATCTAAGGGGGAGATAGAGCGGTGGAGAAGCTGGGCTTGAAATTTGGATTTAATTATACCTTCCGATAGACCGGTTCTTTCCTGTAGCTGCTTCTGAGCCAGGCTGAAATAGTTGTGTCTCATCTCCCCGAGACTTGTAAGGAAAAAAGTACGATGGGATAACATCAGCTCTGCCAAATTAAGGGGTTTGCTCCCTATTAGCCAGATAGCACAGTCTGAAAGTCAGAGGAAGACTTCCAAGTATTTTGAAGGGAAGCTGACAATTAAAAAGGAAAAAAAAAAAAAAGGCTTTTGTATAAGGAAACACAGCTGCAGAATAGCTACAGTGTGGAACAATTATATAGAAAATATCTATAATGTGACGTGCTGCCAAATAAATTCCTGACCCTGGAGCTGATCCTAACATGCTAAGTGGCTACTTTGAGGTTTTCCCCTCAGGGCATAGCAGTGAAGCCGCAGTAGCTTTTAAGTTTGCTAGGAAATTGTGTAATTTCTTTTCTTTTTTTTTTTTTTTAAAGATTTTATTTATTTATTTGTCAGAGAGAGAGAGAATACAAGCAGGCAGAGTGGCAGATAGAGGCAGAGGGAGAAGCAGGTTCCCTGCCGAGCAAGGAGCCCGATGCGGGACTCGATCCCAGGACCCCGGGATCATGACCTGAGCCGAAGGCAGCCGCTTAACCAACTGAGCCACCCAGGCGTCCCGGAAATTGTGTAATTTCTTAAAGGAAGCTAGTTAGTCACAAACATTTATTGGACATCTATATTAGCCGTTGCAGGATCCAAAAGGTTGTAAAAGAGATAATTATTCTGAACAATTGTCAGAAAGGTGTCAAGTTCTTTCTGGACCCACTTTGTCTGAGAGTACGGTTCTCACGGGCCATTCCCCATCACACCCCAGGCCTAGCTGTGGTTTGTCACGCGGGCCAGGCCCGGGGGCGGGGACAAAGCCAGCTCTACGGCCGCTTAATCCCCTTCCACCTGGCTTCGAAACCTCCTGACCCCCCAGCTCAGGTCCCAGGCATCTCAAGGATGTCCCTGACAACCTCGCACCACCTTTCAACCAGGTACCTGGTCCAATAAAGGTGTCCTACTTCACCTCCGCAAACGAAACAAAACAAAACAAAAACCCAAGGAAACAAATTTATGCCAAAATGTCATTTACGGACACATCTGTCTTAAGAGGATACCTTTCTTATAATATTTGGTTTTTATTTTCTTTTTAATTAGAACAGAGAGTGGCCGATCCCCAGCAAGGAATCTCGCCACCGTCCTCCATAGGACTCTGGGCGCTGACCACCCAGGCTGTATGTACACAGACCCCTCTAGCCTTTATTTCCTAGATGAGGCCGCACACCACTCTCAGAACACAGTTTTCAGCAAGGGCAATGAGGTCAGTCTGTGTTCCACATATTCCCGTCTATTCCTCTTCACACCTGTGTCAGCTGGGCAATCTTTGGAAACAGAACAGATTTTTGTCTCCTCTCCTTTCTCCTGCTTGAATCTCTAGCTTGGACAATCCGCATGTTGATGTACTGTCTCTGGCATATTCCAGGGCACCAATCCCTATCCAGGGTTCTGGGGCTCTCTGCACCACCATGTTTCCTGATGGGAAAAGACTATTCTCATGACTGTGAACTGAATAGAGAAGACCAGTGATCCTTGCCTATCTCCCATTACCACTGAAACAACTAATATAGGGGGTACTTTTTCAGGGCGAGTGTCCTCAGATAGGCCTGAGACATCCATGCACGATACCACATAAACCCTCACCGTCGGCCCACTATACCACGGCACTGTGCTTGGCTCAAGAGTTACCAAGGTGAAAAAGACCATCCACGAGTGAGTTCTCTGCAATCTGATCTTTGTAAGAAACTTGGTCCGAGTCCACTAGAGCCGAATTGAGGAAGCAAAACTGTAATCCCGTACCTGCCTTCCATTTGGAAATACAACATAGAAGAGATGAAAAGACCTAAAAGTTCAGCTGAGTCAGCCTACTGAGAGGGGCTAGTGATGGGTCCAATGAGAGTTGAGCACTTCATTTCAACAAGAGTCTCCAATTATATTCATCCTATATTGTACCCTTCTCTGTAAGATTTGTTTTAATGAAAAGTTTCCCTCCTAGGGATGTATTCAAGTGCGCAAAGATATATAACACAGTCTTCACTGAAGCATTATTTGTAATTGGGAAATACTGGAAACAACCTAAATGTCCGTCACTAGGATAATGAATAAATTATAGTCTGGTTATTTAATAGCATACTGTACAGCAGAGAAAATTAACAAACTAGAACTATGTATATGTACACAGATACACTTCAAATAGATAATGCTCAGATTTCAAATACAACTTGGATACATAGATATATCACTTACTTGAAGTTTAAACTATTAAATACTGTCCATTATCTTAGACTATATATATATATATATATATAT
>CM052887.1:34352215-34367835 GCA_028534135.1 Potos flavus | reverse complement strand
TCTTCAAGAGATACCACTGGCAAATGAACTAAATTTCGGAGTTTTTCTTATTTGGCTTCAATATTTACATTCTAAACTTCTCTTTTCACTATATTCTAAAGGGAGAACATGGAGAACAGGGCGCTATCGGAAAGAAAGGCGATAAAGGGGAAATTGGGGAGCCCGGACCTCCAGGAAGACAGGCAAGGAGTGATTTTTAAAGTCTTACTGTAATTTTTATACATTAACTAGCTCCAACCTATATTGACTGTTCTTCTTCTTCCATTAACTAGGGGTTACAAGGACCAAAGGGAGACGTAGGACTTACAGTGAGTATCCATCCTAGAGGGTAATTGAGGGTTTGTGCTTGTAAAATTACAGCATTCATGTTTTAGCTTCAGAAGTACGAATTCTTTTGACACAGAGTTCCAGCTTCTATTTAATGATAGCACAGCTACAAGCCCAGTGTTGACTTAGGTGCGTGAGGTAATTGGTCTGAACCTGAGGGAGGAAGAACACCAGGCAGCCTTTACCCAGCCTTGTGGTGGTGTGTGACTGCACCCCCTCTGGCCCCTGGTAGACAGGGTATCAAGGAGGTGAGCTGGTAAAAAGAAACCATATAACCAAATAACCAAATGACTTCTAATTTACATGATCCTCCACATTTCCAAATTGGGGAGGGGGGAGGGGCTCTGTTTCCTGGAACTAGCTCCTTCAGGAAGTGCTCTGAGAACAGCCATCACAAAATGGAGATAACTTTAATGTACTAATTCGCTTATTCAACAAAACTTGTGAGGCATCAGCAAACTTTTCCCTATGTTCCCTACACCACTGCAAATAAAAAGCTGACTCTTCAAAGTCTCACAGGGTGAGAAAGTTCTCGAATTTCTATAGCAAAGTCTATTTCTTCCTTTCTTGCTGGAAGGCACTACATCTCCTGGAGCGGAGAAGCAATAGGAACCTTCTCGTTTTTCCTCCTTTTGATTTTTCAGTGGGTCATGGTCTGGGGATGCTTACCCTACATGCTGTGCTAAGCAAATCCAGGTGTAGGGGGTGGGAGTTCAGGTAGTAAAGGTAAGACACAAGAGCTGGGCATATGACAAACAGAACACACACTTTTTTTTATGTCCTGTTTGCCTTTTCGTCTTCGTTCTTCGTTCACCACTTCGTCTTCGTTCACCACAAGTCAGATACCTCCAGATGCCTATGGCATATGAAACAGCTACATACACATCAATTCCTCCACCAAAGTAGCAAGAAGAGTATCTGTAAAATGCCCAGAGAAACAACCCCATAGGTTCCTACCCTCCCTCCTACCCCAGTGTGCGAAGAGGGACTGGCTTCCTTCATCCATTCATTTGTTCACTCATTTCACCAACATTTTTTGGGTGCGTATTCTGGGTCAGGCTCTGAGACAGACGGCAGCAGTGAGCTCACAGCCCATTAGAAAGAAAGACAAACTAAGGATGTTCACCTGTCATTTGATAAATGCTATGAAAGGAGTAGATATATGAACCCAGAACAGACAAAAGGATGTATGGTGACATTTGGGGCCAAGTGAGGCTTTTATCACTTGAGCAGAAGATTTTTAACCAAGAGGCAGAGATCTTAGAAATGAGGATGTCATGGGGCGCCTGGGTGGCTCAGTGGGTTAAAGCCTCTGCCTTCGGCTCAGGTCATGATCTCAGGGTCCTGGGATCGAGCCCCACATCAGACTCTCTGCTCAGCGGGGAGCCTGCTTCCCCCTCTCTCTCTACCTGCCTCTCTGCCTACTTGTGATCTCTCTCTCTGTGTCAAATAAATAAAATCTTAAAAAAAAAAAAAGAAATGAGGATGTCATTCTGCTGATCTTGGCTTTCTAGATTCTAGAAGAGGGACTAGCAGGCAAGAACGAGTGAAGGAAGAGCGAATTTGCCTTCAATGAGAATAGTCTGTGACCGGTCCTGCATTAGGCTCCTTCGCCCCAGTACCACACTTACCTAGTACTGCGGGGTGCCCAAGGGCTCGTGTTTTAGAGCGCCCAGGTGGGACCTTTAGTGTTTCTTCTGCCACACCCCTTCCCCTGGGTGAGGAGTCCTCAGGGCCAAGGAGACTGGGCACCCTGAGCATGTGCCCGCTCTATTCTACACGCCGGATACACAGGATCCCCAGATTGCCTAAGGGACAAGGACTGGCCTGTATGCTTGGGTTCTCCCAGAAGGTGGGCAAGGGACAACTGTTTTCAGGGAATCTGGACAGAGCTCAGAAGTGAGGACTGCTCACTCCACGAAGGATGGCCCAAGCCCTGCGGAGTGTAAAAATGGTAGGGACAGGGTGCAATGAAAAGGGGACAGGCTGTAGGCCACAGCCCTCCCTTGCCCAAGACTCCATGCTAATCTACGTGATAGCTTCATGAGGTAGGTACTGTTCTCTCTACTTCCAGGAAAGACATGCTAAGTCAGAAAACTTTGAGCAATATGCCTGAAGTCACCTTGCTATCGAGCAGAGGCCTCATAGCCAGAGTTGGCTTGTCTGGTACCAAATCCAAGCTGCCCCCCCACAAATGCTGTTCTTAGAAGGACTCTTTCCTCTCCCCATCCACATTCTCTGCCTGATCAAATATATCCCCAAACGGCTGTCAGTTGTAGATTCATTCCAGACTCGCAAACTACTCTTTTAAGAGGCAAATACCATTGACAGAGTTCAGTGTCACAATAATTCATGCCAAATCGCTTCCAAAAGGCTGTTCCTCCACCCGTCTCTTTCATGTTAGCATTTCTCAGTGTCTGCCCTCAGTCTTCTTTCTCCTGGTTTTCCAACTCTGAGGCAGGGACAGCCATGAAAGGAAGGGGGGATGTACAGTTTGAAAAGGCTAATTCAATATCACAGCAAAGTTGTATGGAGAATGACAACATACTGTCTTTATGCTACAAACATGGAAAAGAGTATGTTTAACCCATAGGTGCGGGAACACACTGGTTTCAAAAGACTGAAAAGCTCTGCTCTAGGCAATCTCATCTGCCATCGCTGTTTCCACGGCCAGCTGTAGGCTGGCCTTCCTTAAATCCACCTCCGGTCTGCAGTGCTCTCTTGAGCACCAAACCTTACGTCTTACTGCCCACTGAACATCCCCAGCTGGATGTCCCATCGATGCATCAGACCCAGCCAGACCCCAGCAGAGCCTAGTGATCTTCATTAGCTCCCACCCTGCTCCTCTTCCATCCCTCCCTATCTCAGAGAGTGGGCCAACATCATCCGCCTCCTCTGAGACTCTTTCCTCACCCATCCTTCCAATTACTCACCAACCCCCTTCATTTTCCCTCTGAAAGTTCCCTCCAGACCAGTCTTTCCTCTCCATCACTGCCACCACTGCTTTCTGGTGTCACTTTTCTGCCCTGAACTATTAAGAACCTCAAACCCCTCCATTGGCTGCCATGATCACCTTTTTAAAATAAAAGTGTGATCAGATCTCTTCTCTGCTTAGGGACCATGCATCTTCTCACCACTCAGGATAAAGTTCACACTCTTCAACATGACACAAAGACCTTCTAGAGTTCATCTGTCTTCCACATTTCCTGTCATTCTCTCTGCCATATACCCTGTGTCGTAAGTTTATTCAAATACTATAAGGCACTGTGTTTGTGTACTTTGTCCTCTGCCTGGAATTCTCCTCCCATTCCTTCTCTGTCCTACCCAACCCGCTCATAATCCACCTTCCTGGACCACGGCCCTGCCCTCACGCTCCCATGCCTGGAATTCCCAGCAGACCAGTGTGGTTCCTTGGCTCTGATCCCATAGTATAGCCCTTACGAAAGTATTTATTTGTCTACTGCTTACTAGACTATGAATCTTTTGATAGGTCTAAATTCGATGACTTCATCATTAGCAAAAATAGCCAAAGTAGTCATTGAGCAATTTGAGTGGAAAAAATAAAACTATTTTAGTCAAGTAAAAGCAATGAAGAGGAGGAAAAGATTGATGTATGTGAGTACTTAAAGCATTTTAGACCTGGTTAGACCATCAAAGCACATTAAAAAGAATCTAAATGCAACTTTGATATGTAAATTATTTTTACAAGCCAATGAAAGATAAACATCTTAATAGAAAAAATGGACAAAAGACATACAAAGAATTTGCAGAAGATACAACTTGGAAACATGCATATGAAATAAAATTTAGCGTCACTAAGAATTGCATAGTCTAATTTAAAACAATGTGATATCTTATTCTATCAAATGGCAAAGATTATATAATAATAATAACCAGTATTGTGTGTCTAAAATAAAAGAGATTTTCTTATACACTGCTGTTAGAGGTGTCAGTTACAACCTTTCTGAAGGTCGCTTTGGCAATAATGCATCGAGAGCCTTAAAACAGCCATGCATCTGACTTCAGTAATCAAGTTTTTCAGAATTCTGAATAATGTGGGAAATTCAGTATGATACAGTGTTAAGTGAAAAACTATAATCATAAACTTGGTGTCTAGTATTTTTCTCCTTTCTAAAAACATAATGTAAATATATAAATATATACGTTTTCCCTTTCTAGACACATCCTAGTTTCCAATTTATTAAATGCCTCTCTAAATGTGGAAAAACATGACAAGGTGCCCCCCAAAAAGATGACTGTTGACTTCCCCCTTTTATATAATTGTATTGTTTTGAGAGTTCTTTTTATTTTTTATTTTTATTTACTTTTTAAAAGATTTTATTTATTAGAGAGAGAGAATGCACGAGAGAGAGAGAGAGAGAGAGGACAGGGGCAGAGGGAGAAGGAGAAGGAGACTCCCCACTGAGCAAGGAGCCCAATGCAGGACTTGACCCCAGGACCCTGGGATCATGACCTGAGCCGAAAGCAGACGCTTAACCGACTGAGCCAGCCAGGGGCCCCGAGAGAGTACTTTTTAAGTAGCCACTTGGAATCACTGGCTTTTACTCAGTTTACAAAAAATACAATTTAATTTAAATGCCCTGAATATTTTCTGTATATGCTTCTGTTAAGGCACATCACCAGCAATGTCATCTTTACTCCAATTCTGTCATTATGGATTTTTTTCTTTAGAACTTTACTTTTGCAACTGCTAAATTTTATCTTCTTAGATCTCCTTAGTTTTGTCTCCTTCCTGTCGAGTTTCTGGGCTTCTATTACGTTCATCATCCCAGTCAGCTTCCTGTCTTTGGCAAATACAGAATTCTGTTTTCCGACGTCCCATCCCAGTTATTTGCGAACGGGCTACTCCAGGCAGGGCGTTGGCACATTTACTTCCCCTACCCACCTCATCCGGGCTCTTCTGCTGGAGCTGATGACAGCAGGACCGGGGAGGAACATTCAGGAGCACGGGGACATTTCCGGGAAGTGCCAAAGAGAAAGTAATAAGAACCCGGGGAGGGGACTTGCAAAACTGGACTGTGGTAGAGAAAAGGAGGGAATACAGCACAGAATGAAATCTCTTTTGGCCCTGGTACTTGTCTCGGTTGCTCAGCGCATGTGGGTTAAATTGTGTTAATATGGTTTAAACTGACGGCATGCATCGCCCACACTTCTGCACGTAGTACTTAATGGAGCAGGACCCTATCCTAAGAGTTCTGCATGCATAGCCTCATTTGACCTGCACCCCAGCCCTGAGACACAGATACTATTAGGTCATCTAATGCCAAGCTCACACAGCTGATAGGTGCTGGAGCTGCAGTTTGAAGCTTGAAAGCCCGAGCTCTGACATTTCACAACTGAAACACATTTCGGTTATGATACATTCTAGCCACCTTTTAACCTCTGTGCCGTTTATTTTCCTCAGCCAAACAATAAAAGCAAATGGCTCCATGCTGATAGGAAAAAATATTACGGTCATATGATTGATACATTTTCCTTTTGTCCTCCAGAGAGAAGAAATTATCAAAATTATTTTTGAAATATGTGGTAAGATTTGACCGTCGAGAAAAGAACCATCGCTTCAAAATACCACAACCACTGTGTTCTGTGTTGGTCGAGATAAATGCAGTCACCCAGAGAATCATGGGATGGCGCTCATGAGAAAGTTTGAAGCTCCTTTGGAAAATCAATGGGAAATTGAAAGATGTAGAGAGAGGGGCTGTGGGAATGCTGATTTTAAAAAAAGAAGTCATCTTCCCAGGGCGGTTAGGAGGAGTGAAGACACGGGCCCTGGAGTCTGGGGGCAGCCAGGCCTTTTGTGAGCACAGAGCTCATTTGTATTCAGTGACATTTACCTGAGCTTGGGAAGGAAAAAAACAACAAAGGAAATATGACCACAGGGGCCTAACTGGCATTTGAATCCAGCCTGGCTGGTGATTATAATGTCTGTGTTTCTCCTGAAGCAAGAAGTCTTTCTGAATTGAGTTTTGAGCACAATTTCTAGAGTGCGTTTCATTTCAAAGGCAGGAGGACACAGTCAGGAGGTTATTGTGCTTCATGGCTCTATCTAACTGCTTCTGTGGCTAAATATGTTAGACTTAAAATAGAGTTAGCAGAAAGAGGAAGAAAGGAGATTAGCCCAAAGGCAAGAGATTAGTAGAATAATGGCGATAAGAGAAACGTGGCAGAAATGTCACTGTTCTTCCATACAGGGAACCCCTGAACTGGCTCGTCCCCCAAAAGACCTCTGGACTTGAAGAACCCATCTGGGACTCTGTACGGGGACAGGCCAATTTAGATGTGGCTTCTGAGTTCTGGAAGCCTGGTAAAAATAGCATGACGTTTCCTCATGATTTTTTGAGGTAGGCCTGTTGGGCAACATGAGGATATGAATAAACGAATGGAGCCCTGATAAGTCTTATTTCCTGGTAGCTCGAACGATTGCATTGAATTAAACCTTAAACAGAAGTTGTTTATTAACCAGCATTCTGAGCTCATTCTCCTGAAGAGAGGTCACAGTATGGACGGACTGCTGGCCTCACTGAGCCACCTCCGTCGTCGTCACTGTGAGCGACTGGGGACACAAACTAGAGTTGGGGACAGCTGTTCTTCTGTACAGCTATGGGCCCTAATCCTTCCCCAACAAATGACCATCTCTAACCCATCACTTTACCCAATGGTCATTCTAATGAACAAATATCAATTTTCACGTAAGGATATGGTAGAAGACTAGACGATTAGCTTTCCGATTCGGATTAAATACAAATGCTGGGAGGATAAAGAGCAAACTGAGGCTAGAATTATCTTTTAGGGAGAGGGAGAGTCATGGAATCAGGAAGGCACACATAGTGTTGCTGACTCTTTTAAAACTATATTTTTTCTAATCTGAGAAATTGGCACATAGGTGTTCGTTATTTTAACCTCTGCAGTGTTTTTGGTGCGGTTTTTGTGTGTGGCGGGGTTATTTTTCCAATATATTTTATTATATGTATTTATTTTATATATAAATATTCTATTTAATATATATAAATAATATATTATTTTTTAAAAAGTCAGATATAGAAACCAGAAGGGGTACAGCTGTTAGCTGTTAACACTCCCAGAAAGGGAAGGTAACAATCCAGGTCTCTGGTGGTTCGCTGCCCCCTCTCACACCAATCCGACGCCCATCACTGATGTTCTGATTTTCATTCGTGCAATGTTTCTGTCTCAACATTCATCTTTTAGGGTGTGGGCCCAAATGCAAAGAGACTCCTCTAGAACTGCTGTTTGTGATTGACAGCTCCGAAAGCGTGGGGCCAGAGAACTTTGAGATCATCAAAAGCCTTGTGAAGACTCTGTCCGACCAGGTTGCTCTGGACCTCACTATAGCCCGCATTGGCATCATCAACTACAGCCATAAGGTGGAGAAGGTGGCTGGTCTGACTCAGTTCTCCAACAAGGACGACTTCAAGCTGGCCGTGGACAACATGCAGTATCTGGGGGAAGGCACCTACACGGCCTCAGCTCTCCATGAGGCCAACCACATGTTTGAAGCTGCAAGGCCTGGTGTGAAGAAGGTGGCCTTGGTCATCACTGATGGGCAGACCGATACCCGAGATGAAAAGAATCTGACGGAAGTGGTGAAGAAAGCCAGTGACATCAATGTGGAAATATTCGTGATTGGGGTAGTGAAGAGAAATGATCCCAACTTCGAAATGTTCCACAAAGAAATGAATCTCATCGCTACCGACCCAGATAGCGAGCACGTTTATCAGTTTGATGACTTCATTACCTTGCAAGGTGAGACTCAGTGCCAGGGGAAAGGAATGTATGTTATTCTTCCAAGTACTGCCTCACTGGACTATCCTGACCAAAAATGGAAGTCAGGAGGAGGCTAATGAGGCTATGCCAACACTAAATTGAACGCATAAACTGCAGAAGGCAAAAAACATTTAGCATCCAACCAGCTTAGAGAGTACAACCTCCTGTCTTTATTCATTTGGAATAAGTGCTGAGTTGGCCTTGGAGTTGATTAACTGGGCCATCTATGGTCAAGGACATGGTTGAAAAGAAAGAGTAGGATCTGGGGTATTGCTAAGCCTGGTTAATGTTCAAAAAGTGAGCTAACCTGTGTAAGAGATGCAGGAAGCCAGCAGCAAGGCAGAAAATAACCATGGAATCAAAGCGCATTAAGAAGTACATGATGAATGGAAAAAAGTTATGGTAATCTAAAGAGAGGAGAAACGCAAGTAACAGGGATTATTCTCTTCCTGTCTCAGTTCTATTCTCCATTAGCTGCTCTTACAAAATATGAGGCTAATGAAGAGTAAACAGGTTGACGTTGGGAGTTTATCTTAAAGGTCCACATTGTGAATATTCATCTACAGTCAGCGCTAACCTTCCCTTTGCTACTTGGCCCTGTCACACAAGCTGATGTGTCCCAGGGAGGCATTCTAAGACACTGACTCATCTGTGATTAGAGTGTGGTCAGTATTGCTTCACCGTGAAACACGTTCCAATTCTTTGGCAACTGAGAACTCATTCTGGCAGGGGCCGCATCCAGCGAGCTCGGGAAGTAGGTGAAACGTACGCCTCACGTGTTTGCAGGCTTCCATTTGGCTCCATCATTCCTTGTCCATCCCTCTGGGAGCGGGGGCAGACATGGCCTAGCACAGCCTCTCCTTGCCCTCATGCTGTTCCCCGCCTACTCTGGCTGCCAGCCCGGCTCGCCTGAAGGGTAGCCCCGCCCAGAACCTTCTCACTTGCTATTTCCCCTTTCTCCAAGACTTTCTAATCTGGGGTCTCGTTTACAGAACACCCCGCAGGATGACTGGTAGACTTATCAGACAGACTACGTCACTGGGCTGTTACTGTGTTAGAATGGCCAGAAATATTACACATTTCGGAATTACCATACTTTAATAATTAAAGAGCTTTATCGTCTTAACCAAAGGAGTTAGTAATTCATCCCCGCTACTGAGGGATATATTTTTGGACTGGCTGACCTTTGGCTCCCTCTGGAACCAGAGGTAAAGACCCATTATTCTCCTCTTGGGTGGCACCCGCCCCTTCCACGGAGTAGTTCAGTTAACCAACGCTCTGGATAGCAAGGATTTAAGTGATTCTTTTGCCTCCATGGGCTGTTGTACGTTATTAAATTCAATTGAATTATTTTAGATGGTCTCTTCTAAATGATCCCCAAAGCTTTAAAACTTAGTTCACCGAGCAGTTGACCTCAAGTGATGGGAAAGTGTTTATTTTAAGGAGAGTATGGAAGATCTCTTTAAACAGGTTTTGCCCCTACTATTCCCCTTTTCTACTTTTCTTTTAAAAGACACCCTGAAGCAAAAATTGTTTAAAAAAACATGTGAGGATTTTGATTCCTACCTCATTCAAGTTTTGGGTTCACGACCACTTCAACCTGGATTTGGGATATCAGGGAAAGAACTTGGTGAATCCACTCCAGAGCCTCAGAAAGAGATTTCGGAGTCTGTAAGTAACTGTCTTGCTTAATTTGTGAGCTTAAAATTGTGTACTCTGTCTTATATCAAAGACTGTCTTGGCCTGCACTGTCAAGAACCAACTGAGAGGAGTGTATTTTCAAGTCCTTGACTATAAATAATAGTACTTTTTTTTTTTAAAGATTTATTTATTTATTTGACAGGGAGACACAGCAAGAGACGGAACACAAGCAGGGGGAGTGGGAGAAGGAGAAGCAGGCTTCTGGCCGAGCAGGGAGCCTAATGCGGGGCTTGATCCCAGGACCCTGAGATCATGACCTGAGCCAAAGGCCGATGCTTAACGACTGTGCCACCTAGGTGCCCCAATAGTAGTACTTTTGTCTTCAGATTTTTAGTTCTGAAATAGCTCTGGGGCTTGTGAGCATGAATATGAGATTTTTCAATACTGCCAGATTTTAAAAGTAATTATTTATTGAACATTGCAAGTATTTTTATTTATTTATTTTTAAGATTTTGTTTATTTATTTGACAAAGAGAGAGAGACACACACACACACAGCAAGAGAGGGAACACAAGCAGGGGGAGTGGGAGAGGGAGAAGCAGGCTCCCCTGCAGAGCAGGGAGCCCGATGTGGGGCTGGATCCCAGGACCCTGGGACCATGACCTGAGCCAAAGGCAGACACTTAACGACTGAGCCACCCAGGCGCCCCACAAATAATATGTTTACAATATGCCCCAGCTACCACCGAACAAATTCCATATACTAGAACGGATTAACACGACACTGTTTGAATCACTCCCTTGCCGTGCTCTTCAGAGCCTTTCATACCAGGTCACAACTCCCCCTCATCCATCTGGGTCGACGCTCCCCACTTTGCGCCCTCTCAAGTTTCTTCAAAGTGTGCACATGCTCAACCTGCCATTTTCCATGTTCCAAGCCATGGTCTTGCTCACTTAGCTTCCACCTCCTGTGCTCAGAGTGGAGACCGGGTGGGAGGCTATGCATATGCATATGGTACAAGGTGCATGCTCGGTTTCGGAGCTCCTCAAACACACGTGCATGAGGAAACTACCTCCCGAAAGCATCGAGACAAACGTGACTGTCCTCATAGCAAGCTTCCGGGCACCGACCTCAGGTCAAGGGCAACAACTATTTGGTTCTTTTAGGTGAAAACTGGAAAGCCTCTCATAACTCCTGGTAAGGGAGTGCTGTGGTCTCTTCCCCACCGAGTTACAATCCGAGCAGGTCTAGACTGATCTCTACCACACATAGGGACATCCTCTGGCAAGCAGGCACACAGGACTCCTGGCCTTATTCTGTAAGCTCAGTGAAGTCCCTGTGCTGTCCTTTTATGAAAGAACATGAACTATTCATTATGAGCAAGAGCAATAATATTCTAGCATCAAGATTCAGTTAACTGTCTCGCTGGACTAAGGCCCTGAGAAACTTCAGATCTGTAGTTGGACCCAGGATCATTCAGGAATCAGGCCTACATTGCCATTCCTAAGGGAATAGACTCTAGGACTCAATGGACTTTGATATTCTGTCCAAAAAAGGGTAATAAAGTATTATTTTTATTTAATTAAATACTGACTCCAAGATGGTAATTTCAATTAGAGAAACAGAGTGCCCCCGGATTGTAGACTGAAATTCCCGTACCGTTCATACCGCGTGATCTGTATCAGGGGTCAGCAAATTCTTTCTGTAAAGGGCCACATAGTACTTTTTTTTTTTTTTTTTTGGTTTTGCTGGTCATTTGATCTCTGTTGCAATTACTCAGCTCTGCCTTTGACGTACAAAAGCAGCCACAGCCAACACTTACCTGAACAAACATGGCTACATTTAGATACAACTTGTTTCTAAAAACAGATGAAAGCTTGGATTTGGCTCATGGGGTTTGCCTGCCTATCCTGGCCTTCACTGAGCATTTAAAAGTGAATTACAGACAATGAAGTACACAGTTTATCTCCTCCTGAGCACAGAGTGCTCCTGGGTCCTTGCCTGCTTGTGTGACTTATCACTCTGTCCCTCTCCTACTCGACCCGTCCCTTCCTGAAGATTTCCTAGACAAGAGCAGACTCCAGTTCCATCTAGCAAGTGGCACTTCAGCTCTGAGCTCCCCCTGTAATCAGTGCGTTCCATACTAGGCACTGACCATTGACTGCTGTACTAGGGGGTGGCTCTTATGACACAGTCCCTGTCCAGGAGAACTCCATGGCCTCTCAGAAAGACGGACGCACACAAGAATTATTAAGAACTTTAACAGAGCTATGGATGAAGCACAGGAGATGTTGCAATTAATTTCAGAGTCAAGGAAGGCTTTACAGAAGACGTGGCATTGAGCTGAGTCTTAAGATTAAGTAGGAGTTTCTCATGACAAGAGTAAGGGGAAGGGTATTTCCCCCAGAAGGAACCTGTAGGCAAAGGGGGATTCCAAAAGGCATGGCATTTCAAGACATTAGGAAAAGTTCAGTCCCACTGGAGCCCAAGGTGCGTGTGGCAGGGTGGTGAGTGTTACAGCTGGACAGTGTGCGGACTAACTATACAGGCCTCACGGGTCACACGAAAGAGCTTGAACTTCATGTGTAGGCCAGGCAGCCAGGAGAAAGCAGAGAAGTTTCTAAAGCGAGGGTCATATGGTCGTGTTTGGTTTGTGGGAGGAATAACCCTGTTGCAGGACAAAGGATAAACAGGAGGAGAACAGGAAACTGGGGCTGAGCTGTGAGGTCTTGCAATAGTCCAGGCGGTCAGAAGGAAAGCAGGCGTGGACCGGAAGCCACTTCCGGGGTAGAATGAAGAGGATTTAGTGATGGGTTGGGTTGGAGGTTAGGGAGAGGTTAGCCAGCTGGCTTTCTAACTCGGATATGGAGTGAACTGAATCATTGTCTGCTGAGATGGAGACTAGAGGAGACAGGGAGGCATTATTTTGAAGGAAATAATGAGCTTGGTTTGCACCAGGTAAACTGGAGGTGCCTGAGGGACCTCCAAGGCGCTTATGACATGGAATGAGGAGCAGCCTTGCCTCTGGTATCATGACACACGAAGTTAGAGGGCGCCGAGAGACGAGCGATGTTAAGATTATGACAGAGGGAGCATTCTAGGAGCTGTGGAGGGGAGGGCGTAAGAAAAGTACATCCAAAATAGTTTGGATTTAGAACACCAAGAGCCACAGAGAGGGAAACTGAGCCTCCGCTAGGTCTCCGTGGGTGCCTCTGAGATAGCAAAGCTTGCAATGGACTTGAGCCTCCTGGATAACCCTCATCTCTAGACCCTTTTCACCCTGGCTCTCTTTGCAGAAGTGCCAAGGCAAGACTGAATTTTAAACAAGGAGTGCTCCTGACAGATTTTAGTCTGAACAAACATATACACACTGATATTCACAGTTATCTCTGTCACATGTATATACGACGTAGACACACAAATACGAAAGCATACTTACATACCCACCTTTATCTAAAAGTATAATTACAGTATCCAAACATGTGAAGTGAATCTGTCCAAACTTTTCAATTCTCAGATTTTCCCCAAGACTGCCCTAGGCAGTACTGTAAAACAAATCATCTCAGAAGTCCTAGATTTCCTATTTCCCTTACTGTGTCTCCCTTTTCCTTCTCTGTTGCCTCTATCACTCCTTATGGCATCTAGTGCTGGCCTTCCTTCTTCGCCTTCTTTCTATGAAATCTGTTCTTAGAGAAAAATCTAGTTATTTATACTTTTGTGTGAAATCTAAGTCAATAGGCTTCCCCCTCCAAGGACTTACATATTAAGCATTTTAGCTTATTGAGGAATAAACTTGAGGTACACTAAACATCTGTGCATAGGTGTGTTGGGAAATACAGAGAGCGGACGGATTTCCCAGGTTCTACTAAAATATAACTCCTCAGTAACCCCTGCTCTATTACTCTTTCAGGTCAGTCTTGGGAAGCTAAACATGCACATCCATTCTACTCTGTTCTTCTCCTGAAATCTCAGGACCGTTAGTACTTGCTTTGGAATTTGTAACATTTTACATTGTTAATAATTTATGTATGTACCTCAACTCTCCTAATGGATGTGAATTCCTTGAGAACATGATCTGTGTCTAATTAAATCTGTGTCCCACTCATGACTTAAAATGTGTTTCGTCTTTCACACAGTAGATGCTCAATAAATACTTAGTGACCAAATGAGTCCTATACCAAATGTTAGGCTAAAAAAGAAATCTAAAATTTTTCCTCAGTGAAAGGCATCAATCATACTGTTTTAAAAAAATCCTTATCTTTCTGGGTTTAGCCAGTTAGGTTATGATTTCCAAGGTATAAATGGGAGTGGGGCAATAAAATCAAGTAAACACCATTTAGTCAGACTAACTGGTTATATCCAGTAATGGTCCAAATTATTAAGCAAATAAGCATACTAATTTCCTGCATGAAATAACTTGTGGTCATTATAAATACATTAATAAAGTCCTGGCAGCACACAGGTGGTTCATTCAGTGGAACCGGTTTCTTGTAACAATATTCTAGACTTATTTTTCCAGTTGAAAGAGGAGGAAAGAAAGAGGCCCTGTCTACCTTTTCCATAAAGCTTCTCTTTGTATTATGAAAATTTGTTCCCTGATTGCAAGTAACTTAGATAACTGGCAGCAGAGATATATTCCTCTTGGTGGAAAGGAGGCTGTGGGATTTCTATGCAGTGATTCCACAACAAGCCAGTGAAGGGGAGAGTAAAACTAGTATGGGAAGGGTCCCTGTGGGCAGCTCTGCACCAGGCAGAGTCAGGTGGTAGAGGAAGTGGGAAGCTGTGAGTCTTCTCCTTGCCTTTGTTATCATCGGGACATGTAGGCCAATGCTCACTGCCATGGAGGAAATGTACACCTTATTGATGTAAATGGCAAGAAACGAACACAGCGGGGCTGACTGCTGGCTGTCCCACTCTCTTTGTCCCCCTTCTCATTTAGTCCCCCTCTCCCTAGTCCCCATGCCACCTGCCTCATTTCTCCCCTCCTGTCATTATCACACAGCTGCTGCAAGGTCTTCATCTCATTTTCACTCTTGCTGGCTCTCCCATGTCTCACCCTCCTTTCCCTGCAATGTTTACTCATTCTTACTTCACCCCAAGATCTGTCTAGAGAAGGCCATTTCTGAAATGGGCCCCCCTGGCAATGTTTTAAAAAACTAGAGCCCTGGGCAGGTTCTGACTTGATGCTGGAACTGGATGTGTCCCTTGTGTCCTTGCATCCTAAACTATGACTGTAGGCTCTATCTTCAATTCTGATGTCTCCCACCTACGCTGAGGCCCATTCTCTTCTGCCTCTTCCAAAACTCGGACCTTGCTTCACTGTCGTGCCAGTATTTCCTTTCCTGCCAATATTTCTGACTCATTCCCTATAGCTAGTAAATAGACTTCAGATTCTCCCATCTAAAAAGATCCTCTAACCCTCTTAGTTCATGTCCCTGCCGCTATTATCCTATCTCTATCTTTTTATAATAAAATTATTCCATAGGCCAGTCTCTGCCTCTTTGTCAACCACACACACACACACACACTTTCACTTTCCTTCCCTCCCTCTCAACTTCCTCAGTTCTGTTCACTTGGGAAAACCTCTGACATCAGGCTACTGCCTCTAATATGCCGCTGAAACTCTGCTGGAAGAATGACCAACAATACCCTAATTGCCACATCCTTATGGCAGACCTCTTATTTTGGCTTTGAAAGGATAAATGACCATCCTGTGCCAAGACCAAGATAAACGACTAATTCAATTCCCTGTAGCTGGGGGCCAAGGGAAAAAAGGTAAAAACTTAATTGGTCCCATAAAAGATTGGCAATGGTAGGTAAGAATAACTGACATGGATTTTTTTTTTTTT
>CM052887.1:34338499-34351715 GCA_028534135.1 Potos flavus | reverse complement strand
AGGAGCCTGGTAGCTAATACCTTGGGGAGAAACTCCGAGACTTAGAATTCTGTCCTGCATGCTTTCTTTTTTTTTTTCTTAAAGATTATATTTTTCTGAGAGAGAGAGAGAGAGAGAGAGCACAAGCCAGGGGGAGGGGGGGAAGGGGGAGGGGGAAGCAGCCTCCCTGTTGAGCAGGGAGCCTGATGCGGGACTTGATCCCAGGACCCTGGGATCATGACCTGAGCTGAAGGCAGACGCTTAACTGACTGAGCCACCCAGGCGCCCCCTGCATGCCTTCTTTTAATGGAGAATTCTCTTGCCTGGTCCAGTTAGAAAGTTAGCTGATCTTCAATCAGAACATGTTCCCATGTTCCTGGGAACCAGCCTTTCAGACAAAGTGCTCTTTGGAGTTCCTAGCCGATGAGGGAGCTAGACTTCCATTGAGCTTCTAGAGAAAGACGGATGAGTGTTCGAGAGTCAGTTTGTAATAGATATTTGCACACGTGTCCCGGTCTGAGATTTATTTCCATGAGAGGTTATAGGAACACCAGTAGCCAAGTGCCCATACACCCTGGTTTGCCCAGGAGAGCCCCAGTTTACACTTATGATCCAGCCTTGATGTTAATAACACCAGCTTTCACTCTTAAAAGTGCTGAATTTGAAAGATAAATTATAGTTATTCTCTGTGGTGGCTTGAAAATATGCCCACAGATTCTTTGCTATTCCTCCCTTTAAGATGTGGAACCTAATTTCCCACCTCTTGATTAGTGACTGGCTTCTAAGAAATAGCGTGAGGCCAGAAGCGATGGTGTGTTGACTTCGGTGTGGAGCATAAAGGCACTTACTCCTTGCTCTCTTTTGGATCACTCACTCTGGGGAAAGCTGGCTGCCATGTTGTGAGCATTTCCGTAAACAAGGCATCGGAGATTCTGGTAAAGCCGCTTGCCTGAATTCCCACGGCCAGGCAGGTGGGGGAGGAGTCAGCTCTCAGACTGTGTCTGTCTGACTCGAAACCCACACTCCTAGAACAGAAGTGTGTTCTACTGCTTTGCAAAAAAGAATCCAGAAAAATGGTATGACAGAAATTTTGGCAAAAGGCCATGAGCAAATGCAGAAAGACTCTGTCTGAAGGAGATTGTAAACCTAAGGTTTTACAAGCTGTTTTTACCACACATTTTTTTAGAATGTATAATACATTCAAATGGTTCTGAAGACATGAAACATATTTCAGTGAAATCTCTCTCTCACCCCTGTTCCCAGCCACCTACTGCCCCTTCTTAAAGACAACCGACATTACTGATTTCCTGAATATCTTTCCAGAAATACTCTATGCTTGTACCAGACCATATGTACATATACCCTTACCACTGCTATTTTTTAACACAAATGATAGCATAGACTAGATACTGTTTGGCACTTTATTTTTTTATTTACCTAACAATGAATTGTGGATGTCGTTAAGTATCAATATATTAGGAAAGCATTGTTTTTATAGCTGCATTATATTCTAGTGAAGTGTGGAACAGGATGTATTATAATGAATACCATTTTGATAACCATTTCCATTATTTTCAGTCCTTTCTTATTTAATTTTTTTTAAGTAGGCTCCACACCCAGTCTGGATCGCAATGTAGGGCCCGAACCCACAACCCTGAGATCAAGGCTGGAGCCAAGATCAAGAGCCAGAGGCTCAACTGACTGAGCCACCCAGGCGCCCTCCTTTCTTATTTAAAAAACAATGCTGTGATGAATACCTGTGTCCACCTGTCGTTTCTAGATGCAGGTTCCCAGCACCAGAGCCCACCTCACTGCCCTGACTTGCAGAAGGGTCAGCCCAAGGGCGTTATGGACTAAACTACCCAACAGCTCAAAGGTAAAACTGTGATGGGTACTGAAACTTTTGTTTTCCTTTTCTATTACCTGGGGAATGGGATGAGAATAAAAGAGAAGAATTTTTTTTCATCTTAAATAAATGCGTCAGTATTTATCCTCTAACCCACTATAGCAGTAAATAGCGAAAAGAAGATTTAAACTTGGCAGGCTTACCAGTTTGGGTATTCAACGTATTTTCATTTGTCTGTGCACTAAGGATATAGTGGATGCTTTCTTATATAAATGGCTTTAAGTCTTTTCTTCAAACTTCCCCCTTCCTCCCTGTCCTCTTTTTGCCCACTCACTTCCTCCTCCTCCTTTAGATGTCCAATTGTCCAGGCCTGAAAGCCAGGATTCATCCCCGCTTCTGCCTTCTTTCTCACTCCTGCATTGTGATGCAATGGTCAGAAGAGTTGGAAGTGACCGGCATGCTCATTCTTGGTTGCCAGGACAGTGGCCCGCTGGGCCTGGAGGCTCCCTCTTGCTAGAAGAGGCTGCTCAAGGGCGCAGTCCCCTCCTCCCACCTCCCACCCACTCCCAGCAGCTTCCCTGGGCCCAAGGTTTTCCCTCCCGTGAGGGACAACCGGCATTGCAGGCAGGTTCTTCAAACAATAGCCTCCCACGGTGTATTTCCCCAGGACCCTGCACCGGGCTGCTTCCTCACATCAGCCCAACAAAAAGGAAGGGTATTGATGGGGTTCAGGACATACTATCCCAAAATATGGCACCGTGACATATTGACTATTTTAAACTGAAGGAGTTTGAGAAAATGGCAGAAGCAGGAAGGTCACTCTGACCTCCCCAACCCTCCTTTTTCCCCTGAAGCAACACCAAACCCTTCTATGGGAGGTGCCTGCCCTACTCGTGGAGGAAAGGGGCATCCTTATCCTGAAAGAACGAGGGACTCCGAGGAGGATCCTAACAAACAGGCCTTGCTAAGTTTCTCCTTGGTCACGACACTTACCTCACTCCTCAGCCTATCATATTTCTTCATGACGGCTCACTCTTCATCAAACCTAGAATAAAAATACTCAGATCTAGCGGTTTCTTGGGGTCTTCAGTTCCTTATGAAGGCTCCTGTGTTACATAAAACTTACATTAAATAAATTTGTAGGCTTTTATCCTATTAATCTCTCTTTGCCAGTTGAACTGTCAGATCCAACCAGGGACCCGGAAGCATTGAGGAAAATATTTTCTTCCCCTGCAGCCTCAGGGGGCGGTTCTATCAAATACCCAGCAGAGCGCCCTGCCCACAATTCCTCCCTGTGGGCTGATAGGAGAACGGAAGCCTCCTGTTCTTCCCTTGATGACACATCTCAGTAAATCTCCCCCCAGTAATGCCTCTTGCCTAGCCCATGCCGTGTGGCATTGTGGAATTTCTCCTGAATCCTGACACGAGATAAGGGGTCACCACAAAGATACCCATCTTGTATGACAGGTGACCAATCAGTCCCCAAATCCTCCTTATCCCAAGTAGCTGGTTTTTGAATGAGTTGGACGTGGTAGGTACAAGCAGGGTGCAGTGTTTTTCCTTCTCACCTGTCCCCCTCCAAACTACCCTGTCGATCCATTCTAGGTGAGCTCTGGATGAAATCTCAGGCAAGTTCTGTCATCTTTCTGGTGACTGCCATGTAATAAAAAATCCACTCCGGCTGACCTAGCTGCAGGGCTGGGGAGACACAATGGAAGCTGCTGTCGCCACACCTCCTCCAACTCCCCATGGTGGCAAGTCTTTCAAGCAGCTCCACGCCTTCCAACAGAGAGTAGAAGGTGATGGACTGACCCAAAGGCAGCATCCTACCAAAATCCTGGGGGTAATAAGAAGATACAAGGGTGAGAAGCAGCTTCCTGGACTGGATAAAACCAGCACCATGGACCAGATCATATCAACAGGGGTGATTAATCAGAATAAGCCGAAGGGCGTACAGCTAAATGTTAATCAAACCACTTCCTTCTGGTAACAGACACTGAGTGGGGAGCATTTCCCTTTGGGATCCTGAAGCCCACCAAAGTGAGAAGGATGAAGAAGGATTCCTATATGTGGTACATGCCTCTCAGAAGACATTCAGAAAGAAAAGGTTCATGTAAACCTAGCAACATGAAACTATTCTAGAATGTTTTAGACCCTTGCCAAGGATAACAGGGATGCTACCAACTGTGACCGATCAATTCACCTAATCACAGGTTATCAAAGCATAGTGTTCCCACCAAAAAGTTTTAGGAAGTTGCTTTGGCATTTCAAGCAGAACAACTGAGTTCCAAATAAGCACATTCAGCTTTGGAGAAACTTCATTATTAAGCCTGGGCTCTCTTGTTTTCAAATTTTAAAAGTTTGAAAATAAAATACTTCGCACTTTAAGTTCCCAATAAAACAGAACTTAGAGTTACTTTTTTTTAAATTAACATATAATGTATAATTTGTTTCAGGGGTACAGGTCTGTGATTCATCAGTCTTACACAATTCACAGCACTCACCATAGCACGTACTCTCCCCAATGTCCATCACCCAGCCACCCTCCCCTCTCCTCCAGCAACCTTCAGTTTGTTTCCTGAGACCAAGAGTCTCTTAAAGTTTGTCTCCCTCTCTGGTTTCATCTTGTTTCATTTTTCCCTCCCTTTCCCTATGATCCTCTGTCTTGTTTCTCAAATCAGTGAGATTGTATGATAATTGTCCCTCTCTGATTGACTTACTTTGCTAGGTATAATACCCTCTAGTTCCATCCACGTTGTTGCACATGGCAAGATTTCAATTTTTTAATGGCTGCATAATATTCCATTGTATAAATATACCACATCTTCTTTATCCATTCATCTGTTGAAAGACATCTAGGTTCTTTCCATAGTTTGCCTATTGTGGACATTGCTGCTATAAACATTCGGGTGCACGTACCCCTTTGGATCACTACATTTCTATCTTTGGGTTAAATACCCAGTAGTGTGATTGCTGAGTCATAGGGTAGCTCTATTTTCAACTTTCTGAGGAACCTCCATACTGTTTCCCAGAGTGGCTGCACCAGCTTGCATTCCCACCAGCAGTGCAGGAGGGTTCCTCTTTCTCCTCATCCTCGTCAACATCTGTCATTTCCTGACTTATTCATTTTAGCCATTCTGACTGGTGTGAGGTGGTATTCACTGTGGTTTTGATTTGTATTTCCCTGATGCCAAGTGATGTTGAGCACTTTTTCATGTGTCTATTGGCCATTTGGATGTCTTCTTTGCAGAAATGTCTGTTCATGTCTTCTGTCCTTTTCTTGATTGGATTATTTGTTCTTTGGGTCTTGAGTCTGAGAAGTTCTTTATAGATTTTGGATACTAGCCCTTTATCTGATATGTCATTTGCAAATATCTTCTCCCATTCTGTCAGTTGTCTTTTGGTTTTGTTGACTTTCCTGTGCTGTGCAAAAGCTTTTGATCTTGGTGAAGTCCCAATAGTTCGTTTTTTTCCCCTCATTTTGGAGACATGTCCAACAAGAAGTTGCTGTAGCCAAGGTCACAGAGGTTGCTGCCTGTGTTCTCCTCAAGGATTTTGATGGATTTCTGTCTCACATTTAGGTCTTTCATCCATTTTGGTCTATTTTTGTACAAGGTGTAAGGAAATGGTCCAGTTTCATTCTTCTGCATGTGGCTGTCTAATTTTCCCAACCCCATTTGTTGAAGAGACTGTCTTTTTTCCGTTGGACATTTTTTCCTGCTTTGTCGAAGATTAGTTGACCATTGAGTTGAGGGTCTGTTTCTGCACTCTCTATTCTGTTCCATTGATCTATGTGTCTGTTTTTGTGCCAGTACCACACTGTCTTGATGATCACAGCTTTGTAATAGAGCTTGAAGTCCAGAATTGTGATGCCACTAGCTTTGGTTTTCTTTTTCAACATTCCTCTGGCTATTCGGGGTCTTTTCTGATTCCATATAAATTTTAGGATTGTTTGTTCCATTTCTTTGAAAAAAAGTTGATGGTATTTTGATAGGGATTGCATTAAATGTGTAGATTGCTCTAGGTAGCATAGACGTTTTCACAATACTTAGAAGTTAGAGTTACTTTATTTATTTTTTTAAAGATTTTATTTGTTTATTCGACAGAGAGAGAGAGAGATCACAAGTAGGCAGAGAGGCAGGCAGAGAGAGAGGGGGAAGCAGACTCCCCACTGAGCGGAGGGCCCGATGTGGGGCTCCATCCGAGGACCCTGAGATCATGAGCTGAGCTGAAGGCAGAGGCTTTAACCCACTGAGCCACCCAGGCACCCCTAGAGTTACTTTAATGCTCTTTTTCCGCCAATAAGAATATGCAATGCAAGCATAAGTTAGATGCATTCACAAAGACATTGCCTTTAGGCTCACAGAACCTGCTGACTTTGTAGACGGGTTTCTATTCAATGAGAGAATTCTCCATAAGATCTTTAAACATTTAAGTTGTCAAGCATAACCCCCCAAACTCATTTGCCATAGTAGTTGGCACAAAGCAGGATATATAGGGACGCATATATAAAAAACAAAAAATCCTGACCCTGAATGGCCGTTCAAGATTCCTGATTCCTTATGGGAAGTTTACCAAAAGTTAAGTTTCTCACAGTGTTAGCAAGTTCTTATCTAGTTTGTTCTCTGAAATGATAACACACAGAAAACAAAAAACAAGAAACAACAGAGGCGCCTGGGTGGCTCCGTCAATTAAGCCTCTGCTTTTTGGTTTCGGCTCAGGTCTTGATCTCAGGGTGTTGGGATTGAGCTCTGCATCCGGCTCCGTGCTCAGCGTGGAATCTGCTTGGGATTCTCTTTTTCCCTCTCCCTGCTCATGCACTCTCTCTATCTCTCTCTAAAATAAATCTTAAAAATAAATAAATAAATGCAAATAAGAAACAACAACAAACTCACCGCTTACGAGAAACCTTAAAAAATTTATAATTTTGGTCTAGATTCTAAAAAGTCCCACAGATAAAGGGAGTGGCATTTGTTCTGGTTTTGCATTTTTCTAAGAACTCAAGACTAGTGCCTGATTTGGTAAGTAAACAAGCAGTTTTATCAGTTTCATCAGCAGTAGAAACTACAGATTACCAAAACTAAAAGTGTTACAATTCAGATGCACTCCCATTTCCTTTTTGGGTTAAAGCTGTACATGACTCGTTGTATGTTAAGTGACTAAATATGTTATTTAGTGACTAAAACATGTTATTAAAACACTGTCACATATTTCAGCATACTTCAGTAATTACCATTAGATAAAACGGCCACCCAAATCCCCCCATCCCAGGTGCATGTCCTTAGTGAAGTAAATGCTGAAAAAGGAGACATATGCTCTTTATGTGATCGGCAAGAGCTGAAGATCCTTTAGGTTCAACCCAAGTAAAGACCGTGACGCTTTCTGCTCTTTGCTGGGGTTCTCTTGACACTTTTAATGGGAGTATCACAGGAAATTCACAGTATTGTCATATTAGACTGTATCCGTAGTCAGTCAAAACTCATGCTTTCGTATTTAGGTGTATGTAGAATACTCCCATCTGTGAGTGGTTTGTTTGCTGTCATGGAGGGGGAAGGGCGATGGCCCGTGTATGAGCACTTGGTGGGTCACAATGGATCGCCCACCTCCTCTTACACGGTCTTCCTACTCCGTGCACCTGACCACATGGCTAATATTTATTACGTATATTTGTTATATTAGGTAACTTCTTAATTGGCCTGTCTTATTTAGATTATATACATCATTATATCTGGCCTTCTTATAACTGCTGTGAGCAATAAGCTTCCAATTAGAAATATTGCCTTAAAAAAATACCATGCTGAGAAGGGTGGCCTATATCCTGCATTAGTGGGTAGTCACTTTATTTATGGGATTTTTAAAACAATTACATTTTTAATGAACTAGGGTGAATAAAGGCATGACTAAAAACTGTCTAAAAAGGAAAAAAAAAAAAAAAGTCCGGTCCAAGGTAATAGTGAAACTCAGAAGTCTCTATGGATTTAGAACTTTCCCCTTGCCTGTATCAGGCCTACTCAGGGCTGAGAAATGTGCAGTGAAGAAGGTAATTTAGCTTTCGGAGTCTTCTGGAGTGTTTGTTCTACCTCCTTCCCACAACTTGGACACTGTGTTGGGCACCCCCGGGTATAAAGCACCCAAAGATTGGCAGGTGGAGGGAAGAGGCACAAAACATTTAAACTGAAAGGAACAGCTACAAGCTTTCGAAGTATCCTTGGAGCATGATGAAAAAGTCGAGCCAACCCTATTTCACTGGCGGGACCTTTGGAGATCCCCCTATTGCTGCTGGCTCACCTGACCGTTTTGGGGGACAAGTAATACCTTTTCCGGGTATCTGTGAGTCTCCACTAAGTTCCAGGTTCCCAGAATGGGGTTCATCAGTCATTGGAATCACTCCCCGGGCCCCAGCCTCCCCCCAGCTTGCCTGTTTGGATGGGGGTTCCTCTCAAAAGGACCCGATCCTGCTGCCTCCCCGTGTGCCTGGCCCACAGGACGCCCCGAGTCATCCTGGCCCTGCCACACTGTGAAGGTGTAGGCTTTCCACCCCCTCTCCTCCCACCGCTGCGGCCAGGCAGATCCGCAGCCTCCTGGCGTTAGCTTCCCAGGCACGCAGCCCAGCACAGTTCCAATGACTCTCAACCATCAAGGCAACAAGCTCAAGGTCTCCAAATGTGGTGTTCTCTAAGTTCCTCTCATTAGCTTAAAGTGAATTGGAAACCACCACCGCACCCTGTTTTTAGGAACACAGTACCTCTCTGTAAGAAAATACTCATAGGAGGCTCTTCAACCTCCCAATGACCCTTCACCGTCGCTTTTATAGCCTGGGAGTGGGGGATGGGCTAATGCTGGTAAAACTATTTCACAATCTCTTCCCCGGCTTTGCGTAGGTGATCCACTACCTTGCTTTGGAACGAGGGAGCACTGGCGCTTATGGCTGTTTTCCTCCAAAATTGGGCCCTCTGCTGAGGTTTCAAGACAAGAAGAAGAATCGATTTTAACACCTTGTTGTACTTTTTGTTCTCAATTCTTAGATGACATCTTTTGTAACACTGTCTATGTAGTTAGTTTTGTTTTGTTCATTTTACTATTACTCAACAGCCAGAAGTTCTCCGAACAATTCCTTTTTTTTTTTTTTTTTTTAATGTAGTAAGAGTTCAGAGTGACTGGGGAGAGAAAAGCAGCACTGTGCTGTGTGCATGACTGACAAGGCGATGTTCCTCCACTTCAGGATCTCAGAGCCTAAGAGGGTAGTCTTTCCTTAAATACAGAAAATGCATATTTCTTACATCTCTCTGCTTATCCCCACCCTCACTGCCCACCTTAGCGTTAGACTCCATTCTCTCTTGCCTGTGTGGGGGATAATCCCTCCACTTAGTAATCTGAGTGACGGTGTGTGTCCCTTCTTCTGCTCTCACCAAACTGTTCCTAACATATGACCGCATTTGTTTCCTAGGGTTGCAGAAACGAATGACCACAAAGGCGGTAGCTCTAAACAATAGAACTTCATTGTCTCGTGGTCCTGGAGCCCAGAGGCCAAAATCAAGGTGTCCTCAGGTTTAGTTCCTTCTGGAGGCTCTGAGGAAGAAACCCCCCCATGCCTCTCTCCTAGCCGCTACTGGCTCCAGCAAACTTTGGCATTCGGTGACTGGTAGAGACATCATTCCAACTTCTGTCTCCGTCTTCACATGGCCTTCTCTGTGTGTCTCTGTCTCAAATCTCCTTCTTCTTGCTCTTATGAGGACACCGGTCATTGGATTTGGACCCACTCTCTAAGTCTCTAGATAAGTCTCTAAAAACTATCTCATTTCGAGATCCTTTACTTACTTAGGTCTGCAAAGACCCTATTTCCAATGAGGTCACCTTCACAGCTACTAGGGTTAGGACTTGGATGGATCTTCAGGCGGGGGAGGTATGGAGCACCACTCAGCCACCACCATGACGATGGCCTTCTCCCACATAGCCTTCCTTCTCCTCTTTACTCAGTGTTCACCATCCAACCTCCAAACAGTAAGGCTGAGAATGCTTCTGAAAGGTTGAGACGTACACTGGCAGACCAGTTTTTTTTGTTTTTGTTTTTTCCACAGACTGGGTGAATGAGAATGGGGAGTGGAGAACACAAAGCAGAGAAACCTCAATCCTGGAAGGAAGAACAGGAGACAGAATGCGGAGGCCGACTCAGCGAGAGCCAACGGCCACTAGCAAGCATCTCCTCCCGAGGAAGCAGCAATCTATGTAGACATGTCCTCATCCATGCTCTGAAAACCCTGCTAGAACACACACACACACACACACACACACACACACAACACACATACACACACACACCACACATACACACACACATACACACACACACCACACATACACACACACACACACACACACCCCCCACACATACACTGCACACATATAGCAGACGCACAGTCCCCCCCCAGTCCCCCCCCAGACACCCCTCCCCCCCCGCACACTACACACACCACACACACACACCATACTTTCACACATACCACAAAACTGACTATACAGTGACCCTGGATTGGAGCTGGGGCTTTGGGACACTGATGGTGTGATGGTGACAAGAAGGGAAAGCTGGCTTCTTGGCCAAAGTGAAATTCACACCCCGTGTGCCTTAATAACAACCATGAAACCCTCTCATCCCTGATCTTCTGGCTTCCCATTCATTCCACACAGTATCCTATAGCAATCTTCCTAAAAAAATCAAATCTGACTTCAGTGTCACTCTGGTTTAAACCTGTCAGGAGCTTCTCAGAGCCTCCTGAATGTCATCCTGTCAAGTTCGAACCACACAGACTCCCCGCAGTTTCCTTCTGCGAGCGCTCGCTGCCACCACAGCCCCTGCACACACCGCTCCTTCAGCCTGGGGTCTGCTTCCGTTTCCTTCCCCCCGCACCCACACCAAACCCGTATCTACTCGTGAGCAGCTTTGCCCTCTAGGTGTCAAAGGAGGTGGGCAGTTTGGATGAGCAGCACAGTGTGCCCAGACAGGCCATCAGCCTGTGAGTTGGCCCAAGGTTCCAGGATCGTGGTGTACACCCTGCCAGGCCGGATCGCCCCTGTTCTGGGAAGTCCTCCCCACACCAGAGGCCAGTTTCCTTGCAGCTGCCGCATGCCACACGTGGGCACGACACCCTGTTCCCGTTACTACCAGCCCTCCTCTATTGGTTCTGAAACTGTCTCCTCCAGGTGACTGAGGCCTTGAGAGCAGTCATCTGGACCTATTTGTCTTTGTGTGCACAGTGCCTGGGACAAAGTCAATATTTCTTAGGGTTGGATGCCTGGAAAGGGAGCAGTAACCTCCCAGCCGCTTCTTTGTTCTCCACCAAGGAAGTAGCAGTGGTGCCTACATTTCCTGTGGGGCAGCACTAGGGAGAACTGGAGACGGGCCTGTGCGCTCAGCTCGTGGGACTCCAGCAGTGGAGGGTGAGTCAGCATATCCGCGTTCTGTGGCCTCGATCCAGCCCCGGACACCGTTGTCTACCCACGCAACTCTGGCTGATTGTGTCCCTTAGGATAATTACAATGTGCCTTTTAAAAAAATTATTATTATAGAGATACTAATTGTTTATTATAGGAAATTAGGAAAACATAGAAAAGCCGGAAAGACTACTTATATCCCTGTTTAAAATTTTGGTGTATTTGTCTCCAGATTTGGGAAGGTAATTCTATTTTTGTTTTTTTTTTTTAGGTTTGCTACTTTAGAGAGGACTGTAAGACAGAGATGATGTATATTTATCATTTCACACCTGGCTTTTGATGTAATGTTGTAACATAAACATTCCAACTTGGATATAAACTGTTGGTAAGCATTTTGTGGCTGATACTGAACTTTTTTGTACCTCAAGTCTGTACTATCCTCTTTTTTTTTTTTAAGATTTTATTTATTTATTTATTTGTTTGTTTGTTTGTTTATTTATTTATTTGACAGAGAGAGTACACAAGCAGGGGGAGTGGCAGGCAGAGGGAGAGAGAGAAGCAGGCTCCCTGGGAAGCAGGGAGCCAGGCGTGGGGCTCAATCCCAGGACCCTGGGATCATGGCCTGAGCCTAAGGCAGGCGCTTAACCCACTGAGCCACCCAGGTGCCCTGTCTTCTTTACTTGCTGGTCCCTTCCCAAGGAAAAAGGCTGATGAAAATAAAAAGTTCAGGGTGAAATTTATCTCCCAGTATTTCCTGCTCAACCAGAAATTCAAGTACTGGAAATCTCCTTAGTCTCTCCGATTCTCTAGTTCCTCATTTATTAAACCCATTTCTTAATGTAATTCTGGAGGTTAAAGGTTAAAGGAGATCATCTGCAGCAGATTCCTATACATTCCTGAAGACGGCCTGCACTTAAATCGGGGAACTTTCTGTTCCTTCTCTGTAACCAGGTCAGTCCCCAGGGGGGAAGAGATCAGTAAGTACACAAGGGACCTCTGTAGGGAGCAAACTAGAGTCTCTCATGTCAAGCACGGCCCGTGTCAAGCAATGATGCAAGCAGTTAAAGGTACTGCAGCTAGGGGATATCCCCGGGACCAGGGTCAGCTGACACCCCAGAACTGCTAATGAGCAGCAGAGAAGGTCTGCGGGGGCCTGAGAGCCATTAAATCCCTTTACAAAGGGGAGGATTTGGGCAGCAAACTGTCGGAGTCCTCAGACCTGACCCTTCTACATCTGACCACTTAAAAAAGGCAACGGCCACGAAGGCTCTGCCCCGTGGATCTCCGAACAGAACCGAGAGCCTTCCTTGCTTGTGAGTGCCCAGAGCGGACCCTGACCAGACCGAGACCTTTTCTCAGCTGCGCGCCCCCCCAGACTGACTTCGCGTGTGGTTCGTTCACTTCCTGCCCCCTTCTGTTATCTTGTTTGTTTGTTGTGTGGTTTGTCTTCTCTCCTGCTCTGTGTGCCGTGGAAGAAGCCAAGTTTAATCACATGGGGACATGTCCTTGAGTTTGGGATCCTGAACCTGCTTTCTAATTGTGATTTCACTTTGCTTGGGATTGACTACAGCTGAAGCTGTGGGAAGACACAGCTCGTGTGTGCACCTTCCTACGGTGCTCATGACACCCTTCAAGACCTCCCACGTCCCTTCTCGCTTGTCAGGTCAAAACCTGGCTCAGAGCTCCCTGGCTTCGCAGAGCCATAGAACCAGAGCCACTGCTCTGACTTCCAACCGGGACTTCTCCTCTTCCCTGGCATTTAAATTTAAATGAAAATGAATTTATCAGTCATTCAGATATTCGCAGTTGAGAGCTTTATAAGGAAATTCTGGATAAGCATCTATTCTATGATCTCTGGAACTGAGGAGTTGTTTTGCACTTAGACAACATTTTTTGTTGGGGGTGGCAGAAATCAGGGAACAAGTAGGGTAGAGCATCATATAATCCCAGAATAAATTGCTC
>CM052887.1:34302682-34338399 GCA_028534135.1 Potos flavus | reverse complement strand
TATGTGAGAGACTGATGGAGGAGGCAAGCAGCTGCCAGTGTATGCTAGCCTATCTGCATGTCCTCCCTGGAAATGGCCAGGAATCCAGGAGAGAAGTAGAAAGGCAGTGATGGTGCCACCCTTGTGCCTCCTGGGGCGGCCTGGGTCACCTTGAAAGACAAAGGACTTGTTCCTGGTAGCCTGTGGGTAACTAGTCCTCTTCCAGAGAAGCCCACCCGGAAAGGCTTCCCCACTGCCTGCGTCCAGGCTCCCCTCGGCAATCCGGAAGAAGGCTGCGCGGGGAGGCACAACAGTGGGTTGGAGTCTCCACAGCTCTCAGACTTGTTTTCTCACCACTAAAAGAATGTTCTCCTGGACTCTTTTACCTTAGCTCTCGCAGTTTCGTGGAACAAATTGTTAAAGCGGCTATGTGAAAAAGAAGGGGGTAATATACAGCTAGAGAGGTTCTGGAGGTAAAAGTGAGGAGTGCAAGGCAGGTCAGGACCCCCCTGGACCCCCTGGGAGCAGCCCTTCCCTCTCTGTGGTGGCTCCAGGCTCCTCTCTCTCCTTCACGCTGACTTGGCTTCCACCCAGATGACTCTTGCTGGCACATGGCTTTGGCAATCTTGGCCCGGATTCCAGCTCATCACATCGTTTTACTGTGAACTCCACTACTTGCTGCTTGGTTCTATGTGTCTCTTCATTCTTAGGCCCAAGATGAGCACTTTGATGGACCCAATGTTTGGGGGTTGAATTGTGTCCCCCTCCCCCCCAAAGATATACTCAGGTCCTGGCCCTGGTACCTATGAATGTGACCTTATTTGGAAATAGGATCTTTGCAGATGTAATCAAGTTAAGAGGTGATCATACTGATTAGAGTGGGCCCTAAAGCTAATATGAGTGGTGTCCTTAAAAGAAGAAGTCATATTTGGACACAGGAGAAAAGACGCTCTGGAGAGCCCTCTGTGACAACAGAGACAGGGACCGAAGTGACACACCTAAGAGGCAAGAAACAAGGATTGTTGGACCCAAAGCCACAAGAGGCAAGGACAGAACCTTCCCTAGAGCCTTCGGAGCTTGATTTCAGACATCCAGCCTCAGAACAGTAAAAGAATACATTTCTGTCATTTTAAGCCACCCAGTTTGTGGTAAGTTGTTAAAGCAGCCCTAGAAAACTAATATATTTGGCCTGGGTTTGGGTACCTGGCCAACCTCAGGATGTGGCCGTCTCAGAGGGCATATTCATTCTTTGCCTAGTCAGCCATGGCCCAGAAAATCAGGGTGATGTCATCCAACTGTGGCCACCTAGGCAACAAGGCTGAGGACAGAGCAGTATCCTGGAGAAGGAGGCATGAGCATGGATATGGGTTTGCTGATGTGCCCTCTCCAGTACCAACTAGGTAGCTTTTAAATGGACTTGCCTTTCTAAAGGCACGCACTGCCCAGGATTGCATGCCACCTCTGGCTATAGTCCAGCCCAAGGGGTATTTCTGTTATTGTCTTTGTTTGCCAAGGCAGTGTTTTCAATATAAATTATGTTCCCATCTTCAATCCCCAAGGGATAGTTTCTTCCAACAGGAGGTATATCGATGACCGTCCAGACCTGCTCTTGGTCCCAGGTGAGCCCAGTGACACTGCCACCCGCACTGGCCAGCGTTGAAGCAGAACAGTTCTAGGCCAACCTTGAAGGCATGTTTAGCTGGTACAGCCAGAGGTAGTTACTGTCTTAAGGAGAACTAAGGATCTGACCCAGATAATTGAATAGTGCCAACAGTCATGTCAAGTGAGATAAAGAAAAGCAAGAAGCATTGTCCAAAGCCTAAGGGTTTGAAAGCTTGATGGACCCAGGTGACAAGAAGGAGGAAGAAAGCAATTTAAAACCAAGACCATGAATGATGAATGTATGCAGGATTTTCTCTTTCCTGCCTAGCCAGCACGTGGCCCAGGGTGGATGTGGTATCTTAGCCCAGAGTAGACAGCATAAGACTCTCTACTCCTAAAAAATGCTTTTTCTGCGAAGTTAACTTTTGTTCTCATGATTAAGCCATTTTGACATATTAGGACTCTGTATTTATGATGATAGCCCTGAATATTTGTTCAAAAAAACCAATTCTTAATTTAGGAACAATAACAGAGACTGTAAGTTACTGAAAGGATTGACTAGAGCTTAGCTTTGCCACTTATCGAGATATGATCTGCTATATATAACTTGTTTTCATGAATGTGAAAGTTATACCTATTCACTGTAGAGATTTGCGATAGAAACTTGTTTTAAAATGTTTAGGGTCTGATGCCAGAAGTGGTTTAAGAAATGGTTCTTCCAATCAGATCTCTGTTTGGGGTCTGTCCCTGTTAGTGCTTCTCTCTTTCTACTCCCTGAAACTCTAGCTTTGCTCAAACCTTAGTATTGTCCTCCCCACCCCTGCCCCGGAAAGCACTGTTTTTACTCATCCTAGACTACTCCATTAAGACAACTTCTAGCAAAATCTGTCAACTTATAGGAATATCTTACATCGCCTTTGCATACCTCTTATGAAGAACCTTGGGAAAGATCCCCATATGGAGTTGGAGACATCCTAACCCCACAGCCACGCTTCCTGTTCTCTGGGAAGAAGATGGCATTAGTGGACTCTGATTATTGTCTCTGGTTATTGGGCAAGGTACAACAAGGTCAGTGGACCACCTCTTAGACATGAGATTGCATTTCTGCAAAAGAGAGGAGATGTCATGCCGCAAATTTACTATCAAAAATCCCTCTTTATTTAGTAATAGTCCTTGCTTACTTTTAATGTTTTCACTTTAAAAAAAGAGGAAAAACTGTCTATATAATGCTGCATATAAGGCAAGAGATTTTTATTATCATGGCCCTGGTGAAGGTAATAAGAGGATTGTAGCATTTTCTACTCCGACCTTTTCCTCTAGTCACTTGTTTACCCCCACAGAGGCATGGCTATAGCTGGTGGACAACTGGAATCCTTGGGGTTGTGAAAATCCATTCGTCTTGAGCCACTTATATGAGCCCACATATCGGCTCCTGCCCCTCAGTGTTGTGACTGTGATTCGGCCTCCAGGCTCTAAAGCTGAGGGTAGGTGGTGGTGGCAGGTGTTTTTTTCCTGTGTGCGTTCTCCCAGTGCACCCAGAGTAGTCACCCTATCCCCTCTACAGATTTTGCACCCTGTGCCAGTCAGCTCTAGGGATGGCTACAGCTCTAGGAATGGCTATACCTCTCCTCTGAGGGCTTCTGAGATTATTGCCCCACCTTCCCAATGAGTCGTTCTGATCAAGGTCCTTTCTTGTCTTCCATTAATGTGGTGACACCATACTCTTCTGGGTTGATCAGGTAAGTGAAGGACATTTTCACATGAATGGGACTACCCTTCCAGCTTTGCCCGTAGGTCCTTCTATTATCCTCCTTGTTGGTGGTAGTATATGGAAAGAAATGGTGAAGTCAATGCTGAAAAAGCTCATATTCTAGAAATGTAGTGATTATAGCCTAAAAAAGTTCAAGAGAAGACATGGTTGGAAGACATGTTCTACACTTATGCTCTAAAATTCCAAATGATAAATTTAATACGGCCAGAAAATGAGTTATCACTCACATTTTCCTTCATACTCTGCCTGAGACTTGCGTTTGTGGTCATCATTAGCAAAGCATGGTAACAGCCTTTGAGAGAGCCATTGGAAGACAGTGTTCATGGGCGGCATGATGAATGATGCTACATATGAGTAATGATGCAAACATTAAATCATTGGTATCAGGGAACTGCACAGGCCAGAACAGCTATATTGTTTTGATACTGAGAGGTTCTGAAGAGCTATAGCATTGTAAGAAATTGGCCAGGAATTGTGCATTCGACAGTAAAGAGCACAAAGGAATGGTTCCTGGATCTAAACAGGGAGAGATGTACAAAGAATCTTCATGTGCATTAATTGGATAACAAACGAATGGATAAATACATCTTACCATTATTCTAAATCTTCATCGATAGATTAATAATGATGCCTTATGGGGATCCATGAATTTTGTAAGACACTTCTCAATCAAATTGTTTATGTAGACAGAGACCATGCCGAAAATGTTTGCCCAAGGCCTCCCACACCTTACCTTTACCCTATCTTCACTCATCATTCTTGGAAGAAAGAGGTGACACAGTTTCTTTGTAAGAATAATTCTTTGGTCTATGACCTTGATCTCATAACATCCCGTTAGTCATTCTTCATCTTTTTTGTATGCTCGGTGTTTCCCTCTCCATTGCTTATTTTCCTCTACTATTTACACAATTGAGTTCTCCTTTTCTGGTGTAATCCTCTCTGAATTTTCTGTCCCAGTGAGCCACCATACCAATGTACTTTCTTTTCATCATCACCCTTATTGAAAGGAAAATTCATAGCCTCTCCACACACCTGCATTAATTTCTCGTAGTCTGGGTTCTATTCCTGTTATTTCCCCCTCTTTCCCTTTTCCTTCATTAGCCTCTGTTCATGTGTTTGTGTGTTGTTGATTTATTGATAAGTAAGTCAGTTTTGACCCCTCTTCTGAACTTCAGATTTGCATTTCCACCTGCCCGTGAGACAGCTCTTCCCTGATGTCTTCATGGTCATTAAAACTGGACAAACTTAAAACCAAATCTACCATTAAGCCCATATCTTACTATTCCCATCTTCCACCATCACCCAAAATGCTACTGTCGGCTTTCCTGGTTTGATGGTGATTAGAGATATTTTTTTCCTTCCTCCCTATTCCTGAGTTCCTGAATCCTCTCCCTCCGAAAGGTTGCTAACATTTGTTTTAGCATTCATTCCCTCTGGCGTGGTAGAATGCAATTGGTTTCTCATCAGTATTTTCACTCCTGGTCTTTTGCTCCATTCTTCACCAAGATAATGGATCAATATATTGATCACATATTAATAATTGTTTCCTCTTGCTGCATTAGAAATAATTGGGATATAGAAAAATTTCTGTTGAATTCTGAGATATGTCTCAAGGATGATTCATTGAAAAGGAGGGGAAGACCTTCTATATTTTCTGCTATAGTTCAAAATTAACAAGGAGGGTTGGAAGTTGAGGGAATTCAGGAAATCCCAAGGAGAGAAAGAGAAAGAGACAAAGAAATGAAAATAGGAGGAAAAAGATAGGTAAAGTAAGAGATTAATCCAGAAGTCCACAAGATCTGTCTAAGAAGAGAAAGGAGCGGAGGAAACAGAGGAAGTGACACTTAAATGAGAAGGGGCAAATGCCTCTTAGAGGTGATCTGGCCTTGGGACCACTGCTAGCAGCTCTCCAGAGTGCTGTCGGTTGTCACGTGCTGCCTAGGCGAAACACCCCTAGGCCAATTTGGTCACATGGCAGATATCAGTTTCTTTTTAGAACATCTGTAGAATCAGACAATCAGGTAGAGGTAGTTCAGAGGCATGAAGTCAACCATTAAGTCAGAAACCTCACCATCAGGAAGTAAAAATTGATGAAGACAAATCTCAGACTCAAATCTGCTAGTAAAGCTGTCTCTGACCAAGCAGGCACAAGTTGTCCTACAACAGCTTGCTGGGATCTCGGAGAGGCCTCTCTTTCTTTACCTTGAAGGGCACTGGCCAGTAAAGTTCATGCAAGTCTGAGCAATGTGACCCTGTAACATGGCAGAGTAGGAGGCCTTCTAGGGGACCCAGATGGGGTGGGGAGGGGAGAACAGCTGGGTAGAATCTTCCGTCAAGGCCAGTGAGTTATGTGCCACAAACTATGCCCCACTTGCACGGGTGCCATAGAATCCCTGAGTGTTAGTAAATGTATCCAGTTGTGCTCCATTAAAATTGAGTTTTAGAATATTTCCATTACCCTAAAAATTTCCCTCATCCTCATGTGCAGTCAGTCCCATTCTTACTCCTATCTACTTTCTATCTGTATCATTTTGCCTTCTCCAGAAATTTCAGGTAAATGGAATCATGCACAATTTGTGTTGGGGTTTTTTACTTATCATAATGTTTTTGAGGTTCATCCATGTTGCCACAGGTATAAGCAGTCTGGTTGGGTTAATTTTTTAATTATTATTATTATTTTTTTTACTGCCGAGTTACTGGTATTCCATGCATGGATAACCCACCATTTGTTTATTTATTTCCCAGATGCCGGGACATTTGATTGCTTCCACTTTGGGACTATTATTCTTTTTTTTTTTAAGATTTTTATTTATTTATTTCACAGAGAGAGAGAGATCACAAGTAGGCAGCGAGGCAGGCAGAGAGAGAGGGGGAAGCAGGCTCCCTGCTGAGCAGAGAGCCCAATGTGGGGCTCGATCCCAGGACCCTGAGATCATGGAGATCATGACCGGAGCCGAAGGCAGAGGCTTTAACCCACTGAGCCACCCAGGCGCCCCTGGGACTATTATTAATAATGTCATTATCGACATTCGTGTACAAGTCTTTGTGTAGACATATGTTCTAATCTCCCTTCGGTCAATACCTAGAAATGGAATTGCAGAGCCAAATGATATGTCTATGCTTAACTTTTTAAGAAACTGTCAGACTATTTTCCAAAGTGGCTATGCCCATTTACATTCTAACCAGTTCCAATTTTTCCATATCTTCACTGACACTTTCTATTGAAAGTTCTTTTTACTCTAGCAGATCTAATGGGTGTGTAGAGGTATCTCCTGATTTCAGTTTGCATTACCTAATGACTAATGATATTGAGAATATTCTGGGTGCTTATTAGCCATATGGATATTTTCTTTGGTGAAATGTCTTTTCCAATATTTTGCTAGTATTTAAAATTAGATCGTTATTTTGTTATAGAACTAAAAAATTCTTTATATTAGAACAAATTCTTAATCAGACATATGATTTATAAATAGGTCTCCCAGTCTTGGCTATCATTTCATTCTCTTAATGATATCCTATGAAAACGAAGTTTTCCATTTTGACGGAATTCATTTAATCAGTTTTTTTCTTCTTTTATAGATCATGTTTTTAATCTCTAAGAAATCTTTGTCTATCCCAGGATCATGTAGGTTTTTCCCCGTTATCTTCCAGGAGTTGGCTAGTTCTGGCTCTTACATTTAGGTCTATAATTCATAGTGAGTTAATTTTTGTGTATAGTGTGTGTGGCAAAGGTCTCAGGTTTGGTTCTTTCTTGGTTTTGTTTAGTTTTTTTTTTTTTTTACATATGAATATCTCATCGTGCTGTACAGAGAGCTAAAAATTTTATCTTTTCAACATGATGTTGCCTTGGCACCTTTGTCAATTATTAATTTACCATAAATGCATGGGCTCATTTCTGAACTCTCTATTATATTCCTTTAATCTACATGCCCATACTTTCACCAATACCACATTGCCTTGATGACTGTAGCTTTACATTAAGTTTGAAATTTGTTCCTTTTACAAAAAAATATTTGGCTATGCTAGGTCCTTTGCATTTAAACATACAGTTTAGAATCAGCTTGTCAATTTATCAAAAAAAAAAAAAGAAAGAAAGATAGAAGGAAAGAAAAAAAACTTGCTGGGATTTTGATGGGGATTGTGTTAAATGTATAGATCAATTTAAGGAGAATTGCAATCCTCATAATATGGAGCCTTCTATTCCATGGGCATGATCTATCTTACCATTTATATGGATCCTTTAAAGTTTTTTCAGCAATGATATGTTGTTTTCCTTATGTTTTCCATTTCTTTTGTTAAATTGATTCCTAGGGATTTTATTCTTTTTGATGCCATTATGAATATATTTGTTTTCTTAATTCCATTTTCAGATTGTTGGTTGCTAGTCAATAGAAATGTAATTGTTTTTTGCATACGAATCTTGTAGTCCTATGACATTGCTAAGCTCACTTAATAGATCTAATAGATTTTATTGGTTTTTTGTGGCTTTCTACACAGAAGATTATGTCATCTGCAAATACCTACAATTTACCTCTTTTTTTCCAATCTGTATGCTTTTACCTTCCACTATATATGCTACATTATTTTTCTTGCCTTATTGCCTTGTTGCCATACATATGGATATGTGTAGAGAGAAGACATATAGATAGGAGATACATAGATAAAAGAGATATAGATATAGTTAGATGATTTATTATGAAGAATTGCTTCACATGATTATGGAGGCTGAAAAGTCCGACGATCTGCCACCTGTAAGCTGGAGACCTGGGAAAGCCAAGAATGTCATTCCTGAGTCCAAAGTCCTGAGAACCAGAAGAACTGATGATGTAAATCCCAGCTCCAGGGCAGAAGACCTATGTCCCAGCTCAAGCAGGTAAGCAAGAAGTGACCGAAGCCTCACTTCCTCTACTTTTTGTTCTATTCAGGCCCTCAACAGATTGGATGATGTCCACCCACCTTGGGGGGAGGGGCACACAATATACTTTATTGAGTCCACCAATTCAAACATTAATCTCCTCTGGAAAGACCCTCACAGACACACCCCAAAATAATGTTCAATTTTGACACCCTGTGACCCAGTCAAGTTGATATAAAATTAATTGTCACATGTGGTTGGAGTGGATGTCTTTGTCTTCCTAATCTTAGGGGAAAAACGTTCAACCTTTCACATTAAGAATGTTGTTACTTGCAGGTTTTCATAGAAGCCCTTTATTGGATTAAGGAGGTTTTTTCCTATTCCTGGTGTGTTAAAAGTTTTTAGTCGTGAATGAGTATTGGAATTTGGTAAGTGATTTTTCTGCTTCATTGTGATGATCTTGTTTTCTCTCTTTTCTTCTATTTATATAGTGTATTACATTAATTGATTTTTGAGTGTTAAACCAACCTTCCATTCTGGGATACACCTCACTTATTCATGGTATATAATTATTTTTTATATTTTCCTTTGTTTTGTTCATATTTTATTAAAGAGTTTTTGCATGTGTGTTTGTGAGCCCAATTTTCTTGTCTTGTGATGCCTTTAACCTGGCTTTGGTATCAGGCTAATACCTGATAAAATGAATTGAGAATTGTTCTGTCTTCCTCTATTTTCTAAGAGTTTGTTGGTGTTGGTATTATTTCTCCTTTAAATATTTAATAGAATTCATCAGTATAGCCCAAGTGGGCCTATGCTTTTCTTTGTGGAAAACATTTTTGCTAATTTAACTTTTGGGGTTTTTTGTTTTGTTTTGGGTTGATTTTTTGCTTATTATGGGTCTATTCAGATTTTGTTTCTTTTTGTGTCAGATTGGGTAATTTGTATCTTTCTACAAATTCGTCCATCTCATCTAAGAGATGAGATGCTGAGCAGTTTAAAGAAGGGCAGAGTCGAACTTCTGGAGACGATTTTATGGGTGCGGTCTAGCAGTGGGTGCGGTCTAGCAGTGGGTCAGACATGCTGCATGGCCCTTCTTTTGGGGGAAGATAAAATTGCTGCTTTAACATTGGAGGAACCTAAGGAGAGAGACAGTCAGTAGGAGGATACTCCTTGTAGAGTATCACACTGTAGGAGCAATAGCCCGCATATAGTTTTAAGTTTTCTTTTTGGACAATAATTCCTTACTGTTGTCCTCCATCTTCAGTAAATTTTTTGAAACCTTCATCCTGTTTTTAGCTGTATCTTGGAGAGCTAATGAAGGGGCATGAAGGAAAGTGGTGAGGAAGAAGAAGAGAAGAAGGAAAAGCAGCAATCCACAGAGGCAGAACAGCAGAACTTACAAGATATTAAGAGGTGACCTTGGTACAGAGTACAGCCAAGGTGGTAAGCAACCATCAGAATCTGTGGACCATGTAATCATTACTAACGATTTCCAAAATTCCTTTAGGGAGGGAAACTTGGGAGAAAAAAAAAAAAAAAAAGGAATAGGTTAGAGTTAAGTCCCGGTAATAAATCCAAAAGTTTCAGTGGCTTAAGACCACAGAGTTTATTTTTTACTCACACTACATTTTCACCCTAAGTCAGCTGGAGGGCTCTAATTTAAGTCACCCTCCCTCTGGGATCAAGGCTGGAAAAAAAAGAGAAAGAAATTTCTAGAATCTAAGGGATGAAGATTCTATGTCTTTGAGTTATGGGTACCTAAAAAAAATATGTGGCCCTATTTGATAACCTCAGGCACACCAAGACGGGGGACATATTAGTTATACGCCGTCCGTCTTCCCAATAATCACTATCTGTATTTCCCAGGGTGCCAGTGGAGTCAGGGTATTAGCTGCTCCTTTCAAATTAAAAGCAATCAGATAAAATCACATCACATAGAAGTGTGTTCTTTCCCAAGGTTAATAACTGCATTTTTAAAGGACTCTTTAGCTATCCCAGAGACATTGCTTATTACAAAGAAATAGATGGTTAACTAGCAGAATTTCAAACAGCAATGATGGTAGATAATTTTTTTCTTTGGGGTGAAACTTTTGAACTCCTTAGATCACACAAATAGATGATGCTATAACTTGCTTATTCATAAATAAGTCCTGTCCTGAGCCAAGAATGGCAGCTAGTCAGGCAAGCTGAAGAGAGAATGTAAAAGAAGTATTTAAACTCCATTAGCTGAGCACTTAGACAATCTACCCATGTCTAATTATTTTACTATTAAATGCCTGTGCATCCAACCAAAGAGAAAGCTTCAAAGTGGATACATTAGTGGTTTTAGTCACAGACCTCAGAAGTAAAGGATTATTTAAAATGCGGTCCTTCTTACCATCCTGCTTAGAGCCTTGTTCACCGCGAGATTGACATCTAATGCCTCTTTATAGGAAATCCCAGGCCAGCATACCATACTTCCTAGGAAATGTGCTTGATGCCGCATTGTCAGGGGCGCCCTACTGGCCAGGGTGATTTAAGCACTGAGCGAACAGAGCACAAGACCAAACCTTGCTTGGAAATATTTGGGTGAATTGTTATTTATTCCACACTTTCCTTTTTTCTTATTTTCTCCATCTCCATCTCTGCTCCTAACAGGCTCTGTGGTCAGTGCCTCAGGAAAAGCGTGGAAAACGGAGGCCTGTGGAAGCTTGGGGACTTAGAGGGTTTGTCTTCTGGGAAGATTTTATCAGTTGAGGCGATTAGGGCTTGAGGAGAGGGGGCAAAGCTGTTGTGGGGAGAGAGACAGAAACACCAGAAAGACTCCTACAGCCTAGGAGCAGGATGAAAGTAAAGAGAAGGGCCAGGCTTGAATTTATTGCCAGGTTAGCTTTATGAGGACTCAGAAGGAAAACTAAATTTATACAGTTTTAATACAGAGACGAGATGTCCCATAAGCTTTGTGAACTGAGGTTTATGACAATGTACAGGTATATTCTGCTCTAGATACAAATGGAAAGCTTGAGGCTTTGGGTGTATGGTAGGTTTCTTACTACAAAAATTTTTGATAGAGGTAAGGAAAGAAAGCAGGGCACAATCAGAGAATTGCTTTCAAGACTACTGACTGGTCAACTAAAAGAACAGGTTCATTTTAGTTTTTTTTTTTTTTTGCCTCTGGAGTAGGGAGTGGCCCAACTACACTTGACTGGAAGGAGGCGTGGGAAGAGGGAGAGCTCTTTTCCAGAACATTACCTACGCCATTTCCTGACTGCTAATGAATAGTTAATACATTTTGTTCTTGATTTCAAGCTTTTAAAAACTAAGTTTCAAAATAAAAATTTGTTAAAAAGATCCTCACCAGAGTGGGTAGGATTTTCTAATGTCCCATCTCTCTGAAAGTTCCCTTGGAATGGGGGAGGAAGGTGCAGGGTAGGAAGCCTTATCAGGAAGGGCAGTTGAGGTGGCCTTAGTGTCCCCGAGGCTATAGCCGGGGCACAGGGCTGCAAGAGCACGTGGCTCCTGGGGTCCCAAACAGACCAGGATTGGCCACTGGCCGCTGACAGAATCCAAAGGCAGAGAAACGAGTGGCGGTAAAACAAGAAAGGAATTTAGTTCAGTAAGGCCCACACCGGAAAGACAGTGGAGTGTCTCAAAGATTGCCTCCTGAGTAACGAAAATACTTCCAGGTTTATAGAAGGAAAATGTGTGACAAAGGCCAGTGGGTCCTTGCAGGTGGGTGGTGGACGTCAAAGCCATCATTGTCTTGGAGTCAATCACACAGGCTCAGGGCAGTCCTTACTGCTTGAGGGGGTAGTTTCACTTCCAACCAGGTGATGTTCCAACCAGGTGATGTCACCTCCGGAGCTGAGAGACAAGCTAGAGAGAACCCAACTAGAAAGTCTGAGGTTAAAACGGAGGCAGGCAAAGTCCTGGTTCAAGGCTGATGTGAGGGTGTGTGAGAAAGAGGTCAGGCCTTCCCTAGACCTCCCAGAGCCCTGACTCTTAGAGGAGGCCCCTGACAGGGGTCTTCTTAGAAAAATTAAATGATTGTCCCCTTGAGGTCCGGTTCCAGCCATCTTCCCCTTTTATGGAAACAAAGCCAATCAGTGGTAGGCAATAGCCATCCAGAGGAAGGGACAACCCTGCCCTGGGCGGAAGCATTCCTGCCTGCCTCCTTCCAGTCACAGAGCAGAAGTCCCGGAGGAGGGTGTAGGCAACAGCAGGTCACACCCTCCTCCATCCCCAGCCTCCACTCAGCCTGCCCCCGAGGGGGAGGGGCAGGTTGAACAGGACATTCAAGATTTTCACTGCATAGGAGATTGAAGTTTGTTAAATGAACATGACCAAAATATAAGAACTTGAATGAGATTGTTTTAATGCCAGAGGAGTTGTGGGATTCGGTTGAGATATTGCTAAGTTAGCCCAACTATGAACAGGTAGGGTGGCAGACAAGGGAAGGGGAAGGTGATCGAGACAGTACAATTCACAGTAGCGGCTGGAAAAATAAAAATTATATTTTGTTTATACATTGGTGCATTGAGCTTGTTCATTAAAAATAACTATAGTTTATTACATTAAACTTTTTGTCCTTGGTCTATTTTTCTATTGGTTTGTTCTCTTTATCTATTAATTAATTAATTAGTATATATCTATATCTATATATATATAATAGATATATATCTATATCTATATATATCTATTATATATATATATATTATAAGGAAATTTGTGTTTGGTCATAGGTTGGACAAATGTTTTTCTTTCCCAGTTTGTGATTTGTGTTATACCTTTTAACAAGTTCTTTTCCTATAGTATTTTTTACATAATTAACTTGTCATTATTTTCCTTTGTAGATTCTGGGATTTGTATCTTTCTAAGAAGAGCATTCTTCACCCTAAGATAATAGTAAAAAAAAAAAAGTCATTTATGATTTCTTCTAGTATTTTCTTTTCATGTTTATAAATGCCATCTTGAGAAATGTGAACTAGCCTTTAAGAGAGAGCACTCGTTATGGCTCTGACAACAATGAATCTTTTGTGACTTTTTTCCCCGGCACTTTTCTGTTCATGCTTGGGTATACTTTTCACTGTGATTCAGGTCCTGACTTGCTCTGGTTTATTGACCTTTCTGAGACCATGACCATCAGGCTGCTTGCTCTGCACATGCTACATGCCACATTGGGCTAATTGCCACATGCAGACCCATTCCTACTCTACATATGTACCCTTCTTACAATTACCCTAAATCTCCCTTCAAGAAGCAGCTTGATCAGAATCCCAATGGTATCCTTATCCCTTCTGCTAGAGAGAGTTTGATGTTAGGAACCCAGTCAGTTCCTAAAATTCAAGATCAGCAACAGCCTCAGTGGGTTAGAACATAACGCTCTCTCATGTTTCTTGGGCTTATACTTATGCTGTTTCTTGGGTTATGTTTTCAGTGCCATTGCAAGGATAAAGCAACACCTTTATATTCTGCTTTCCAGAATTTCCAGCACCTGCAGCTTAGGGATTATATTGTTGTAAGGCAGGAGTTCTCATTATAAGATGGAAAGAATTAGTATTAATGTAAATAGGGCACATTATGTCTTTCATCAGAGGATTCCTAGGGTTTTGCCTACTTGATTCACCTGTCTCTTGGGATTTCTGTGTAGGTTAAAGAATGATGTTCTAAAGCCCTAGATAAGTCTCCCTAAGAAAGACTCAAAAGCCATATTATGATTAGTGTCTCCTGAACAATTTTTTTTTTCTATTATAAATGCACTCACTCATTCCAGGAATCTTAACTGAGTGCCTATGTCTTAGTGAGTTCAGGCTGTTATAACAAATTACCATAGCTTGGATGGCTTAAAGAATAAACATTTATTTCTCACAGTTCTGGAGGCTAGGAGTCTAAGATCATAGTACTAACATGGTTGGGTTCTGGTGAAAGCCTGCTTCCTGGTTCATAGACAGCCATCTTCTTGTATCCTTTGATGGCAGAAAGAGGGTGAGAGATAGCTCTGGGTCCCTTTTATAAGGGCACTAATCCCATTCATGGGAGCTCCACCCTCATAATACCGAAGATTCCACCTCCTAACACCATTACATTAGGCATTATGGCTTTAGCATATGACCTTGGAGGGTGGGGGACACAAATATTCCATTCATTACAACCTACTACGTAACAAAGAACTGGGGATAAAGTAGTGTCGAACAAAACCAAACCCCTTCTTACGCATAGTATACATTCTCATGGAGAAGAGAAGGAAAGAAAGAAAGAGAGAAGGAGAGAAAGGCAGGCAGGCAGGCAGGCAGGAAGGAAGGAAGAGAAAGAAAAAAGAAAAAGAGGAAGGGAGGGAGGAAGGAAGAGAAAGAAAGGGAGGGAGAGAGAAGGGAGGAAGAAAGAAAAGAAAGACCAAGTAAGTAAATCAATACATACCATAACGTTAGGTAGTGATAGATGCTATGAAAATAAAGTGAGGCAGAGTAAGAGGATGAAGAATGATAAGAATCAGGCCAGCAGGTGGAATAAATAGATCAGAGCAGAGACGTGAATCAGCATGGGCAATGACCAATGTGGAGATCTGAGGGCAAAGCGTTCCAGGAATAGGGAACAGCAGGTGCAAAGACTTTTCAGCAGGAATATGCTTGGTGTGTATAAGAAACAGCAATCAGGACAAGTGTAGCTGGAGAAGTAGTAGTGAGGGGAAGAACCGAGATACGGTTAGAGAGGATAATGAAGATCCCATAAGCCATTGACTAGCATTGAGTGAAAGGACTTAATCTGATTTACATTTTAGAAGGCTGTTAAAAGGAAAACCACAGGCCCAAAACGGTGTCGCTTAGGTTAGGCCCCAAGTCAGTAGACCAAGACTTAATCCCAAATCTAACTGCAGTTTCACTTTCCTAGGAATGTAACATATAACCAGTCAACCTATGAATTTCCTGCTCAGCACTAGGAAGTTTCCTGTTAGACTCCTTCCATCCCCCTTAGGAGGGCAACCATACCTACAACAGTGGATTCCTTGCTAATCATTTCCTTTTTTCCACTCCCTTTCTACCTTTAAACACCCTTTCCTTTCCTGCAGCTTGATGGAGCTCCCCTCTACTTGCTAGGTGAGAAGCTGCTCAAAACATGAATCCATTAATAAAGCCAATTATATCTTTAAAATTTACTCAGCTGAATTTTTGTTATTTAACAAGTCTCACTCTGGCTGCAGTGTTTAGAATGGACTACAGAAGAGGCAGGATGGAAGCGAGGTGTATTTGTCTAGGTTCTTCAGAGAAACAGAACCAATAGAATTTGTTCATTTAAGTTTACTTATTTATTCATTTATGTATTTATTTAAGGACTTGCCTCACACAGTTATGGAAGTTGAGAAGCCCCCCAGTCTACAGTCTCAGGCCAGAGGCCCAAGTCCAAGTCCAAATCCACGGTCAAGAGAAGACTGCAGTCAGGCAAAGAGCGTGAATTCTCCCTTGCTCAGCCTTTTTTATTCTATTCTGGCCTCCCGTGGATTGGATGAGGCCCACCTACACCGTGGAGAGAAATGTGCTATATTTGGTCTATGATTTAAATGTAAATCTCATCCAGAAACACTGTCACAAACCTAGAAAAATATTTAACCAAATACCTGGGCCGTATGGCCCAGTCAAGAGGGCACATACAATTAACCATCACACAAGGAGACCAGTTGAGAGGTGATTGCGTAGACCTGGCCAGAGACGATGTGATAGGGTCTTGGACCAGGAATGCAGCAGTGAACTTGGTGAGAGGTGGTCAAATTCTGGATGAACTTTGAAGGTCTGGTGTTGGGACGAAAGGGTGACTCCGAGGTTTCGGCATGCATACGTAAATGGTGGTGTTGTCACAGAGGTGGAGAACACTGGGGAAGACGTCAGTTTGGGGAGCTGAATACAAAATTTGGCTTTGGACCTATTAATATTGAGAGGTCTCCTAGCATCTAAGTGGAGATTTCAGGCCACAATAAAGATGAGACTAGAAGGCCACAGATAAGGCTAGAAATAAGAATCAGGGAGTCTTTGGCATATCAAGAGAATGTAATCAGGGGCTGGATGAGACCTCCAGGGAGAAGACCAGATCGAGAAGCCGTCTAAGGCCTGAGCCCTGGTCTCTTCAGTATCAGAGGTCAGGAAGGGAAAAGGACCCAGCCAAGGACACCAAGAAGAAATGGCCAGTGTTGGAGTTGGAAACCTGATTTCCTGGAAACCAAAGGAAACATAGGGGCTTAACATGAGTGATCGAGTGTTTGAAAGGCTTCCAAGAGATTAAGTAAAACGAGGTCTGGAGGTTTTCCACTGGATTTGGCTCCTTCCTCCACATTTCTTCCCATGGGATAGAACCGGAGCCATCCCTCGTAGCACCTAAAGCCAACCGTCCCAGGTCACGGAGACTGCTAGTTGCCTCTGAAACATGGTTTCCCCTTCCTTACAGAACCCCGGTTTTATCCAAGGTTATAATTTGTCTATCTCCTCTGAAGCTAGAATTAATCATATGGCACAGGACTAGTCAATTAAGGGCAAACAGAAGGCATGGAATGGACATTTTTGGAGAGTCTTTTAAAGTGGACTAACCCAGCTGACATTGTTACAGGATTTCTCGTCCTTTAGTGCCGGTGATGCTTGGTCACACCGCTGGGAGGAATGAAGAGGGAGACCAGACGAAGACTGGTGGGCAGCAAAGCAAAGCTCATTGAGCGACAGTACAAAGCTCCCGAAGAGGGAGGAGCCCCGAGAGCGTTGCCGTTGGAGTTTCTAAGTCTAGGGGCTTTTACGGGCTTCTTGGAGGGCTGTTTTAATCTGATTAACCCTCCCTGCACCTGTCACCCAGTCAGGTTTTTGTCCAGGCTCTCATCTACCTACCAGATGGTTGTTCACGTGGGAAAGGGTGGAGGGCTCCTTCCAGGGTGCTGTAGAATAACAGGATGGGATCTTTTTCCTCTTTTTCCTTTTAAGGGTACTTTCATCTTGGGGGGGCAGTGGGGATTGGGCTTGCCTCTTGCCCCTTCCTGCGTTTCTCTGACTATGCTCTATTAGCATGAGCGTCAGTTTCCTTTTGTTGCTCCCTCTCTTCCTGCCTGAAGCATGGATATGATGGCTGGAAAGCTGGCAGCCATCCTGACAGCAAAAGGACTGTGAACACACTCTGAAGAAGGTGGACAGAGGAGCTGGACAGAGCCCAGTTCGCCCAATGACATTATGGAGCCTCCACTCCAGTCTTGGACTTTTTACCTTTTGCTTTTCTTTTTGTAGAAATATATAGATTTACTGTTTTGCACTTATCTTTTGTTATTTGACAACTGAACTTAATCCTGAGTGATACGCTAGTTGCGTAGTGGTCACCTTGGCCCTCCCTGCAGAAGCAGCCCTGTCACCTCACACAGTGGAAACAACACAGGGCCAGAGGCACAAGCCATGGTTCTAGAACCATCTCTACTAGTCTTATATAGTGGTGAGCCTGTGGGCAAATCACTTGAGCAATCTTCACACTGCACCTTCCTCATATGTAAAATGGGTATGTTAGGAGAGCCAGTCCCTGCCCTTGTTTTATGACTTTGTATTTTTTCTTCAGAATTCACTGTTTCTCATCAGAGATCCGTGCAGGTGATGCTGCTTAAAGTAACCGTGAATGCAGTCCATCTCCAGGACTTGGATTTCATCAAGGCTGTGGGAGAGAATCCATGGGCTAAACTAAACTAAGCCCTCACAGAGCTTTACTGCGAAAATAGAAAGCTTCATGTATTTTAGTGGCTTGAAAACCAAGCCTGATAAAGCAAGAAAAGCAAGAGCAAAAAACTTCAGGTGTAAATGAAAGCTAGGCTTGATGCACTTTAAGGGCTGGTTTGTATTAGAGTGAAAAAACCTGCGTGGAAGGGCTGGCTGGCTTGCACAAGCGTGGGCTTGCCGAGGACTGCCGCGAGAACTCCTGGAGGTATGGGCAGAAGCCCCGTGCCCCAGGACGTGGGCGGGTGCCCGGACGTCAGCCTGGATGGGACCCGGCTTCATGCTCAAGACTGATGCTTCTTCAGGTCAGTGGGGCTGACTCTGGAACCCACCAGAGAGGAGAGAGAACGGGAGAGGGGCGCGGGGGTGCGGCGAAGGAGAAATAAACCCAAGAGCAGGAGGGGGAAAAGGGTTACCTCTTCCAAAGAGTAATTTTCAAATCGCCTAGAAACACTGATGGTCACAAACCTAAAGGACCAGCCTACTCTGTGCTGTTTGCAAGAGTGGTGTCCCATCTGGTCGACGTTTTGTGTTGTTTTTTTCTTGTTGGAAAGGCTTCAAAGTAATTTGAGAGATGGAGGAAGGAGCAGCCCCGGGGGGGGGGGGGGGGCCAGAGCTGCTCAAGTCAATGTCAATGCTGACTTTGTATAACTCAGGACGGATTACAGCCTTTATCATAGGCTACCTTCATAATGACCTTGTGAGGCAGGTTGGGCAGGTTCAGGGCTGTTATCTGGTCCAGTGCTGTCCTTACCCTTGTGGAGGAGGAGGCCTCCAGGAGAAGTTCGAGGAGGCTGAACTCTAACAGCTGGTTAACTGCTTGTGAGCGGGGGTCCCCCGTGGTGGGGGACCTCTCAGTCTACCTGTAGTTGGGCTTCAGTTGGAGTCCATTCACCACTTGCTTCAAATGTTTTGTATGTAAACAGTCGTTTTGTACCGTGTTTATCAGGCTTGTTGTTAGGGCGGACGTGGAGGTCTCTTGGGACTGTTTTTTTTTAATTGGGCAAAGTAGAGCCACCTGGCTCTGCTTGGGTCCCAGGAGGGAGCAGTCAGCCCCTGGGAGGGGCTGCTCTGGACAAGGCTCCATGACATGAATGGTAAGGAGGTGGTGACAACTTTTTGTGTTGCCAGCCTAGAGCCGTTCTCATTTGGATAAAGAAGGACTCAGGAGGCAGTATCTTAGCTAAAAAGTGAAAAGTGGGACTGTGATGCTAATGGAAGGATTTCAGGCAATGTGATGTCAATTACATTTCAATTTTTTAAAAGAACACAATGTGGCAAGCAGATGGAAGAGATATTTTTGGGTCAGAGAGCACTTGCTAGTCCCTCTCTAAGCCAGCACCTCGGAACTGCTCCGTTTATGCTCCAAGACTGCGTGGCTGTCTGTGACCCCTTCTGGTAACTCGATCATCTCAGACACTAGAAAAGGGTGTCGAGTCAAGGGGCAGAGGGGGGGTGGTGAAGAGAGGGATGGCCCGAGGAGATGAAGAATGAAGGGGTGATGGTTCAGAATCCCCTGAACAAAGCAGAGACATGCTGGTCCTCCTCCTCCCATCCTGTCTCCCACCTCCTGAAAACTCTTCCATTTATCCATTCACATATACAAATTTATCTGAGCACCTATTATGCACAAGACCCCACGCTGGGTTCTGGTGATACCGTAAGCCAGATATGCAAGGCGCACACCCTCAGAAGAGATCATAGAAAGTAAACAAACCTTGTGGGGAGGTGGGCGAATGTCATAAGGAGTCAGCGGGGGAGGGTGAACAGAGGTCAAGGGCCGCCACTGAGCCAGACCCCAGAGAGGGAGGCTGAAGCGGCCACGCAAGGAGCTGGCGAGAGGACCTTCCCTTGGTGGGGCAGCACGCACAGAGGCTCTGCGACGGGGCCGAATCTTGTTTACAGAGGCACAGGAAGGGGGCCCGTGTGGCTGCAGTGCCCGGGAAGTCACCAGGAAGAGGTGGGAACGGCCGGGTAGGCAGGCAGGAGCCTGAGACTGCTGGGCCCTGTGGCGTAGGTCGCGAGAACCCGCTGAGTGATTTGTGCTAGCTCCATGTCATGCCTGTGAGCCAAGACCCCAGGGGCAGTCGAGGGAGAGTGTACCCCAAACCACGCAGGTTTGAACTGCGCCGGTCCCCTTCCATGCGGATTTTTTCCATAAACATAATATGGTACTGCACACGTATCTTCTCTGCCTTCGGATTTTCTTAATACTTTCTTTTCTCTACCTTACTTTATCATAAGAAATATATAATACATGTGACACATAAAATATGGACTAATGGACTGTTTATGTTCTCATTAAGGCCTCTGGTCAACAGTAAACTGTTAGTAGTTAAGTTTCGAGGGAACCAAAAGTCGTATATAGATTTTTTTGACGGTGCTGGGGGTCCGTGCCCCTAACCTCCACATGGTTCAAGGGTCAACTGTATTGTGCATTGGAGCTGGAGGGGAGGGGCTGTCCCAGAATTGTGGGAGCACAAGAAGGTCCCCCCCACCCCGGCCTTCACGGGTCTGTGATACCTGAGCATCCGGGCTCAGGCCCGCATGCGTGTTTTTCATCCCCACCTGAACGCAGTGCCCGGTTCTCGTCAGGGGTGTTTGGTTTTCCTTAGTAGCTATTGTGTCTTTGGGGCTGGGGGTACATGGCCACATCTTCATCGTTGTTTCCTGACCACCTAGCAACTTCTGCGGCCGTCTGTACACGGGTATTTTCCCTTCTCGTGTTGCTGCCACTTGCTGTCCAGCTGCGGCAGAAACTATTGGCGGACAGGGAGTGCTGGAAACGTCGCCTCAGGGTTAGGGAAGTTTTGCTTGGCAGGAATGTGCAGGAAAAAAAAAAATCAGGTCGGAGGGCATTTGAAGGTCATTACCAGCTGCCACATAGAACAGACTTTTCAGTGTTCTGCTGTTCAGCTGTCCTGTGTCTGGTTCTTTGAGTGGCTCCAACCAAGCCACTTTCTTCCTTCCTGCTAATAGCCAGTACCCTGGAGTTACCCGGGCGGCCATCATGATCTCGCCTAGTCCCATCTCACTCTCAATCTGATCTAGTAGAATTCTAACCCCAGACTCTGTGGACCTGTGATCCTTGATAAGGACCACTGGAGGATGGTGTTTTCAGCTTTTCATCCTCGGCTTTTCCTTCCGACCCCTGACCTGGTTTGTCCTTCCACTTCTTTGCCATTTTGGAGACTCCAGGTAGCCCCAGCTGCTTACCTGATACCCTGGTTCTCCACGAGAGAGGCCTGGGGGCTGCCTGGCCTCATCCTCTGTCCCACTGAGACACTCCACCCCCCAGGAATTTTCTCACAGGAGCCTGAGTACGTCCTCTGGCAAATTGCACACACGGCTGGCCCTAATGTTCTAGAATTCCCAAGGCAGGCATCCAAACTCGATCTAAGCTGAGACCTTCATCTCATACATGTAAGAAGAATGTGTAAGGACCCACAGCTTGTGAAAGCAGCCTGATGTCTTCACCATCATTTTTCAAATATCACTAACTGCCTTATATTTTCAACTTTAACACAAAACGTTACTCAGACAGCTATTGAAATAGGTGAGTAGCGAGTACCCCCTCAGAAGCAGTTGCACACCCGCTGTATTGTGAACGACGAGGTTGCTGTTCTCCCTCTGGCTTTCTGGACATCCAGGTCTCGGGGTGCTGGGATGGGAGCACACACCGGCCTGCCTGCACACCTGCCCTCCCCTCCCTGTGGATACCGTCACCTAAATTACACCAGTCGGCTCCCTCCTTGCGACCTGAAAGAGTCTAAGACTGATGAAAAAAAACATTCAGCCCCAGCAGGCATGACTCTCCTGCTTTCCAAGGCTAGGAACTAAGCCATCACATGATCCATCTCCTCCCTGTACATGGGGACAGATGGGAAGTTATGACTCCGAGACATTAGCTCTTTCCCGTGGGATGCAAGAGGAAGCAGCGGTTCTAAGGATGTCGTTTGGGGGGTTCGTTTTTTGTTTTTCTCTGAAGCACTGAGGAACATGTAAGTTTATGCTTTTGTCTTTGGAGGGGACCTGAGGGAAATAGGACTAGAAGGACATGTGAAATAAATAACATTGTAAAAGATCCAAATCCATTGAAGAAACCCCACTGTCTTTTGCCAGGAGAACGTGGGTATAATTCATGTGTGATGTTGAACAGATGTGTGCGTGTGCTAGGAGTTGTGGCATTCCTTTCTCATTTGGGTCACTGAGGGAACGGTGACTGTCAGCACGGTGCATTGAGGCAGCATGGAAAGGACACTGGGCTGAGGTCAAGGACATCTGGGTGCTGTCACGTGAGGACAGAAGGCAGCATGGACTTCTGTATGAGGGGCTGCCCTGGAGGGAGACAGACCCAGGGGCCGGACGGTGCCCAGAACAATAAGCTGATCGGGGCCACCAGTGCTGACTCACTTGAATTAGCCCCATTCAGGGGCGCCTGGGTGGCTCAGTCGGTTAAGCGTCTGCCTTCAACTCAGGTCATGGTCCCGGGGTCCTGGGATTGAGCCCCATGTCCGGCACTCTGCTCAGCAGAGAGCCTGCTTATCCCTCTCCCTCTGCTCCTCCCCCTGCCTGTGCTCTCTCTCTCTCTCTCCCTCTCTGTCAAATAAATAAATAAAATCTTAAAAAAAAAAAGAAAAAGATTAGCCCCATTCAGACAGAGAAACAAGTATGACAGATAGGGGACTCAGTCTGGTCTGCTCCATGGAACCCCTTGTTTCTTCTAGGACATGCTTTCTCAGGGAACATCCAGCTTATGTCCACACACAGCAGGGTTTTGGCCCTTCATTCTGTCCCCTGGGGGGAAATGGGCAATGCTTCTGGGGCCACCCTTGCCCGCCCTCTCCGACTGTGTTGATGCCCACCAGGGCCTGTGAGTTCCCTGCTGGGAGATATCAGTGTCCCTCCCTGACACTGCAGAGTGCGCCTCTAGGTTAATTCCTCAGGGGTCTGGAGTTGCTGCTGAATTAGAAGAAATTGTGTTGTGCAACTTACAGGAGAGATTTAATACTTTACAGATAATAGCCAGTGGTAATTGTTAACAATATTTATAGCACCGTGTGTGTGGAAATGGCTATAAAGCCTGATGAAACTTGCCCCAGGCCCCTCTGAAGTTTACAGTCTGCTTCCGGGGCACAGAGGACCGGGAAGGGCCTCTGTAGATCTCAACTGAGATTGAGGGGAAAACAAGTGAAATTTGATCAAGTGTGGATTTAAAACTTGAAGATACTTGGTTTGAGAGCTCCTCCCACAGCTCTTCAGTTTCGGCTCGACTTTAAGTGACACGATTACCAGCCCACAGGCAGCTACTGCTGTCTGACTCATATTTCTCCTGCATTTCCTATTTGCCCTGTGCAGGAAAGAAGTTGAGTTTCTGTTAGGGTAATTGGGTTGCCCAAAGTCAGCTAAACCCACACGTCTAACTCGTAGCTGATCCACCCTTCCGAATTCCTGTAACCCAAGAAGACCCAGAGCCAGAGAGGCTGGAAATTACTGTTTCTTCACTATCAGACTCGGAGGCCTTAGGGAACCCCACAGTGGCTGGCACCCTGAGCTGGGCCAGCCTTTGGGAATGGGCTGTGTGAAGGACGACTCCCAGGCCACTTACCCCGTTTCTAGACTCCCTGAGCGACAACCTGGGGCGGTTGCAACAATAGAACATGTTTCTTGGGCTTAGAAGAATTGGCTTTGAGTAGTAGTAAGTTTCCCATATAACTGGCTAACATAACTAGCTGAGTGACTGAGCAAATCATTTCACCTCCAGGAACTGACTCGTGGCATTTGTGAAATGAAGGCTGGGGACTCAGTACCCGGTAGATGATAAACTTGTATTAAGATTTATGATTAGAAACGTGAACTTTATATAAGCTAACATGTAAGCCTTAAGAAGAAAAGTCTACGCCTCGTTCGTTTGGAACTTGTATTTCTCAAATGATTCAATTAAATCAGTCTTGGAGTTATAAATAGAGGTGTTTAACTGATAGAGAAACCTTTTCAGATTTCCTTAATATACACACTTAACAAAAACATCCAATCTTTTTAAGTTAGAATAAAATTGTGGTATTGGATGGAAAAGTTTACATTATACAAAAATTTCTTTAGGGTCCACCTGACATTTTTTAATAATGACAGTTTTCTGAAATATTACCGTAATTGACTTACTGTCTACATGTGGGCTTAAACTTACTCCTTTAGTACATAGACTCAATGAGAGTGCAATATCTTTTACTTCTTTTTCAGTCCCAGCAACACCAAATTCAGTACTCTAAATATAGTCCACATTCAATAAGAATTTAATTATTTACTGAATCTAGGCTGTCAGAGGGAAAAAGGACATTGCTCCTTGTTTGGACATGCCTCTCTGATTAAATGCCACTTTTGCCTTCCTAGCTAATCAGTCAGTTAACTAAGTGTGGTACACATTTGACCTTCTCCGTCAGAGAAGGTCAGTGGCTGAAAATGAGATCCAGCACGATCATATTAGAAGGATTTTCATGTGTACTCCATTAAGGAGATTAAATGTCCAGGTGCCTCCCACGTTTCCCCCTTAGAACTTGTTCTTACAGTCTCACCATTTCAAGAATAGCACCAACACATTCATTGTCGCTTCCCAACGATGTTTGCAAAAGGTTCATATTGTGTTAGGGTCCTTCAGAGAAACAACCAGTAGGGTGTATATACATAGATTTATTTTCAAGAATTGGCTCACTGATTGTGGGGGCTGGTAAATCCAAAATTGTAAGGCAGACCAGGTAGCCCAGAGAGGAGTTGCAGCTCAAGTCTGGGGGTAAATCCCTTCTTCCTCAGGTGACCTCAGTCTTTTCTCTTAAAGTCTTCAACTGATTAGACGAGGCTCACACACATTATAGAGAATAATCTGTTTTCCTTAAAGTCTATTGATTTAATTAATTAAATATTAATCACATCCAAAACAAAAACAAAAAAAAAACCCTTTCACAACAGCACCTAGATTGGTGTTTGACTAAACATCTGCACTCCAAAACCAACCTAAGCTGACACACAAAATTAACCATCACGCACATCAAAGCAGAAGAAAGGATTTGGGCTCCTTCCAGTTACCGTCTAAAAGTTCACTAATTTTTTTCATTATTTAAAATAGTTCACAAATAATGAATAGTTCTTATGTTGGTGCCTTTTTTTTTTAATTTTAGAATGGAAAACTTTTTTTCAGGTCTTTCGTTGCTTCTTTCCACTGAATCCTACTTCAAATTCATAACCTCCATAATTATTATACACGGGTGCTCAGGATACTTGGAAGAAAGAGCATGGTTTCCAACTCTCATGGAGTTATAGTCCGAGAAGAGTGTCCAGACTATTGCCAGGCTATCTACTTGCTGCCCTGAGTTGTACAAGGACAAGAGAGGAAGGAAGAGTTTAATAAGTACATTTGTATGCTGGCAGTGCTCGCATATCTAAGCCTTGTTGATTTTCTCTCACATACTATGTGCCTCCTCCCTATATAATGGTTCAAAATTGGATTTCCCCTGGAGCTGAGTCTGAGGGCGTGTGACCCGAAAAGTTTGGTAAACTCATTCATTCTCATCTCTCTAGCACACACTCAGCTAAATAAATTTATTCTCAGTAAAACTTGTCGTCTGAGGAAAGGACATTACCTTGGTGGCAGTTTCTCTTCACTTCTGGTTGCAACTTTACTTTTCGCTCCCAACTTTATGTTAATTAAGCTCCAGATTTTTTTTTCATTGTGTCAAAATCCACGTAACACCTTTTTGAACTGTACGGTTCAGTCGTATTTCGTATCCATGCCGGTGACTCTTTTCAGCTTGTAAATCTGAAACAACTCCCCAGTCTCCTTTCCTCCAGCCCCCTTCCCTCCCCAGCTTCCTCCCTTCTCCCAGTCCCAGCTCCCTTCTGTCTTTAAGATTTCTTTTTTTTTTTTAAGATTTTATTTATTTGACAGAGAGAGACACCGTGAGAGAGGGAACACAAGCAGAGGGAGTGGGAGAGGGAGAAGCAGGCCCCCCACTGAGCAGGGAGCCCGATGCAGGGCTTGATCCCAGGACCCTGGGATCATGACCTGAGCCGAAGGCAGATGCTTGACCAACTGAGCCACCCAGGAGCCCTGTGTTTATGATTTCGGCCGCTCCATCATCTAAGTGGAATACAATAATATTTGTTTTTTTGTGACTGTAATTAAACTCCAAATTTTGAAGTAGGCTGTAGAACGACATGTGGAGTCGATGAGGCCGTGTCTGGGGTGGAGGGGATGATGTGCGGGCCTAGGTCACTGAGTCCGAGGCAAATTTCCTTTCCCGCAGTGGCACTGGGGTTTGATGATGTAGCTCAGAGCCAGCAGGGAATTAAATAAGCCCAGACTTTGAGTGAGCCTTTATCCTCCAGGCTCTGCCCGGAGCCACTGCCAACAGGAAGTGTACTAGAGACCGGCATGCTAGCAAACACACATCCTGGAACTATGAGCACTTGGCAGTGGTTTGGATGGGCTCCCCTTGGCCTCCTTGGCATCAGTGGTAGGGCAGGGACAGAGAGGCAGACGGGCAGATGGGCTCACGGACGGAGACCAGAACCTTTCAGAGATGTCCAGTTCTAGACCACAGACGGCACCTTTGGTTTGCTAGCTCTGTGTTCCAGCCCCCTCCAAGAGAGTGAAGAAAGCTATCATCCCTTCCATTTCTCTTTTCATATTTTTCTTTGCTCTGAGGCACACACCCTGTTTATGGTCTGTGGCCACAACACAAAGGTTAAGAAATCCTGCATTCTGCTCAAAGTGTGAAAGGCTCTGGGTTTTAGATGGTGCCACGTCTATAATTGCTTTCTCAGGTTTTGTGGGGAAGCAAACAGAACCAAAGCTTCTCAGTACTCTTCAACATGTGCTTAAAATTCCAGTGGGCTATTAGATCCTAGAAGGAATGGCTCAGTGTGAGAATTCCAGGGAAAATGGAATTATTAAAAGCAGTGCCTGAGGCATATACCATTTAATAAAGCTACAGAACAGCCTCCGATTCTGCAAGTAGGGGGGAAAAATGGTTCGTGTAAGACTTATGCGCTGTTTTTTTCTAAATGGTCTTCACACATTTTTTATACATTCTGGAATTAAATGTTGATTATTCCATTTAGATGACTTGTGCACATTAGCCATCCATTTGAAATGTGACTCCAGGGCCAATCCATTGTGCTTTTTTTTTTGTTTGTTTGTTTCTTTCTTTTTTTTTTTTTTTTGGCTATATTTTGTTCTCCCAGCTCTTCAGAAGAATTGCATTAGCTCAAGTCATTAAAAAAAGTTACTGAAATTAAGACGTTATCGGTCCCTCGTATTCTATACTGGGCAAATAAATGCAGCTCAGTTCCATATCTCTCCACGGGCCCATCTGAGGGGAATCATAATTAGGGAGATGCTTCAGGAGCTTTGAATCAGAGCAAGCAGCCTTAGTGGGATCCAAATGTCTGCTAATGCTAGTGTGTGGCAGCCTGAGGCACCTGTTCACGGTGGGGCGAGTCTGGGCCCCAGACAGGACCTGGAGCTGGCACACCCCCACCTCCTCTAGAGGGGTGGGCTGGGCACCACCATGTGCAGTTTCAAGGTAAATTTAAAATACTTTTGTTCTGCAAATATCTGAAGCATTGTGAACAATCTCATGCATCAAGATTCTTCGGCAGACGCAGCCAGCAGGACTAAAGGTTGCTGTGTGAGTACTTCTCACTGGTCTACAGTCAATTCATCCCAAATGCTCTTGACACGGGTGCAAGAAGCAGCATTTCGTTAGGCTGCAGGGAAATGGCACAGGGTTATCCTATCAGGTAGGTCTAGACCATAGGAAGGAGACAAATATGAAGTGGGAAATATTGAGATGGGAGAAAGTAGAATGAGAAAAGGTAAGAAGGTGAGAGGCGGGAAAGGGGAGAAGACATATTTTATAGGAGGACCTGTTTTCGTGGGAGGTATAAATCTCCTTTAAAAACTGCTGCAGGGATTGCAGTTTCCTCCTAGCAACTCAGGCTCCGTGAGTATCTGAGCCGAAGAGCAAACCACCATCCTAATCCCAGGCTGATCAAACAAGAATGTCTTAGGCAAGTTGCTACCTTTCTGTGTATTTTTCATCTGTAATCTCAATATAACTAATATGTGCGGAGTGGAATGAAAATAGAGACGTGACTGGCCACGATGGTGTCTGGCCAAACTACTGGTTGCCTTTTCTCAGCTGTGTCCCTCCTTCTTTGTCTTTCTTTGCTGCGAAGTATTGGCACCTACCTATTCAGCTGTAGAGACAACCTCCAAAGCAAGCCAAACACTAACCAACGAAACACGCCAAAATTGCTGGGAACATACTGTGCCAGAAAACTCATCTATAAATTTCTTCGGGTTTAGGCATTATTGTCAAGAGACTAGGAAACAAATAACCTCATTCAGCACTGCGTGCTAGGTTAGCACTGGTCTGATCTGCGTTTTGTCCAAACTTTCTCAATAGGTATCGCGTTCTCATTTTACAGATGTAGAAACATTTCAGAGTTCAACTGTAATGAATGTTGGAATGGTTTTGCAAACCCTCATCTCTGACTTGAACCTTCCATTAATTCCTAATCCCAGTTACCAAAGTGGGGGAGTATTCTTTGAAGAATCAATTGAGGGACATAGAATACGTGTATAATATGATTCACAGAGTGGACTTACTGAGTAATGTGACCTTGGGCCTAATGTTACTTCGCCTTCCAGTGCATACATTTCCTCATCTGTAAAATTAGGTTAATAATGGTAACCTCACAACAGCAAATAAAGCAATGGAACAGAATAAACAATCCAGAAACCTCTCATCCATGTCTGCTCATCAGATGACAAAGGGGGCACTGCGGAAAGGATCCGTACTTCATTAAATGGGGCTCAGTTAACTGGATAGAAATATGGGGGGAAAAGCTTGGTCTCTACTTCACGCTATATCTCAAAGTCAATTTCAAGTGGATTAAAATTTTTATAATAATAGAACATCTTTATTTTTTTAAGCAAAAATTTCTTAAGCAGAACAGGAAAAGTGTTATAAACAGGAAAACAAAGGTAATGAATAGGACTGTGATATAAGACACTATTAAGAGAGAGAATAGGTAACCCACAGTAGAGAAGAAAAAGATTTGTGCAAAACATATGACTGACTCCATTCAAATTACAGAGGACCTAAAAGTCTGTTTGAAAAAGCAGATTGTTATGATGATTAAATATATTAATACAGGTTTAGAGAAGAATTTGGTTCATAATATGCATTCACTTCCTATATGCTATTATTTTTATTATGAATCAGAACAAAGGTTCAGGACTCTCGTGTTTTGCATTTCTGTCGGTTGCCAGCCTGAGGGTCTCAGGTTTTGGTTTGACAATCACGGTAACCATAGTAATAAGGCACTAGAAAGGTAAATCTATAGACTAGGATTCAAAATATATGATTCAACAAACACGGAGAGGAACATTTATTTTCCCGGCGTTTCAGTATTTACTCACTGCTTTCTATTGCTGTGTGCCGATAAGAAAAGTGTAAAGTAGGGAGTAATGTTGCAATCTAAATTCAGCTCAAGAGCAAAGCATGCTCCCCTTCCCCCACCCCTTCCATGGGCATCACAACCATCTCACAGACCTGTCATTCCTGGAGCACCTCTGAGCCCCACAGAGCCTCCCATCTAAAAATCCTGAGTTCAGGGTCTCTCCCCTGAGTCCTCAGACTCAAGGCGGTCTGAAGCTCCAAAGGGACCAGAGTCTCCCCATTACTTTGTATCTGATCTCTCTCAAGGCCTTCCAGAAGGAGGGACTCTGTCCCCACATCTACCAAAGGACTTTGAGGACTCATTCTCTCACAGTCTTGCCATCCCCATAACCTGTACCCCTGTTATTGCTACCTGCCCTCCACCTCAAGTTGACCTAAGTGACTTCCATTTTCATGTGGAAAATCCCTTCAGAATCCTGACCTCTTGAGTTCATGACCATTCTTTCCTGTTCAGCTGCCCACTGTCATTGCCTTGCCTTGTCAAGTTATGGCAAAATAACTTGAAGTTATAAATTCAGGCTTTCTACTTTTTAAACACAAAACTGTGTTCTTCCAGTTCTTTCTTACCCATTCCAATGACACTAGCTCTTTGAATTCAACAAAGCCACCGGTCATGGAATCTCTTCATTTCCCTACTATCACCACTGTTTCCAGGTGAATTCTGTTCCTCCAAATTCATGTGTTGAGATGCTACCCCCAATAGCTCAACATGCAGCTCTGTTTGGAGATAGGGCTTTCAAAGAGGTAAACTGAGGTAAAATGTGGTCCAATGGATGGTCCATAATCCCAAATGACTGGAGTCCTTATCAGAAGGAGAGATTGGGACACAGACATGTGTATGCACAGAGAAAAGACCATGTGAGAAACAGTGAGAAGGTGGCCATTTGCAAGCCAAAGAGGAAGGCCTCAGAAGAAACCAAATCTCCTGACACCTTGATTCTGGACTTCTAGCCTCCAATACTAGGAGAAAATTAATTTCCTTGTTTAAGACACCCAGGTTATAGTATTGTTCATGGCAGCCCTATCAAACTAATACAATCACCTACCATATTTGCTTTTCTCTCAGTTTAATTTGTATTTCATGAGCCATCCACCACCCTCTTTCTACATCCTTGCTCCATTGTCCTTCCAGTTCTTTGGCTTAGCAAAATGTCAACTCTAGATGAATCTAATAGTCTGCCCCATGAATGCCTGCACCTAGGCACCTTAATGTGATTGGAGAGAATCACAACACCATGTTAACTGGTGAAACTTCAAAGCCATGGTCTCAATCTCAACCAGACGTACTATTACTCTAGTTTCTCTTTCATATCTGTAGACATGAAAGCTTTCCATCTCTCCTCTAGCTCTTGATAAATTATTTTGCATCCTTCCTCTCATTTGAAAGGATCCACCAGACAATAATTCATTCAACTTTCTACCATCAAATCAATACATTGCTCTTTCTGCAACCATCTTTTCCACTTTCCTACATGTTGCAATGGAATTGGTGTCTCTGACTAATCCTTCCACTTTACTGTAGATCATATGGTCTCCATGTAACCTCAGAAACTTCCTTCTTTTAATTATATCTTTGCTTCTATATATTAGACTTCGCCATCTATATAGCTCTTTCCCAATATCATTTAAATGTAATCAAGTCTGTTCCATTGAAAACAAGACCTTCATCCCATGAACCAGGCTTCATCCCATGTGATAGACTGATTGCCAAAAATGGCCCCAATTCTTTACCCCTACTAGTGGGCTTTGCAATGGAACTTTGCAACTCCTCTTATCAAGAGGTAGATCCCTTTCTCTGTATCTTGAATATTGGTTGATTTTGCGACTCACTTTGGATAGTCCAATGTGGCAGAATGGAGTGCCAATTCATGAATAGGCCTCAAGAGATCTTGCAGGCCCATGCTCTGCCTTAGAACCCTGCCATCACCATGTGAACTAGCATTCTGAGTGATGAAATATGGTCCAGGCACACCTCCTGGATAACAGAAAACCTTCTCCTCCACCCCAGATAACAGAAAACCAACTTTCTAAACTGTGAGTAAGCACATTCTAGATCTGCCAGCCCTTAGCTGACCCCAGATGCATGAGCGGATCTAGCCAAGCCCAGCCCAGAAGAACCATCCAACTCACCCACAGACCTAGAGGTGATAATAAATCCTTGTTTTAAGATACTGAGTTTTCGGGATGTTTGTTACAAAGCAGTAGCTAACTGTACAGCCTATGTCCCCTTTCAACTACCATCTAATCTTTTTCCTCTGAATTCCCAACTACATTTCCTGTCTTGCTTCCTTCCCATTCTCTCCTTTAGGCACCCCAGTCTTACTTCAACCCTAACATTCACTCTTCTGAGGGTATTTTTGTCAAGATGTCCATGACTGTCTTATTGTTAAATATAGTGGACACTTGATGTAAATCTTACCAAACTTTGTAAAGGCGGTTATCACCAGTGTCTCTCCTGCTTTGTCTTTTCTGCTTAGACACCTCACTTGTGACTCTCAGGCCTCTCCTTCTGGGTATCCTCAGCAGGATTCTCTTTGATTTCCAACCCTCAAACATTGCTGTTACTTGAGAAGTGTATCTTAGGGTTCTACTCTTCCTACTTTATAATCCTTCCTGAAGATCTCATGCACTCATTTTCTTTCTTAGAACTATTACTTCTTTTATAATTTTATTTCTATTAAAAAATTTTAAAGTACATTATTTAATAACCACATGAGAATCACCCTGCTATTTTGCTCACCAAATTTACACTATAGGTGGTTAAGAAGTGGCATATATTAATATAAGAAAACTGGATTTTTTTTGGCTTGTTGAAATTAGGTACATCTTTAATCTTACAGATTGTTTCTATCATATCTATATGGACAGATACTTTTAGTATTTTGAGAATGTCATGATAATGTCTTCTGACCTCCATTATTTTTGTGGAGAAGTTAGTTATTAATCATATTGTTCTGTATGTAATGTGACATATTTCTCCTATTGCTTTCAAGATTTTCCTTCCATTTTTGGTTTTCATCAGTTTGACTCTGTTGTGGCTGAGTATGTTTTTCTTTGTATTTATCCCACTAGGATTGGCTCATTGGCTCTGTAAATTTTTTTTTTTTTTTGCTTAATTTGAGAGTACTACTTTATCTTCAAATATAGAATATTTTCATCGCCTTGAAATATCCTTCACATCTCTTTACAGTAATTATCTCCTTCCTATTAAATTCTCTATCTCACGTAGTCCAGATCTAAAAAAAATTGTCCCTTTCATTCTCAGAATTTACCAAAGCTAAGGCTTACTACATTCTGAAATAAGTGTTGTATGGCAAAACCACCTCCAGTGTTTTACTAACATTTCTAATTTCTGCTTAGATTTTAGCTTTTGTATCCCTCAATATCTCATTAGCAGTTCGATGCTTTTAAGAAATTTCTTCTACTCTTTTCAACAATTTCATTATTTCCAGCAAGCAGATTTGTCGTGACCAAAGTAGCCCTGACTATTATCAGGAATAAAATTCTCTAATTTTAGATAGGTTCAAATATTTTTTGATTTTTTAAAAAAGAACATATATTTACTAAGAAACTCTCCCAGAAAGACATGGATTCTTTTTAAAATGATGAGAATGTAGAGAATAAAAAAGCCCTTCCTATCAAAGGCTGTACAATGTTGTTTGAGTTGGAAAAAAAACCAAAGATTTCCTATTATAGAAGTGGAAACTAAGGAAAGCATACAGAAAGTACTGGAAACCTACTCAAGGCTTTTAATGTGCTCGTGACTAAGTTATATTTTATGCCTCAGGAAATCAAAAACTGCATCATTCAATATCCTGTAGTAATTAATTTGGGAGGCTTTTCTCAAAATAAAATAATGGAAAATGCATTTATTTTGGAAACTCACTTAAGCTTTATGTAAAACAGAATGACAAGAGGAAGGGTAGGATTTGTACTGGAAAAGAGTTTCATGAGGGATCGTCATTCGTTTGGAACTAACAGTTCTAGGAAAGTGCAGATAGCAAACATATCATGGAAAAACTTTCCACCTCTTTGTGCCAAAACTCCACTTAAAAATCATTTGCCAGAGTCTTTTGATACTGGAAATATAAAGATATAATATATAATATTAATTATATAACATATAATAATATTAATATTATAATATAAATATAAATATTATCTATAGAGTTGAGTTTCAAAGCTTCATTATCTTAAAATATATAAAATTGTTTTCCTTTATCAAACAGATAAATCAGGTGCAGAGATGAATTAAGATACTTGTCTCCTAATTTCCACTTCTTACACCATGTTACTTTTCCCACAGTGATGGATATTTATTAAAAGCAATTGTAATATTCACACTAACAGACAAGCATGTACATGGGCTTTCAATTAGAATTTGGCTACACTGGCCAGTGGAAGAAAATGACCACTCTCCTTCTTGTTCCTGGTGGATGAGTCCTATATAAAATGCCTCTTTATAGTCTCCATTGGAATGACACATGTTCCTCTGTCAGAAAGTAAATCATTTCTTTTTCAGGTGGGTGGGATTAGTAAGTGCAAGTTTCTTTCTTTCTTTTTTTTTTTTTTAATTTTTAAATTAACACATAATGTATTATTTGCTCCAGGGTACATGTCTGTGGATCCTCAGGCTTACACATTTCACAGCATAAGTGCAAGTTTCTAAATGCCCAGAACATAGATTTTTCCTCTTCTAATGTCTATTCTAAGAAAAATGGCTGCTCTTCATTTTTTATTGCTATATTTCTAAAAACAGTCTCTGTCTCTAAGTGGTTCCGAGAAAGGTAGTACCACAACCTCTGACCTCCTTAGTCCCTCTTTCTTCCTTTTGGTTCCTTCTTACGCTCGCATTTCTGTGACATCTCCCAGCCCAAACCACTGTGGAAATACAAGTCCCCAGGTTATAGTTAGTTATCATTTTATTTGGGGGCCAAACAAAAGGGGACCATTTTTCTGAGAAGTCGAGGAAGGTTTCATCAGATATAATGTTTAAACTAAGCCTTATAGGATATGTAGGAGTCTGCCATGCAGAGAAGAGATAGAGGAAACAGTAGGTATGAAGGCACAAAGTCAAAAATACCAAAAACGAACCCTACCTAGTACGCTCGAGATTATTAAGCAGAATGGCTAAGGCGGAAGGTGGGGAGGGAATGATGGAAGAGCATGAAGGCTGGATTGTGAAGGGAATTTAGACTTAAAATTATAAGGTTGGACCTCATCATGTAGGTAATGGGGAGTAGTGCTTTGAAAATAATCTGATTTGTATCTTAGAATATTTCTGATGATTCTATGAAGTGTTAATTGACGTGGCAACTAAAAATAGTGAGGAGAACACTTAAAGATAATAGAAGTTAGCACTTAGAGAAGGGGGTAGATTTGAGAGAAATTTCTGAGGTCTGATTGGGAGGACCTGATGATGTATGGAATGTGAAAGGAAAGTAAGAATTGAAAGTAAATGTGCAAGATTGGTGACATGGTGGGGCCGTTAATAGAGATGGGGACAAGAGTAAAACTGGGGTTCAGAAAGACTTGAGTTATCACGGGATCTATGCCAGGTCATTTATGGGTTAAGTAGTATACATGGAGGTTAAGATCTCTACCCTCCTCTCAAACCCCCGGCTTCTCCCCTTAAGAATAAGAGATGTGCATGTTGCTTGGGTGGCTCAGTCAGTTAAGCATCCTGACTCCTGATTTTGGCTCAAGTCATGATCTCAGGGTTGTGAGATGGAGCCTGGTGTCAGGCTCGAGCTGAGCATGAAGCCTACTTGGGATTCTCCCTCTCCCTCTTCGCCTCCCACTTGCACTCGCTCTCTCGCTCTCTCTCTCAAAAACAAAACAAAACAAAACAAAACAAAACAAAACAAAACAAAACAGAATAGGGGATGTAAACTTGATTGATCACAGGTCACCAAAGTAGCTACATTTACCTCTAGATAGGGGCAATGTTTATTAAACTATTAAAATGCCATGTACATAGGAATTTTTAGACTCTGGAGAGTTCTCTCTCTCTTTCTCTCTCTCTCTCTCTCTCAGGCTGCAGAAAGATCATCTCCTTTATTTTCTCTCTCTCCCTACAAGACATTTTAAAAATACTTAACAGCTTTATTGAGGTGTAATTGACACACAATAAACTGCATCTATTTAAATTATAGAATTTTATAAGTTTTGTAATATGTATATATCCCTTTATTTTCTGCTTTCTATTTCATTAGTTTCCATTCTGGCCTTTATTATTTCCTTTCTTCTACTTATTTTAGGTTTAATTTACTCTTCCTTTCTATTTT
>CM052887.1:34047280-34302182 GCA_028534135.1 Potos flavus | reverse complement strand
GTGCTACCCACTTTTCAAGTATGGATTTACGATTAGAATACTTCAGGTGTCAACAAATATCTCCTTGGGTATAGATTAAAACTAATTTAAACAGACACCTACACATCACACTATCTATTCTGAAGTACTTGGGGTAAATTTCACATGGTGTAAAAACTCAGTATCTGGGTCCCTAAGCAACCTTCAGTTTTCAACAATTCCATTAAAAAATACCAGTTCAAGGAGAAAATGGAAGTTACAGTCTAGAGAGATTTAGACTAGTAGTAAAAGATGTTTTTCCTACAGAAATTTCAATGATGAAGTATTTTCTATAAAATTGAAACAGAACAAATCTGGTACTGGATTACCTCTAGTTTCCCTTGAGAGTTACTGCCTCTCCTTTTACTATTACAGCAGCAATATTAGCACTTTTATCATTTATTTCTGTTATGAATAAAACCCTAGACCACCGACTGAAATAGATTGAGCAAATACAGCAGCTTGTTTTCCAGCCCCCTTCCAACTCTTGGTATCTTTCATGGTATCATCATAATAGCAGCATGTGCCCTACCTCACTGATGGTATCGTATCCACTTCACATTGCCAAAATCTGGTGCTGAGAGAGAAACATCTTTCAAACACTTTGTCTGATATTCAAGGTATGCCATAATTTGGCCCAGCACTATCCTATAGAAAAATAACACATGTAACTTCAAATTTTCTAGTGGTCACATCTAAAAAGTAAAAAGAAATACATGGAGTTAATTTTAATATTATATTTTATCTAATACAATATATTTTGGAGGGGTTCAGAGCATGCTGCCCCAAAATATGCCATTTTGACATAAGGATTACTGTTGCCGAAGGCCGTTGGAAAAAAGCAAACATAAGAACAACTCTCTGTCCTTCCCCTTTGTCTTAGAAAGGGAAGTATGATTCTTAATCATTGGAGACAAGTCCAGACTCTAACAGCCCAGAAGTGGCACCAAAGGAATTGATACAAACAAACATTGCTAAAAAAAATCCTTAGCTTCCATTAGTTTCTTCATATATTTGCCTTCCCATGATTTGCCAACTCTGGAAGCTCAAAGTCCCTTTCCTTTGTCTTGTCACTTCTCCACCTTCTCCACCAACTAGTTGTTCTTTGTTAAGATGCTATATAAGTTTAAGTTCCTTGTCTTTGTCTTGTTAATCTAATTTTCAGAGCCCCAGCTAATGGACCCAAGGTGACTAGAGGAAAAAGAAAAAGAAAAAGATTTTTTTCTCCGTTATAATCCAATGCCTTGTATTTTAATAGGCAGTATCTTCTTTTCTTGAAAATTCCTTCCCCTGTCTCAGGATTTGGAATCTTGCTTATCCAGATCATCTCAAAGGCAAAACAAAGTTTTTCCATCTGTACCAGATAACCTCACTCATTTAATCTACCATGGATTATCATAATATATGCACACATATTGTTCCTCTTTATTGTCTTCTTGAGACAAAGTATTGAGGCTTATTTTTGTTTCTCTTCTTAGGCTTATCAAATTGCCTTGTACATAGTAGGTAGTAGTTAAGTATTTGTTGTGTTAAAGTGGATCGCACTGAATTCCCTGCAAAGGAAAGGAACCTTTCTATTGAAATCGAGCTACTGATAGTTCATGAAACATCTGCCATGGCAATATGTTTTCTACCTACAGGAAAACCAGAAGCTTGCTGACTTAGTCACTCTATATCCAAAGCAACTGTTAGTTGGATGAAAATTGCTCACGTTGTGTGGTAATTCAAAAAAAGTCCTCATCATTAAGTTGATGACTATATTTTATTTCACTCATCACTTTGAGGCTATGCAGGGTTCCCCATCCCCTTTGGTATATTGTCTATTAACTTAGCTAGAATATTCTCTGTCATTTCTTAAAAAACTGCCAGTTAGTCTGTATCAGGCAGTGAGGATGTTGAAAGGGATGGAAAGAAATAATAACTACTCTGACTATATATTTATAAAGTGCTCACATCTCCTTGGTCCCATTCTATCTAAAAAGAGAATTCGTCTGTGCTTGGAAGAATAGTGAAGTAGCACTAGAACACTACATTTCCTCTTTCTGAATTCTGTCTTCCCCCACTCGGCTTATTTCTATCCACTCTGAGGCTGCAAAAACACCAACCTGCTTTCCTCATAGAGGTCCCAGAGCTGAGGGACGTTTCTTCCCTGCAAAATAGGAAAAATTACCTCATACCAATGACTATTTACTACTAGTATCTAAAGTGTTACTTCCCGTAGGTATTTGCACTGTATTTATTTGACAATAGAAATGAAGCCCTTGTGGGTCTCTGGCATAACTTGAGTCACAGTCTTCAGACTTTTTATAATATATAAAGACCAGTTTCTCATTCGCTGGTAGCAGTGGACTTTGCAGAATGTAGGATCTCCCCAGTAAGAGGCAATTACTCCATGTTAAGAACTTGGGATCTGACATGACAACCCCTGGGTTAATCATTCACTGACTGAGCTATTGAGCAGGTTAATAAACTTCTCCGAGCTTTGTTTCTTGCGGATAATACTGTTGAGCCCGTAAAACCACCGTGAGGTTTAGATGAGATAAGGTACAGTACATCAAGTGCCTGATGCATAGCACATGCTCAATAAGCATGAGCTATTATTATCTTCCTTCGAGAAAAAGACACCCATGTACAAAATAGTAAGTACCATGCATTTTAATACCTCCAGTACTGCAGACCCTCTGTTGACTTTTTACATATGACCTTTCAGGTTATGACACACATACAAAACGGTAATTGTAGCTGCACAATGGGGTGAGCAGGTAAGGTTGCCCGAAGCCAAAGGCTCCAGCCAATACCTTGGCATCTTTGTAATGCATTTGTGAAGGGTAGCAGAATGCAAAACATACCTTTTTGGCATAAGGATTATATCGACCTGATAATTTTGAGAAACTACAGACACAGAAGAAGCTCTGAGAGCAGAATAGAAGTTACCCTTTTGTAAGGGAAATTTACGTTAGGAAGGGTATCTGTATCAGGAAAAGGGCTATTACCAGAGATGACTTTTTCACCCAGAGACTTAACTGCTTGCAGAGCAACCTTTGTTTATCCAGTATTTCCTCTTTTCACCTTCCTTTGAATTGCCCTCCCCACCTGTGAAGCCTCAGAACACTTTTTCTCTAACCTCACAGCCTTTTGAGTCTCAGATCTTTGCGGGAGTCCATAATTAATTAATTTAATTAAAAATTTAAATTATTTAAAATTAATGTAGTTAACTGCATAATTAATTTTAATTAAAGTGAATTATGCACTTAATTAAAATTGGTTTTTTCTTTCCGTTAATCTGTTTTTTATTACAGGGGTCTCAACCAAGAACCTTGAGGAGTAAAGGGAAAATTATCTTCCCCCACATTTTATTATTTCTACATTTGGGATACCATGGTGTCTCAGAACACCAGTGGGAAGTTTTGCCATAAAGTATTATTGTTTCCCCCCCTATACATGGGAGGGGAGATTGAGACTTGGGAAAGTTAAGACTACATAGCTCCTGAGTACCTAATAAATAGTGGGACTATTGCTAATAAACAGTGATACTGAGAGTTGGTCTTCAATAACTTTGGAAATATTTAGTCAAATCGACATATATTGATTAAAATGTCTGCATCGGCTATTTTTTCATTAGACTTTTTGTTTTGAGACAATGGTAGATTCATATGCAAATACAGGACAACATCAGAGTAAAGAGGATGAGCTCAGTTTTCAAATACTCATTTTGAGGTACCTGGGGATGCCTGTGGACAATGACTAAGAGGATATGTGGGACAAGAGCTCTACAGAGAGGTCTAAGCTGCAGATAAGGATTCATCAGTCTTCCTCCCACATGTAAGACATGATAGGACCCCAGGGACAGAATGGTTCCCACAGAGACCAGGGACGCAAAGAGCAAAACAAGTCACTTCTCTTTCCTTAACTGCAAGTTGCATGTAATGATAACCCTCAAGCCCACCTCATATTTCCCCGGGGGTTGGGGGAAAGTATGCACCACAAGGGTTAAAGCATTACAGAGTTGTAAATTTTGAGTATTGCTACTGGGATAAAGACAACGTTAAAATAGAACTACAGTGAAATACTAGCAAGTTTTCCGTGCTTTTTATTTTTCCTTTAGCCCTAAGCACTTTTTTAACCTTCTCCAAACATGTAAGTCAGGCTCCCATTTCTGAAAAAGTCAGAAAGGCAGACGTGCAATTACAGTGATATTCTGAGCAGTTGTTCAGGCATAAACAGCAGCTTCCATAGCACAGAATCTTGTAATTAGGGCACGTCCTCAACCACAGCTCCAGAAAAAGTGGGAGGGGACCATGTAAAGCACCAAAGGATCATCACTGAAAAAATGAAAAAAGCAACATCCAAATGTAACTTTTCTTCCTCTAGCCCATTCATCTTAGAATTTTCCATTTGCATATTGCTCTGACTACCTTCTACCAAGACAAAGGTGACAGGAGTGGAGGATATCCACATGTGAGAGAGCCCTCCTGCAAATCAAAACCTATCTAGTTATAGCTAGTAGTCCCTCTCCCCTCCATTTCTACCACCATCCCCAGCCTCACCTGGGGGGGTGACTTAGTTCCTTTGCTTTCTTTAAAAAGCTCTTTTTAGAAAACAAAAAATGATAATAGGATTCATGAATATTATAGTGAAAGCCCAGAGAGAGGACACCAAATCTGTTAGTAAAGAAAATGCGCAAAAGTACCTAACTACAGAAAATATTTCATGCTAACCCATAATATACTCTATGTGTCCAGGAAATGAAATCACTGATTTCCAAATGTTCAAGAGAATTCACGAATTCTATCAAAGTTACACATGTGTGTATTGGGCTGTTTCCCTCTTGTTAGACTGGAGGGAAATAAGAATTATTTATTCAATTCTTCCTGTCATATTGATTAATGAGTGCTCTCTTTAGTCTGGCCAGTTCCAATCTGCTGAGGACCATGAACTAGTCACCATGTTAGCCTCTGGGTGAGGTCTAGGGCATGGGGAGAGGGGACTAGCTCACAAAATTTAGTCTGGTGGCCATCAGTGATATAATAGAATCCTGATTGTGATGGTATCAAAACATCTCTTACATTTTTAAAGAATTCCACATTGACCAAGGGACCTCAAGAAACCAGAGAAGTACTGTGGATTCTCCATATTTGCTAATTCTTTTTTTGGATAAAGCTATCTATAGCAAATTATCCTATGTATCACTCTTTTCAAAGAGGCTGTGAGCTAGCAGCTAAGCATCCCCAGTAAAGATCTGAATAAATAAGACCTATACAGGTACAGTAAAGAATCCAACATCCCCAGACAATGTGCCAACTACTGCAGGAAGTCACTCTGTGCTATTCTGAAGGGTTGCTAAATATAGTTGTGCAGCAAGCCTATGCATTAAATCAGTAGGGCTGGTTCTTGGCTCAATAGTGGATGAAATTCTGGAGGATATAAAGTGTCCTCCAGAAAGGCCTCATCTACCTCTAGCCCATGTCTCTGCTTTTCACCTAGGCTTTTTCTGCATTGAAAAGAATCACCTCCACTTACCAGCAAACTTAGCGGTGCTGAGAAAAGCTCCTGGCACTGGGAAGCAGAGTGACGCCCCACCGTGTGGTAAAATAGTGTCAGGTGGAAGGGGGGGATCATGTTGAGGGCTGGTGCTGGGACTCGATATGGACGGAAAAAGTCCTTTGCTCACTGGGGGCACGGGGGGAGTGTTGGGGACAGGGAATGGAAGAAACACAAGAACGTTTCTTGTGAAACATTGGGAGAAACACAAGAGTGAATGGAAGAATGGAGAATGGAAGAAACACAAGAGTGATTCTCTGCTTTTCCTGGAATGCATGGGTTCATATTGCTTCTGAATCCAGAATGGGTTTTGTAGGCTGGCTGGCTCTTCATCTCTCCACAAATGAGACTGAGAAGGAATACCAGCCAGTTTCATTCATCATACATTCAAGTAATATTTATTGCACACTTGCTATGTGTCAGGGTATTATAGGCACTGGGGAGACCGAAGTGAACAAGTCAAGGAGTTCATATTCTGGGTTGGGTAGGGGTGGGGGATAAACATTCTAAAGAGCAAAAAGCCAACATCCTGGAAGCACTGATCCTTCCAGTGTCCTTGACCCAAGTCATCACCATTTGACATGTTTGCATGTCCTTGGCTTCCCATCCCCATGCTATGCCAACAGTATAACCAGCCCCTCATTCTTGACTCCCTGTGCACTTAGTGTCAGCCAAGCTGTTCTTATTCTTACTCATCCTCAGGGTCTCACTCTTGGCCCCATTCCCTCCTACACATTGACAGCAACAGCAGTTTTTAGGACTTAACCAAGAACCGAGGCCTGAGGTTCCACTCCCCTGCTTCCAATTTTGATGGAATTCCTGGCACAACCAGACCACCAGCTCAGCCCTTGTTTTGCTACAAGCCCTCACCTTTTGTATGCATACCTCTCAGTGTTTACTTGTGTATAAACTTCTCTGCGAGCTGTCACGAGTGACCAGTAGACTAACCGTTCTGGTGCCCACCACAGGTGCCCATGCTGAGACCACAGGATCCTTCCTCCTTCCCACGCACAGCAGGCCGCACTACCCTTGTCGGCCCCCTTAGGGGTGATGCCCCCAGACATCACTCAGCTCTATTGGACACTGCCCTTTTTAAAAAACAGAATAACCAGCTCTCTGAGACTTGGGCCTAGACACCCCAAGGAGGGTGGAGGAGTGGAAGTGAAAGGCCCCAGCCCCTGCCCTCGCCATGGACCCACTGAATAAGCTTGAGGGTGCACTCGGAGTTGGGCGTTTGTCAAGCACTTCCCTGTCATACCTCTAATTTGTCATGACCATCTGACGATGTTGTTCAGGCATCGTATGTCATAATAATAATAATAATAAGTATCATCACTATTTGCATACAAGATACTTTTATCCCAGGTAAAAGCAAGCGCTTGGTGTTGGTCGATGACCAGCTCTATGCAGCGCTAACAAATGATAACATCTGAGAGGCAAAGGTTTCCCATCAGAGGCAGGTCTGAGACTTGTCTCAGGTCTCGCCTCTTCCCACTCTCTTCCTTCTCTTCTCCACTCAATAATTTGGTCATTTGCTGATCTGCAAGAGAGTTTGGGGTGGAAACCATGTCCTAAAGGGTCATAAATTAAATCAGAGGTATGACCTCTGAGAATCAGACTTTCCAGTCACTTCGAGGTCATGGGGAGATCAGACGCAGATTCATGAAATGGAGTCATATAAAGCAATATAAAAAACGAATGCAAATTAAAATCATACTAGCCCGCCTATAAATTCTAAAGTGACCTGGAATAGGGATGCAATATAGAGATGACAGTAAAAGAAGGCTTGCTGGAAACAAGACTCCTCCCAAGATAGTGGGTATGGTGCCTGCTGGCAGTCCGCACCACAGCGGCTGCCAGACAGGGAACACTGGCCGGGATGATAGGTGGAAAAAATCCAACGTCTGTGACAAGCTGTCAGACAGTCATTAGCATTCCCTTGACCAAAGAGGAGTTTAGATTTGAAGGTCTCGCCTGATCAAACACACTTTCTGCGTAATGAAGTATTGAGCCAACCCTTGGAATAAAAACCTAAAGGTCTCCTTGGAACTACACTGCCGTTTGGAACACGTTCATCTTTTGCTTACGGGATCGTATGGCCATCGGGTCCATTTCTTTCTTAAATTTCAACTATTAAAATAGAAGAAAATGATTTACTTTATTTAAGGTAGAACTGATAACTGATCCATGTTGTTTCTTCCAAACGTGGTAACAAGGGTGTTGGTAGTACTGATGTAATAAATCGTGCTTAAGCTGATCTAATACATTTCTGAATAACAAACTTATATAAGTCTGAAACAGAGAGTTGAAATAGAATTATTTTTTTCCTTCTGATAAATTTCTTTTTCCTACTTATACTCTATATGTTCAAGTATATATTATATATCGTATATTATATATACACATATACACTTTAAATGCATTTACTTTTTATTCAAAGAATAGAAATACCACTTTTTCAGTTTGTTGCCCAAATTTTAGAAGGCATCATCTTTTTACTACATATTAGTGTTAACACATACCTACTCAAATTTCTAAAGAAAGTCACTTCGAAGTGTGGCCTATGTTCATACTTGCTGCATTATAAAAAATAAACACCAAATTTACCTAAGATAGGTTGAATCTATGCAACGGCATGATTCAGGGATCAGAACAACTGGGCTGCTATCCCATTCTTAGATTCTCAGGAGCCTGTAATTAATTCTCTATAACTCATCTTGGGTATATATCACAGAGAGTTTAAGGAACCCTCAGGGTGAATCGCATTTTTGGAGATGTTTGTTTCTTATCCAGCTAATAGCTTCATTTCTGAGAGATTACACCTGAACTCCAAAAGCTGCAGAGAAGAGAACCTATTCTGGGAGACTGTGATTGCTGGGATGTGTATATTCCCTGAGCTCAAAGTCCTAGAGGGGGCACCTGGGTGGCTCAGTCAGTTAAGCATCCAACTCTTGATTTCGGCTCAGGTCATGATCTCAGGGTTGGGAGACAGAGCCCTGGGTCAGGGTCCACTCTCAGCGGGGAGTCCACTTGGGATTCTCTCCCTCTCTCTCCTTCTGCCCCTCCTCCCATTCTCTCCGCCCCCCCAAAAATAAATACATAAATCTTAAAAAAAAAAAGTTCTAGACGATTATCATGCAATAGATCTTCTCCATGCAAACTTAGGTTCCTCAAAAACACTCAAGAAAGTACTATTCAAGGGGAAGAACTTAAAACCTTGTACTGAAAAAGTAGGAAACCTTGGCAGGCTCTGGTTGTATGCAAAATTTTGGCAGCAAAACCAACTTTGAATCCAGATAATCTTCCCAATTGCACAACTCTAGCCAGTGTATGCTTTAAGAACATACTATGCATATGAGGATTTTCCACACTTCCTGCATCTTCTCGTGGTAGGGACCTTGAAAATGGATCTGGTGCTCAAGTGGCACGTGACAAGTTACAATAACTGGACAAGAAGAGGGATAGAAAAGGAGAGAGAGAGGCTGGGGTGTCAGGTGCAGGGTCCACCGTTTTCACATGAGCCCCACTGCCACTGAAGAAGGGAAAGAAGCTGCCCTGAGCACATGGATGTACAAGGAATGCCAAGTGGAAACAGGCTGTCGGGAAGGGGAAATAATACTGACCTAATACATTAGATGTGGAAAGCTCAGTAAAAGACCAGACACATTGAGCTTTCAAGATCTAATAGCTCATGACAAGAATGACTACTTGAAATGATTTTATATTCAACGTGTACTCTTACAATTGAGACTGTCATTACATTTGTTTTATATCAATAAGAGTGATTATGTAATGTCCAGCTTCTCCAGTTGCTCCTTAACACATATTACATTGTATCAAATCATATAAGACAAGGTTTAAAATGAAAGGCAAGTGGATGCCTTCATTAGGTTTCAGTTACATTTAGATCAGGGCATCGGGCTTTGCAATGACTTGCTGCTGTTGGAACATAAGCTCCAGATCTTTGGAAGCCTGTACTGACAGTTTGGATATTGAACCCTGGTCCTTAACTTGATGGCAACTGGCATCCTTTTGCTCTCAGATTGTGTTCTTATACTACGTATTACAAACTTCTGAAAGAGGATATACATATTAGATAATTATAACTATAGAATGAAATATAATTAGTGTTTATTATAATCTTAAATTAATAAGAACATATTAAAATTTTGGCTCTATGAAAACAATATATTCTCCTATAACTTTTGTTCAAAGATATTTAAGAAATAAAGACATTTTACTTAAAAATAACTATATTGGTATCATTATCAGTTTCTAGACTTCTGTGAAAGGAAGGTATATGCAAAATGACCTCCAAAGGCTGAAGGAATTGTAAGACCGGAAAAAAGGTCATCAAGTCCAGCTCGACAAGAAATGGTTTATAAATGCGACATATACAGAAGCATGTCTTAGGCTGCCACAAAACAAGTAGATCTGCACAACTCCACCTCTGGTAAGACCTGCTTTTATAGCCCTACAGGCTGGAGAGTACATGCTAGGAGACCATCCAGGAGGGGAATGTTTGAGACAGGTGTGTGTCATAGTTCTATCTCCAGGGCAGATCAAAGATGTTATGCCCTGAGGCTGTACTTGAGAAGGATGTTTTCAGAAAGGCTTCAGGTCACAGAGTGATTATCCTGGTGGATTTGTCCCAGATGGTGTGATTCACACAAGACCTTTTTTGATGTATAAAAGTAGAAAAATCTCTAACATAATCTCTACTGCTGTTCTTGCCATTTGTAGGGTATCACCAGAAATTCCAAAGGCTTTTTGTGCTAAAATATATTCATCGTGTCATATTGGAATAAGATTATCATTTATACAGACAACTATCATTGATGGAATTGAGGGTTGTTTTTCTTAAATGGCCCCAGATATCCTTCTTTTTTTGTTTTTCTTCTTTCTACAAAAATCTCCAATGGAAAAATATCCATGGGAAAAGTCACTCACTTGTTGCAAATATGCTGTCATGTTAGTTGTGATGCTCGATTCTTCATTTCCTAAAATGGTCCAAGAAAAGGGAAGTCATTTCGACACGCTTTATCCCAACTAGAAATTTCCTGTAAAAGCAAATAATTTCTGGCTATGCCATGTTCTTATTAGATCACTATTTAGAGGAATTATTTGTGTTCATTTTCATATTTGAGTACAGTTGCTATGTATGCTAGGTGAAGGATAAACTTTTCGTTTTTTAAATTGTCAGCTAAGGGGCGCCTGGGTGGCTCAGTGGGTTAAAGCCTCTGCCTTCGGCTCAGGTCATGATCTCAGGGTCCTGGGATCAAGCCCCACATCTGGCTCTCTGCTCAGCAGGGAGTCTGTTTCCCCCTCTCTCTGCCTGCCTCTCTGCCTACTTGTGATCTGTCTCTACCAAATAAATAAATAAAAAATCTTAAAAAAAAAATTGTCAACTAAAGTATTATTTGGTGCACATAAACACATATTTCTCATGGCTTTCAAAAGCATATATAACAGGGTTGCAGATTTAACTTACACTACAACTGAGATTTGTTCCTTTATTTTTATTTATTATTTAAAATTTTGTTTATTTTTTAAAGATTTTATTTGTTTATTTGACAGAGACAGAGAGCGTGCACGAGCAGGGGGAGCAGCAGAGGGAGAAGCAGGCTCCCCACTGAGCAGGGAGCCAGACACAAGGCTCGATTCCAGGACCCTGGGATCATGACCTGAGCTGAAGGCAGATGCTTAATTGACTGAGCCACCCAGGCACCCTATGTTCCTTTATTTTTATCCATAAATATTGTGGACTTTCCCCTGACTTCTGGTAGTGGTGGTGGTGGTTGGTGGGAGGGGGAAATCCTTAACTTTTAGCCCTTATCTGTGTGAAATCTTAGTTCAAATCAACAAAGGAAACAATCCCTTTAAATAATGCTCAGCTTTGGGGAAAAAGAAAAAAACAAAGAGCCTCTGTGATCTCTTAAATTGCGTGTTCCCCTAACTCCTCTCCAAAATGGCTTCTGTGGATATGGATGTGGTTTTCGTGACTCCTGGGACAGTAGTCTTTAGGGTGATGGACCCATTCCCCTGGTTGGTTCTTGTCCAGTTGATACTTGTGGCTCAATTGTGGGACTACTGAACAGCATAGAGTGCCCCTAAAGTTCTTATGGGTGCTGTTTTGGCATTATCTGCATGCTCCTCGCTGCTCCCCACACAAGTTTTCACTTTTTCATATTCTTCTGGACCTCTTCTTCAATGCCAATGGTTAGGAATCATTAGAGCAGTCCCCAAGGTCTTCATGTGGTTAGAGCTCATCTGAAGGATCTATGGCCACTCTGTCATCTGGTCTCCCCTTTACTGACTCAGTCCCACTTTGGTTTCTCAGGGGCTACCAACACTTCTGAGTCCCTGGCCTGGAGACTTGCTCTGTAACCCTCTCTACAGAACACCCAACCCCATGACAGCAACCCCGACTGGGACTCTCTCCACCCCTGTCTCCGCAACTGCAGGATCCTATACATACACCACGTGGGAACCAAGGCCTCTTGGAGAAACCACAACCTCCTCCTGACCTTCTGCATAGCTAAATGATGTGGGTTCTCTCCAGGCTGGTGCAGAGCAGTCTGTGAGGCAATCCCTCTCAGAGTTTCAAGTGAGGAGTTGGGGCAAGAATCCCTCTGCCCCCTCTCCTGCCAAGTTTTCCTCACTCATCAAGCTGGGGTAGGGGGACATATGTCATTCCTATACTTTGCTATCTTAGTTTTCCTTCTCCATCCTACTTCCTTCTTTCCACCATCCCTTGGGAAGAAGGATGGGCGGGCTGCCTTCCATTTTGTGATGTTGTATCTTCTTTTGTGTAGCAGCAGGTCTTGGAGCTTTGCTGTCAGGTAGCAAAGGTTTCTTCTCTAGCCCACTGAACTCTATAAACTGGGTCGTCCAGGCTTAGAGGGTGATATGTTAAAGAGGAGAGATAGAGTATTTAGAAAATCCTCTCTCAAGGCAATAGCCTTGACTTGAAAGTCCTTTTTATTCTTTTTTTCTTCATAATCTTATTTCTTATGCCAGAATCTGAATAATATAATATTTTTTGCATTCTTTCTTACTATAAATCCCAATCTCCACCCCAGTGCACCCTACCCTCCACCCCCTTCAATTAGATGGGCATTCAGGCCAGCTGGATGAAGACCACCCTCCCAGAGAGACAAAGAAAGAAACACATTACTAATTTTCATAATTTTACCCCGTTACAAAATAAACATGCTACCATTGGAAGTCACCTCCTACACAGAAAGAGATGATGTGTCAGCGACCAATTCCTTAACAAAAATCATGGAAGAAGCAAAGATTTGGTTTTTATCTCCCGGTGGAGATTTTGTTACTATAGAAAGACAGCATTTTTTGTTTTGGAAACAAATTTCTTGCAGCAACTGCATGATAGTATATTATACAAATAGCTACTCCTTCCTGTGTCTAGACAGAAAAGCTTGACAGTCTACCAGGCATAGGAGGGGGTACTATCAGTGCAAACTGATCCACACACATGAGGGGTTAGCTTATAATTCAAAAAGAAATCTTGGATGAGATTGAACATATTGATTCCTTTCATAGTTAACTGAAGCAGGACACAAAAGAAGATTTCATGTATACTCTCTCCCTTAAATACTACAAAAATACCGACAGCTGACTACAGCCATTATCATCACATGGCTTATCAACTAATATCTACTTTAAGAGGGAGGATAGATTTTGCATTTTCTAAAACTTACTTCCAGATATTCACATAAATTTTAAAACAAATCTTATTGGACAAGGGAACATGCTTCTTTGGTGCATCTCCTCTCAATACCACTTTTTAACTACACTTCTAATGCACAGAAATTCACCCATTACAAGAGCTTCTTTTCCTTGGCATATGAATTTGATACTTATTAGGATGTTTGTATGTCTGTGTCCAGAGCTCCTTGAGTCACACAGACTCACATGTCCTCAAGGTTGTGCTATGATCAAATCACTCCCTTATACATGCATGATAACAAGGTGTATCTTCTCACATTAAAAAAATTTTTCAATTTCAATGTTTGAAATAGCAAGGTACATAGTAACCTGGTGGTTGTTCAGCTCCATTCCTCTCTAGTCTACAAGTAAAGTTGAATGAGATTTCTGGTTCTTTTTGTGTCTATATAACTTGGCACAAAAAACCGACAAAGATACGGAATTCTGCTATGGAATAAACCACGATCAACATATTAACAGTTAATGGCAAACTACTCAGGCAAACTTATCTACGCTGCTGACATGTCATTATCTACACATGCATCAAGAAATACCCCACAATGTTGCAAGACAGATGGAGCCACAACCTAACAGCTCTGTATAATGGAATCAACTCACTGACACACACGTTATTACTGGCAATAGCTTTTTTATATTCTAAATAATAGCAGGGAGTTGTGCTTGATTTAGTTATGTGTAGCCGTGAACTGGCCATTAGCAAGATGTGGGGCCAACAAATCCCACTGTGATGGCTAAATCTGTATTTTTGATGGTGAAATCAGGCATGTCTCCCTCTTCCAGGAAGGGAAGAGCTCCAATAAACAGCCTCTAGTGTAGAGGATTGAAATGTAACACCCAACATCAAGACCTGGTATAGGTTCTATATGTGACATCCCAGGTAATAGTTGGAAATATAAATCGAGGTCTATGAGGACCTAGTTATCCTACTAAATTTTATCTCCAACTACTTTTCAGCACTGGTTTTTGGTGAGGCTAAGTTTTGCATGGAGAAAGGATGCAGGAGGTGGGAGGCTGGTGAGCCATAACCAGCTCAAGTCTCAATCCTTTACACCCCAAGAGCAAAACAGTAAGCATTCAGTTAACTGAATCAACACTTGGTATTTCGATGAACATTTCGTGTTACGCTAGAATGCTCCTAGAGGGCTTAGCTCTGATTTTCAACAGTCTAACAAAGTATTCCCTACATAAACAAACTCTCCCTGAGGTGAGTTTTGGTTAACATGGTTTTATGAATCTTATTATGTCCAGAAATGTTTTGGTGTCCCTTATAGACTGGTGTCCCTGCCGGATGCCCAGTTGGCCTTCTTAACCTGGCTCTGAAGACAGACCCTAGAAAAGTTTTCTCCTTTCTCTGGGCGGCCATGTGTTAATGGAGTTTATTGAGAAAAAAAAAATGTAGTTCATCACCCTGCAAAATGCTAGAACCCCTTATAACTGATATTCCACGGCACTATGGAGAGTATGGGGAGGTGTGAGGCTCATACCATCACAGAATCAAGGAATCATAGATAAGAAATGGAGATAGAAGGCTTATTTTATCTTTCCTTTCTCCTCTCTTCTCCCATTCCCTCTCTCTCTCCCCCTCCCATCCTTCCTTTCTTCCTCTCTCCCTCCCTTCCTTCCTTTTCTTTCTTTTTTCCTTCCTTCCTCCCTCCCTCCCTTCTTCTCTCCCTCTTTTCCTTTCCTTTCCCTTTCTTCCTTCCTTTCTCTTTTACTCTCTCTTTCCCTTTCTTTTCCTTCCTTCCTTCCTCTCTCTTTCCTTCTTTTTTCTTTTTCTTTCTTCCTCCCTCCCTTTCCTTCCTTCCTTCCTTCCCCTCTCCCTTTTTTCTCTCTCCCTTCCTCCTTCCCTCCTTCTTTCTTTCTTTCCTTCCTTTTCTTTCTTTCTTTCTTTCTTTCTTTCTTTCTTTCTTTCTTTCTTTCTTTCTTTCTTTCTTTCTTTCTTTCTTTCTCTTTCTTTCTTTCTTTCGGACTGAGCAAGATGTAATATAATCACTTATAGTGGCAAGTAAGATCCTTGGGCCCCATTTTATGGAGAAATAAAACTCCAGTCACATGAATAGGGCTGAGATGACTTAGCTTAGGGTTAGATCTTGAGAATGAAAATATAAGAAACTAGAGTGGGGTTCATTCTAATTTGCTGTTTTCCAGCATAGATCTGATTGGTTCAACTATATAACTTAGTAATAAAAGAATTATTAAGTTTTCACATGTCTAAGACACTGTGCTAAGGAACTTACACGCATGCTCATGATATTATTTATTCCTATTTTATAGATGAGGAAAGTGAGGTTCAAAACTTTCCATAAACTTAAGCTTCCCCAGCTGGAAAGAGGCAGAGCTGGGATTCATACCCAAGAAAATGACTTACTTTCAACCTCAATTAGTAAATTGGGACAATTAAACCTAACTTGCAGAGTGATTGTACCGTAGGTAAATAAATATATGGCAAGCAACTGACATCTAGTACTAGGTATTGAACCACATACAGAAACATATAGAATCTATTATTTACTTTTGCCTGCAATGTCTTCTCTGTAGACTTGAGTTATGGCTTCTGTCCATTTCTTTTCCAAACTATGGATTAAAACTCACTTAATATTCTCTCTCCATTCAGTTTTATTCTTCTTTTAATAGACTGTTTTTTCCACTGTCCTGTACCTCTTCCCATCACATAATTTTTAAAATCAAAGCAAGATAAGGGAGATGTGTATTTTTCCTGCATTTTCTTTTCCTCTAGAATTTTTCCACCATGCATATGTATTTACTCTTCAAAAGGTAAAAACATTTTAAAAATTACCTAAGAAAGCCACGGAATATACATGACTATCATACCTCATCAATTAAGTAACTTTCATGTCACATTTCTAATCAAAATGCTATCCTTGAATTGAAATGTAGGGTTGGTAAGTTCCTTTGCAGTTAGGCTTATGTTTTAACATACCTAGTACTTAAGGAGTTATATTTTTATCCAGAAAGTATTTTTTTAAAGATTTTATTTATTTATTTATTTGACAGAGAGAGATCACAAGTAGGCAGAGAGGCAGGTGGAGAGAGAGGGGGAAGCAGGCCTGCTGAGCAGAGAACCCAACGCGGGGCTTGATGCCAGGACCCTGAGATCATGACCTGAGCTGAAGGCAGAGGCTTTAACCCACTGAGCCACCCAGGCGCCCCTATCCAGAAAGCATTTATGAAATAGAGTATCACCAACACATAAATATCTCTGGAAACATCGACAGGCACCCCAAAAAGCCCAAATAGTAGACACGCAGACCTCAGAAGACTTGCAGGCATCAAGATAAACTTCTTTCCTGAATCAAGACATAGTTGATTTCTATTTAAACAAAACTTTCACACTTGTCCAACAAAAGCTAACACCATCAAAATAAAATAAAATAAAATAAAATAAAATAAAATAAAATAAAATAAAATAAAATAAAATAAAATAAAAGCTAACACCATCATTTTAGGAACTCTTATTTGGAATACTTCCAGTGTTTCTTTCTAGGTTCTTGGCATTTCTCAAGCTTTGGCTAGTAAGGTCTCCTGCCATCCAAGTGAGCCTGTTCTGTGTGTGCCTCAAGGTGTTCTTGGCTGAGCCAACAGGGTAGATCCAGGCTTGTTGAGAGTTAGGATTTAAAGAGCACATCCTTCTCCACCCCACACACAAAAGGATACTGTTAATCTGATATAGAATCAGATCTCATGTCACCCTTGTGTTTGTATGCCCTTAATTCTCTGTAAGCTTCCTGATGGCTCAATCTCCATGCCTTCTTGGCCCATGATCAGTATTTGGTAAGGTTATTCATTCAACAAATGATTTAATCTCCTGATTTCGGGTAGCTAGAGTCTGCTCATTGCAAATAAAATTTAAAGTTCAAATAATGGATGAAACCCAACTTCAGCCATTTCTCATTGTATTGACCTTTCGGTAAAGGAACCTAGTAAGTAATAAAGTCCTGGGTGGCAGGGGGAAGTTGGAGTGTCAGAAAGTTGCTCAGGACTAGTCTAGGCAATGTAGGTGCCTGAAGACAGTTTCTCCTAACCCATTGCAATCCTGGTTCACTTTGTTTCTCCTGGGTCCATATAGGAAGGAGTCCCTTCCTATAGGGAGAAGGCCATTCTGACAAATTCAAGCCACGAGCATTCACACAAACAACATTTATTCACTATATCTTAGGTCCAGGGCCTTGTTGGGGAAGGGGTCTTCTAGTTCTAAAACAGGAGGGATTCCAGATTGATCAATGGGACTTTTGAGTGATGTCCTCGAAGGGAACATCTAGGGTCATTGGTGATGGGGAAATGACAGCTCCTTTTGACCAGGCTTGATTTTATCCACATTTTAAGGACATTTCTTTAAGTCTTTCTATTGACCGTTAGCCACTATGGACTAAAATCCTTGCCGCGCCCAGTATGAGACAGGAAGTGGCCAGACTTACTTTGTACATTTAGTGAGATGCTGATTCTTGCTGAAAACATTGAACTGGGATAGAAAGACTGTGAAATGAAAGAAAAAAGGTCTAAAAGCTTGTGCTTTGATGCATTAACATGGTGAATGGATATTAAATTTCCACGTACTAGTCATTACGCTTTATATAATGTATGAGAGTTATGTGTCTCTATATCAAGGACATTAAATTGAAATTTTATGAGAAAAACCCACAATTGAGTTTTTTCTCTTAAATGGCATAATGTTATTTGTTGAGGGTAAGCAGTTACTTTGCTATTCTATGTAATCTCCACAGGGGACACATATTTGAGATTGATTTTAAAGAAGAGTGACTTGGGCATTGTGAGGAATGAACTTGGAGAAAGGGAGCAAGAATAAATTCAGAGAGTTGGCTCTGCAGCTTCTTAGCTCTGTGACCTTTAGGAGAATGCTTTGCTTTTCTTTCTTTGGGGCCCCGTCTGAGAGAATGATCTAATGATATGTTCCAGGTGCCTCACAAAACATTAGTTCTTAAGAAAGTGTCCGCCTGCTGGGTCTTTTGGGATCTTGCAATTGACACTGGCTGAATACCTCCTACTATGTTCAAAGCATTGTGCTTTAGACTATGGATAGGACAAGGAACAAAAGGGAGATGGCTACTCACTTCAGGAGCACGCATACAACTTACTACGCAGGAAATCATTTCCAAATGGAAATATGAGAGACAACTCTAGGGGTCATGATGAAGATACAAAGACACTCTAAATAAGAAGTCTGGGAGCCTTTTTAGAGAAGGAGATTGTGCCTTTCCCTATACCTAGGTTATTAGGGTGTACTCTAATATGCAGAATTAACATATTTATGAAAAGTTATATAGGGGCGCCTGGGTGGCTCAGTTGTGTCTGCCTTCAGCTTGGATCATGATCCCAGGGTCCTGGGATTGATCCTTGCTTCAGGCTCTGCACTCAGCAGGGAATCTGCTTCTCCCTCTACCTCCGCCTCAACCCCTTGCTCAAGTTCGCTCTTGCTCTCTCTCAAATAAATAAAACTCTTAAAAAAAAATCGTATAAACTGATTATGGTGAGCATTTTCAGAGATCCTGGGAGCTACTACCCTTCAGCAGGTCCTTTATAATTAATGTGAAAAGTGAGCCCTGTTCTGGTTCCTCCACCCACTTCTACCACCCCTCCCCACATACCCATTACTTCCCAGTTTTATGCAAATATGGGTTTTACGGACTTTTTCTTTAACAAAAAAGTTGTAGATGTGTTTTCTTCAAGTTATTTCCTTACTTTTATTTTTTGATATAACTAATACCAACATTCCCATGGGGGCTTTAGTAACAAAAATACAGACATCTTTCCATTCATTTGCAGCACAGTAAAGTGGAATAAACATAGGCCAGTTTGAAGAAGCTTCATCATTTTCTGGATAGGTGATCCTGAATCAGTGTGTTTACTTCAGTGCACAGTGAATTGGGTGGTTGTGCAGAATGCAAGAATCTAGGACCCATTACCAGAAATTCTGATTTGTATTCTAAATTAGTCCTGTGTGTAGTTAGAAATGCTTTTCACTGTAAATAACAAAATACTCCATAAGCTAGCTATCTCACATAGTATAAAAGTCTCCTAATAATTGTTTCAGAGTTGGTGTGGCTCAATGGTGTCCTCAGAGTCCCAGGCTTTCTTTCTGTTCTAACATCTCAGCATGTTAGCTTTTCATCTCAGACCTTTCACTTCATGGCCACAGAGGACTGCTGCTCCCAGTAGCCCATCCTCTCACTACCATGCCCAAGGAATGGTACCAGACAGCTCTCTTTGGGCACTTTTATTTTTCTTCAGAAGTAAAATCTTTCCCAGAAATTCCCCATTTCTGGCAGGGTCTCCTTAGATGTTTTTGGTCAGACTGTTACTGGTTGCTTCTAGCTACAAGAGACGGGAAGGTATTTGGGAAAGTGAAATGTGAAAAAATTGACTAAAGTGTAAAATTCAGACAACTGTGATGTATCCCTTAAGGCTAGGCACTTTGCCACCTGAACATAACTGGGGTTCTGTTGTAAAGAAAGAAGGGGATGGCCGTCAGGAGACCACCACTGATGCCTTCCCTGGCTCTGAAGGGATTCCGTGGACCACACTTTAAACAGATGGTTGCCAAACATCACCTGGGTTACATCAGAAGCATCCAAGCAGCTTTAAAAAGTGCCAGAAGCCTGGATTTCACTGACTCAGTGGGTCAACGGTAAGGCCTGAACATCTGGATTTTTTTTTAAAGCTCATTAGGTGCTTCTGGTGTGCAGCTAGGATTAAGAACTCATTGGACCAATCAGTTAATTTCTCTGAACACCAGTGGGCAGCCCATGAAGCTAATATTAGGATAACAATAGTATTTGCCACATAGGATAAGTATTAGAAATAAAGGGGTGGCATCTACAAAGTCGAAGCTCAAGCCAGCACATAATATGTGCACATAAGCTTTGAATCTTAGTCTACTCCTCCCCCTCTTCCACCAGATTGGTTTCAGAGGCAGATTCTAGTTTCCTTTTTCTTTTTCTAAAATATTTATTTATAACTTTATTGAGGAATAATTGACTTATATTTGAAGTGTACAATGTGATGATCTGATATACATATACATTGTAGAATGATTACCAAAGTCGAGATAATTAACACATCCATCGCCTCACTTCACCTCATCATCATCAGAGTTAACATAGCTGTTTTTTTTCTCTTTTTTTTTCCAGGGAGAATGTAAAATAGTACAGCTATTATGGAAAATAATGTGGCAGTTCCTCAAGAAGTTAAAAATTAAACTACCATATGATCTAGCATTCCCACTCCTGGGTATATATGCAAAGTTATTGAGATCACTATCTTGAAGAGATATGTGCACACCTCTGTTCACAGAAGCATTATTTACCTCAGCCAAGACATAGAAACAACCAAAGTATCCATCGACAGATGAATGGATAAAGAAAATGTGTGTGTGGGGGGTGTGTATACACACACTATTACATATATAGGAATATATATATATGTATACATACTGAAATGTCTCTATATAGGAATACACAGAGAGAGAGAATATACATATATAACATATATAGGAATATTATTCCGCCATTAAAAAAAAGAACGTCTTGCCACTTGCAACAACCTGAATAAATCTGGGGGGCATTATGCTAAGTGAAATAAGCCAAGGAAATATGTTGAATGGTATCACTTATATGTGGCATCTTAAAAAAAAAAAAAATTCTCGTTTTCCCCAGAGAAACAGCACTTTTCAAAATACTGAGTAGACTTGTTATCTTGGATACTGTACTAGTTCTCTACTGCTGTACTAACCAATTACCACAAATTTAGTAGCTTAAAATACCAACGTATTATCTCACAGTTCTGTGGGTTAGAAGTCCAGGCAGGCTAGGCTGCATCCCATGCTCAGGGTCTCAGGCTGCAATTAGGGAGTTGCCTGGGCTGGGCTCCTGTCTGGAGGCTTGGATAAAGAACACACTTCCAAGCTCATTGAGGGGGTTGGCAAAATTCAGTCCCTTCCAGCTGTAGGACTGAGGCCCAGTTTTCTTGCTGGATGTCAGCTGAGGTTCTCTCTCTGCTCTTAGAAGCCATTCACATTTTTTTTCACATGGTCCCTCCATCTTCGGAGCAACGACAGTGTATCACATTCTTCCATGCTCTCTGCCGTCCTTTTCTGCTCCAGTTGAAGAAAGCTCTCCATCTGTAAAGGCTTCTGTGATTTTGTTGGGCCCATCTGGATAATGCAGGATGATCCCTTTATTGCAACGTAAACTGTGCTTTATAACTACAGAATCATGGAAGTGATACTTCATCATACTCGCAGGTTCTAGGGATTAGGATGGGACATCTTTAGGATGGGGAGGGGGAACTACTTTAGAAATTCTGCCTACCGCAGCTGCCCATTTACTTCCCTTTATCCCAACGGCTCTCACTCATCTTTCAATCTTGTTATCAGCCGGTATTTAGCAATCTCCAGGGGAAGTGTTAGTACCTGTTATGTCTTTTACTGAAGCTTGATTAGGTATAAGTTATTTCTCATATTAGGCAAAAACCAGGACAGAAGTGATGTCAGCTTCACGTCATGTATGCCCTGGTCATCGACGTGGAGAATCAGGAGTCTGGCCTGACCTCGAGGGGTTGGAGGCTCCAGGCAGTCAAGTCTGAGAATTCCGATTAGACACAAAGTGATAAACAAGAGGAGACAGTTCATTCCAAGGGCCAGGTCAGTGATGCTGACAGTAAGCACCATGAGGGTTCAGAGCTAGTTATAGATGGAGACTATTTCAGAGCTGCAGGGCCTGGGCAATCTTCCATGACCATTCCAATCACACAGCACAGACAGCCCCCAATTTCCCTGCCTCCTAAACTCAACTGTCTTTTTTCAGAAGCCCAAATTGACTCAGGAAATGACTCCTCTGGAGCAAAGCCTACCACCTGGTATTTACCCACAGTATTTTTTAGAAGTCTTAGGCCAAGTATTGTTTTAGCTTGATTTTTAATCTTTAGCTTGGGAAAGCTTAAAAGTACTGAAAATTAAAGTGTAAAGAGTGGAGAGAGGAGGAAAAGTCTGGATGATCTTGAAAAGCCAAAACAAAACAAAATATAAAGGCCTAAAGACAGAAGCCATAGATGAGCTTTCATGTCCACATTTTTACTGTGGTTCTGTAGTGGACACTGTGGGGGTGTGGTCCAGTCCTTCCTTCAAGTCTGAGGCACCCACCCATTCCCCAGCTGCTGGGAGGGCTGGCAGCTGATGACTCTCAGCCAAGTTCCTCTCAGGGAATTACCCTTGGCTGAAGAGAGCTACCTTGTGCAAGATCATGCCTCCTCCCTGGGCAGTCTTCATCCAGTGATAGGTAAATATTGGTATATGAAGGCCAGGCAGCCTTGCCCCAAGTAGGACAAGAATGAAGCACCATCCCAGTTTCAGAGTTTCCCTGAGACCGGCGCAGGCCTCTGTTAGGGCCGCCTTACAGTTCGATGCCTGCCTCAGCACAAAGCCGTTCCCTCTACCTCCCCAGAGGCATGAATTCCACGGCCACTTCCCAACCACTTTCCTGCATGCTCATCTCAGGCCAGCAGCAGATTCTAACAAGTCCTATGTGTCTGTCTTTATGCCTGCGAAGGGTGTATGTGTGTGTTCTGGTGTTTTGCTTGAGAAAGAAAGATTGAGCAAGTGATCTAGCAGTTTAAAATATGACCAGAAAAGTAATTTTCTGGATTTTTAAATTTCATCATGAGATTTAATTTTCCTCTTTTCAAGTCTCAATTTCATCTGCCAAAAAGAATTATAAAAGCTAATGACAGAAAAGTAAAAAATTCAGAGAGGCAATAAGTGCATCAAATTCATTTCCTTCTCTGATGCACTAGACACGATTTGGGTGCAGTCGAGACAAAGGGTGGATTGTCAGCCATAGTTAGTATCCAGGATATGGTACTTACAAAATAATGGAGCCATTTCAAAATTCAAATTAACAACATTTAAGAACGTTCCGTTGTCTTTTGAAAAATGACTCAAGGAAATTATTCTCCCAAAATTCATCTCTTAGTTCTTCTGCAGAGTAGTCTGCAATGGGAGGTGGGAACATGGCCTTGCTAGAAGTGCTACTCCTTAGGACAAGGATGGGCTCTTCTGGAAAGCAGCAAGAGGCCTGACCCATTGACCTCCATTCTGCATCTTTTAAAGAGTTAATTTGGCTGGAACTGACTGATGCTGTGCTAGTATCTGAAAACTTCCCTAGAGAGAATATTACCTAAGAATAGCATAAGGTAGAATCAGTCTGGATGTTAAGACATAGGTCAGATTCATGTATGTAAATGTCTATTTCATGTCCCAAAGTAGACACTTCTATAAACATTTTCTAGGTCTTCTGATGTCTTTGGTTTTTGTGGAAATTGGGAGGATCTGAAAAAAGCACTTCTTAACCCAGTCTTAAAGAGTGAGGGCACAAAGTGTTAAGTGCGGTGGGAAATCAAGGTTATCTGTGAGCAAGAGGTGTGGGAAAGATTCTGGTTTCCCGTGCTATTCATCATGGGTAAAAATTTGGCTTCAAAAGATATTTAAAAATATAAAATGTACATTTTTAGAGGGAATAATCCTAGGTTAAAAGATTATATTCTTTAGAGTGATAACAGTAAATTGCTACATTTTAGTAAACACTGGAAACAAGAGAGTACACAGTATAATTCAATGCTTCTAAAGTGAGGCTTTACATTGCCTGCATTAGAATTATCTGGAATGATTTTGAAAATTCAGATTCCTGTGCGCCACTCCTGACCTACTTGGCCTAGGATTCTGTGCTAGAACTAACACACAAGGTGATTCCTTGGCACACTGAAATGTAAGAAAAACTGGCATAATAGAATGATTAGCTTTAGGCCAGAGAAGTCTTCAAAGATAAATCTAGCCCAAACCCCTTGGATTGTGACCAAGGCACAAGGATATGCTACGATATGAGGCTTAAGTAATGAAAGTCTGAGATCCTCTTAGTTGAACGAATATTTATGAATGACCTACTCTCTGCAAATCTGTGGAAGATACAAAGATAAATGAGACATAATTCTTGCTCTCTGTGAATCTAAAATGTCATTTGATTTTCCACTAAATATGTAATTCAACCTTTCCCCAAATCTGTTTTTATTCTTAACATCTCTTCATGTAAGATTGTCTCTTGGATGTCATTTAATATAATGCTCATAAAATTGAACTAGTAATTTTATTTTTTGCTCTCAATTTATCTCCCTACTCTAAGATCAAGACCAGGATGGTGAGTAGATGAGTTGGTGAATAGCAGTAATTCCAACCTACTCTGCTATCAGACTGAAATGCTATTAGGCATGTGGCTTTAACATACAAAATCAAAGTTAGTATAGTCAAAGTGTCTGCGCTTATTCCCCGAGTGTAATATGTCACACTACTATTGATTTGTTGGTGTGAGGGTATCTCAGTCCATTAACTGTTTCAGGGAATTCTTAGAGATAATCAAGGTTCTAACTCCAGCAAGAAAAGCCCAGACCTGGAGCTTATTCTATATTTTAAGACTTGACTTTAAAATCTGAAAACTTGCAGACTTCTAAGGATATGTTTACCTTTAGAAACTCCTTTAGAGCTGAGACAGTATCTATTCAGAAGTGCATAGAGCCCAACCCTTAGCTTTTACTACCTAGATGAAAACTTGGAATTTTTTCCAAATCTGGCTTTTAATGAATTTAGGTCAGCTAAGCATACAGTGCATGGCTTGCTTTTAAGACTCAATAATGCTGAAGAAATGCAAGCTACTGCCTTAGTACTTGTTCTCTACAATCTGAGTTCATGGAGCCCTCACTCAAGTATGACCGTTAAGGCATTAAACACAAGTTTATCCTTTTAAGACCATGTGGGTTTTGCTCATCCTTAATGTCTAAAATGAAGAGATTTGATTAGGCTGATCCTAGTCAGTACAATGTGGATATTATACATCACAGGAACCAGAGTGGGCTCCTTTCTCATTTGGTTCTCTGAGGGCAATCATTGGCTGACCTCTCTGTGTAACTTCCTCACTTCACTAGAAGGCCAGTCTGCTGACTGGTCAGTGGGGTTCCTGGGTTGACGGTTACACAGACGGTATTGCTACTGGAGGACTTAGGGATAGCATAGATTTTTATGGTTTCTGTAAGGTGAGACACAGATTCATCTGTCCTATTCAAAAGACTACCAAGAAGTGTGAGGTTTCTGCCAAAATGGTATTTAAAAAAATAAGAAGAAAATGTAACTGAATACCAAAAGAAGTGACTGATAGAAATAGAGCCACGGTGGTGGTGGCAGAAGTGGTCCAGATAATGGGGGTAGCAGACACAGATTCCATAACGTCTATGCTTACTACGTTTAAGACGTAAAGAAATAAGACTGAGAACATTTGCAGAGACCTTGAAATTATACAGTATAACCAAATGGAAATTCTAGAACTGAAATATTTGATAAATGAAGCCAAGAACTCAATAGATGGCCTTAATAGTGAGCAAATACTACCAACAAAACTTTTCATTACAGAAGTTGCTGGGAGACCTCTCTCAAATTCTAATCTCATAAAAAGCCTCCAAAAGGCAACTTTCTTTGCCCTGGATAGTGCACCTGGCAGGGCTTTATCTCAGGGAACAGGCTTCTGTTATCTGAGTTTTGCTCTTTAAGCCCTTAACCATCACTGCCCATTTTGGTTTGACGTATTTGAAGAATGTCATCAGCTCTGTTACAGTTAAGTTAGAGGAGTGTCCCTAAACACTGAGTTCCCCGGGGGCAAGGCTGTATCTTTTTCTCTCTGCAACCCTAGAGCCAGCAAGGTACCTGGGGGTAAAAATAGTCATTCCTATGAGTCCAAGAACTGGACGTGAAGAGAAAGAAAATGAAGGAAGGGCTACTGAGAGACTTAGAAAAGGGCTAGGCAAAGGGCTTAACTTTGCACACCACTTGGAAGCTGCTTCTCCTCTCAAGGCAGAAGCGTAGCTCAAGCTTCCCTGTACCTGAAAGGTATTGTTTCTTCTGTTAGAGTCAAAAAGTGGGAAGTGTGCCAAAGTCCTGACTGGTGGTACAGAGCAGGGGGCTGATCTGTTCCCACTTCTCTAATGGTAACCTTCACCTATCTTACATGTTTAGCAGAGAGCTAAATTTTATTCAGTGGGAAGGAAACTGTGGGATCACAATACATAAGTGAAGTAAAATTACTCTTTAATTACCTGGACTCAAGGCTAAAATACTGAAGCAGAAAAAGAGTGGTGAATCAAAATTACTGACTTTTTCCTGTGTGCAGCGCATGAGGTAGAAAACGGGGTCACTCAAATACTTGTGTTGCCTCAGGATACAGCTCCCTTTTCTATCCAAATTGTTGAACTAAATGAAGAGTGAGGTTCCTGAAGAAGGAGTTTTGTTCCCTGTTTTGCTAACAGGGGAGGGCGAGTATTCCTAGAAGATAGCTCTAAAGTGTCAGGAACAGCGAAGATTTAATTTAACTGCAATCACCCTTGGCTCTAGAAGTGCCATTATTACTTGTCAGATTGTTCCTGTCATTATTTCTCATATGAAAAAGGGTGTGCACTGACTGGTTTAAAATTAGGGTACTAAGAGATTTGACGTCTGTATTATCACACCCTGGGATTCTGGGAGTGATTTTGATATAGTTAAGTCAACGAAATAAATCAACTATTTGCTGACCTTTTATGTACAGAGTGTGGGTTGAATCTTAGGAAGAATTACCTGTAGGAGAGGTGAAAGTAGTAAACAACTTCTAATTTTAACATTAAAAAAACTTCTAATTTTAACATGATATATCATATTAAACAATAACTTAGGAAACCACTACCATCCTGTCATATAAGGTGGAGTCTGGAGAAAAATGGGTGTCAATAGAAACCAACCTACTCTAACTTCTTTAAAAAAATAATCTCATTGATGTAAATAACTGTGTTTTTGAGTAAAGTGCCTGCTTCACATTTTCACAGCTTCTATTTCTCTTGCTTCATTTATTTCAGTTTTAGTAGTAACAGGAAGTTTGGGTAATTTTACATCAAAAGTTTTAGATGCAGAGGGGAAAAAAGAAAACCCATTTAAAGATACCCTGACAAGTGAGTTTTAACTAATTCTATGCAGTTATCTAGAATTACCAAAGAGTAAATTTAGAAAATACACTAAGTTTAGGATTTGAAATGACTACTGAATTAGTAAGACAAATTTATACTATTTAATATACAGCAAAAATTCTCCTAATATTCTTTAATAAGCACTATTTTACATTATTATGAGGTAACTGATTAGCCCTAAATGAAGTCATTGGTGATCTTAAATTAAAACTATGTGCACCCAGCAGTTTTTTGTCTTTCTACCCTCTAAGTCAGTATATTATAAAGAAGACTGGATCTTGACATGTTTTTAAACTTCAGACTCAGGTTCAATCTCACCACTCAGTTCTGCTTCACTTGTTCTGAGTCATTTGACTTCTGAACACGAGTTTTCCATTTGGTAAATCTAAAGATTTAGTAGTCTAATAGGGTCTAAAGACAATAAAACATAAAATGGTCTAACCTGGTAAATATTGAAACTTTCAGATGAGAAAAAACACCAAACAGCATGATTACTTTAGGATTTCAGAAATAGCTAGCTACATGTCTAATTTAGGATCATTAAGAAAATATAGGTGATTCGATTATATTCCTTTTCTTTTCTGCTTCTGTAACCATGCAAGTAGGTCTGTAAAAATTATTTTAAAAAATTTTTTTAAAGATTTATTTGAGAGAGAGAGAGATGCTCATGAGTGGGGGGAGTGGCTAGGGAGAGGGTGAGAATCTCAGACTCCCAGCTGAGCGGGGAGCCAAGGCAGGACTCGATCACACAACCCCGAGATCATAACCTGAGCCCAAACCAAGAGCCAGAGGCTTAACTGATAGAGCCACCCAGGTGCCCCTGTAAAAATTACTTTTTATAAACAATAAATCATTTTTATGTCTTATTATTCTAAGCACATAGTTACCTTAACCTGAGAATAAAATTACTTTTTTGAATAAAATTACTTATTATATATACCTAATTAGCATGAAAAATTAAGGTTTAGTATTTTAAGAAAAATCCAACTATTAAAATAACCATACCTTCCTATTCCTATATCTCTGACACACACAGCACTGAACAGTACAAATACATGGAAGACAGCTTTGTACAGAACTAAAGGAAAGAGTGGATTATTATTCTCTTTCAAACTATTTTCTGGATTTTATCACCAACTTTCTGCAGTCTAACAACAAAATGAATAGAAAGTGAAATTCAACCTAAATGCTACCAGGAGTATAATTCTGGTATTCTAGAAACAGAAAGAGGAAAGACAATGTGGTTTAGAGTGAGTTCTATGAAAAAAGATTTGAAGCTGACAAAAGTCAAAACTTGATGACTTGTTAAGACTAAGACATTGCCACTCAAATTAGTTTTACGATGGCACATCATCTAGCAATTCTACAAATGAGCCAGTACTGTTAACCTGTCACTAGACATTCATTAGAAAACCAAAACAGCTGAAGTTCTAGGACTGAATTTCATAAAAAGAGACAATGGGTATTTCGTTATTGGGAGAAAAGTAGCTGTATTCAACTGCACTATACAGAGGCAATATTAGAAAGAAATACTCTTTCTAAGACAGAAGGAGTAGAAATGCCCTGCACAAATTTTCAGTCCTGGAAAAAAAAGAGCTATCAATAACAGAATGAGAAGCACTAGTACAAACACCTGGTGGTTCTTTAGGCAGAAAAAATGATGCAACACAAATACAGTTTTAAGAACTCAAGTAGTTAAAGTTCTAGATAGCAATACTAAATTCTATAATGAGTAACAAACTCTGACAAAAGTTTACTTCCATGTTTTACTAATACCAATAGATTTATCTGGAGAATGTCAATGTTGCTGAACTTTAGTTGTTAAATGTTCCGTCTTAAACACTACAGGAATTTCTATTTCGATAATCTATATCGTCAGCACAATTAGAGCTGAAGTAAAATATGTTTGTGGTAGAGCCCTTCCCTTTAGTAAGAAAATAAATTAAGCAGTAATTCTGTATTCTTTCCAGGATTATACCTTTGGAAAACTTAAAATAGGGAGTAGTAAATCTGTATGTATTTATGTAAATCAGTCTCTTCTTGAATGACTTATCAATTAACAGTACAACTAAATATAATTAATTGGAAAACATGGGGCTACCTGAATATATTAAATTGTACAACCCCACGACTAAAACTATGAAGTGGCATTCATTTCCTCAACTTTTCTAAAAACTGGTGAATCCAAACCACAGTGTGTGTATATATGTGTGTATATATACATGTATATATGAACTAATAAGGAACATATTGGGTGGCATGTGACTGAAAATTGAGGCAGACAGGTTAGACTCAAGGAACTTATGAACATCTGCAGTCATCTGCTTAAGGAAGAGGTAGGTCAATTTTTATTCATATCTTAAAAGTACCAGACTGATCTAATATCAATAGCTAGAGCTGAGCTCTGGATGAAATATACCTAAATCCACAAAGTTTATGGCCTATAAAATGCATTTCACTGAGTCTTTACATATTCCCAGAGCATAATTAAGCAAAGATGGAAAATTATTATTTTTTTTCATAGTAGGGGCAAAGAATTTCATAAATATAAATAACTTTTAAAGTATATAAAATGTCTGTCATCAGGTCTCAGTTCAAATACTACCTCCTCAGAGGTCTTCCATCACACCCCACCCAGAAAATTGCTCTATCGAATCATTGTTTTCTTTTCCTAATACCATTCTCTGAGATCTTGTTCATTCATCTATTAACTTCTTTATTGTCCTGCTACAGAGTTAAAGCTCTATGAGAACAGAAATCCTATAGGTATTTGCTCACCACTGTATTTCTAGTAGATGCTAGGCATTATTTAAATATTTGACTAGTTAGTTCAATAAATGAATTCCAGTGCACATGATAGATCAAAATATACCAAGAAATAGAAAAGCATCTCCCCCCTTATATACACATACACACACTTACCTGGATGACCCACTTTTTTTAAGGTTATTATTTTAAATCAGAGGTAGAATATTTTGCTGCTTTAAAGACAAATATTATACATTGCAGTAAAAATTACTTAAGCCTATTCAAATTGAATAACTTTGATGAGAAAATAATTTAAATTAGTATTTCTGGTAAAATAACCCCAAAAGTACCCCTTAGGGTTTCCCACAACTCTTCTATCAGTTAGAAATAATCAGATAAAACAGCTTTAAACATGGTAATTTATTTTATGTGGTTGTTTAAATCCATTGTTTAAAAATGTTCAAAAGGCACTTAAAAAACATTTAAAAATACATTTTTTTTTCTGACTTATTGGTGGATCACTTAAAATAAGTAAGTCACCACACATTTTTAAACCATTCATAATACTATAACCTTACATAATTTTTAAATTCCAAAACACAAATATTCACTGTGTAATATAACACACTGCTTAGCAGTAAGATTAGTTTCCCTCTCATATATACTTTATATGGATTATTAACTGGTAGGGCCCTGCAAAGTTATTTAAATTGAACTGATAAAAACTAAAAACTAGAGAGGTAAAAGGAGTTGAAACAGAACACTATTGACTTCTGAAGCTAGTTTTAGAGTTGATTTCTCTAGGAAGAATTTGTAAAGTTTTTTACTCTAATCTGTATTAAAACTTCTATTTCAACTCCAATATATAAACCTAAGTCATATTTTTAAATCAATAGAGGTTACATTTAGCATAAAATAAACCACAGGTTGTCCCCCAGATTGTTTAAGAATGTTTCTGTCAGGCCTACAATAGAAAAATGAGGCAAATGAATTTTTGGGGGGTTTTTTTGAGAAAAGGGGGTTGAGGGAATGGAATCCAAATAACTTTAGTTCATTTAGTAATTGTATATCTAGAACTAGTTTAAAACTGTAGACTTTTAAGTAGGGCAAGTATCCTGAGAGCCAGCAAGCATTATTCTTAGATTTTTTTACTTTCAATCTCCTAGGGAAATCTAAAGTTAACAGGTATAAAATTATTAGTAAGTGATACAAATTCTAATCACTAATTACAGCCAAATTAACCTTGCAAAGGCAGCATTAAAGTAGTTAGGAAATGGAAATTAGTTGTAAAGAAAATAAAGGGCAACAAATACAAAGAAGAAAAAATTGTCAAAGACAAAATAATGAACTGAAAATTTAAATGAGGAACAAAAGGACAGACTTGATCTAATCAATAAAATGAGACATTTTTTCAAGTCTCAATCTGGAAATATAGTTCGATAGGCTCAAGGAAGTGAAAAATTAATACTCAAGAAACAATTATGAAAATAATCAGTTAACAAATTTAATGCTCAAATACAATTACCGTATTTCAAAAAATATTAAAAACTGTCCAGTAATTTATTTTGAATCATCTTACAGTAACAAAAATTCCTCTGAAATTTAAGATATTTAAAAACAATTAATTGAAGTCTGGGACAAAAATCTGCTTTGTATCACCTATGAACTTCCCATTTGAAATATAAATATACTGTTACTGGGAAACATAAAGATAGCAAAAGCCTTATGTTTTGAGACCACACTAAATCATTTATCCAAATGACAAAGATGGTAATTTAAAAAATGGTAAGTTATCATCATGAAATCTGCTTATATGCGCTTTACTGAATACTTAGAGAATTTTTTGCTGTACTAACTCATATAGGACAGTCAACTGATTCTTGAAAGTGATGAAATTTTGATAGTACAAATTAGCAGAAAAACATCCTACATATTATAAAAGTAGTATTTTGCTACCTTCACTTAAAGTTTTACTTACAATTGGAAAGTTCTTTTTTTACTACCAAGTGAGGACACTCATTTAGATATGCTTTTAATGAATTATTATGTATTTACTAGTACTTAATAAACTCTTCCTGCCCCAACTGTGAAATTACTAAACTTGGAAAATGACATACGTTACTGTGGGCCCTGGTAAGAGTCAATCTGAAGAAGCTAAAGAATTTTGTCAAAAAATGAATGATCCATGGACCCTTTAAGTTATCTTTAAAGTCTCTCACATTTAATATAGTGTGATCTTGGATGACACAGATTTAAAACATGCTTCATCTAAACCTTTGAAAGATACCCTACTTAAGGGTCAATAAATCTTCAGCGCATTCCAAGGATCATTTGCATCAGAATCAGCCAGGTCTTGGTTTCCAAACTAGAATGGATAGGACTCACCTGGAGGGCTTGTTTAAACAGCTGCTAGCCTCTACCCCCTGGAGTTTCTGAGTCAGGAGGTCTGGGGTGGGGCCCCGGAGAGGTTGCATTTCAAATTCCCAGATGATGCGAATACTGCTAGTTGGGGACAACAACACTTTGAGAACCACTGACCGAGTGAATCTGGTAAGAAAGCACACTAATGAGCCCCATGCTAGAATCAGAATTTCTGGGACCGGAGTCTTGAAATCTGCATTGTAACAAGCTCCCAGGCAAGTGTAGAATGACAATTTGAGAGCCACTATGACAATCTGGCTGGTTAATTTGTCTATTACTGGCTGATGTATCAGATCACACATGTTAATAAGTAAAAATGGAAAGAAATAGTGCTAAACAACTAACCTCAAGGCTGATATGGTAAAAAAAACAAAACAAAACACACAGGCTTTGAGTATAAATCCTGGCTCTGTTACTTACGTGCTCTGTGACAGTGGAAAAATTACTTTAATTCTCTGAGCCTCAGTTTTCTCATCTACAATATAGGAAGAATACCCAATTTGTGAAGATTAACACTAATGTACATAGAATATCTAAAGCACACCATGTGACATACAATAGGCATTAGATAAAAATTAGCTATTACTTATTAAAGAAATGTATGAAATATTTCCTTCAATGACTAATTTGATTGAAGCAGATTTTTTCATTCATTTAGAACAAATATTTACACTCTAAGGTAACAGAATAATAAAACCTTATACTTATTGCTCCGTAGTCTGGGCCAGACAAGTATTCTAAAAGTTGTACATATATTCACTCATTTAATCCTCATAAAAATCCTGTGAGGTAGATAGTATTACCATCCCCAACTTACAGATGAGAAAATTGAGGCACAGAGAGATTAAGTAAATTGCTCAAGGTTACAAAACTAGTAAGTGATAGATCAAGAATTTAAACCCAGGCAGTCTGACTCCAATCCCAGGATTCATCAAAATGTTAATTTCCTATGAGTATATTTTAAGATTTTTAGAAAGTAGCATATATGGACTGCAAATAAATTCATATCCACACCAAGGTGAAGAGTTGTTCATAGAATGAATGCCTCGAAATTCTGGCAGGTAATAGTGTCACGAAAACAACAAAAGACAATTAAAGTTAAAAACTGTGGGACTTTTCAATGTGTGGGCAGAGTAATCCATAATTACCACTAATTGTCACCAAGAAGAACATCCTCTCAATATATGCCATCTAAAGAGATAATAATTTTGACATGTTTTGGCACAATAAATATAAACTCTTTAGCTAAGCAGCAGATTCAATGGCATGATAGCCATGTAAAATTAGCATAATGATAAACATAAAAATGTAAATCATTTGTAACATTTAAGATAATCTTATAGAAAGTCTGCAAAATATTCTTTTATGATATACTCAGATAATATTGCTAAAGACAACAAAACTTAAAATTTTCTTTCCTTCCAGAAATTCTTTAAATAGGTCACTAAAATTAGAATGAAATATTTATGAATATATTTTTGATGACAGTGTTGAATTGGGTGGCCTGCTCTGTTAGAATTATCCACTGGCAAAACCAAAAACCAAAACCAAACAAACAAAAAACCACCCCAAAATAGTAAGTCAGCATCAAAATTCAGGCTGATATTCATGAATTAAGTATTTGATATTTTAATATCTGGCATATTTCAATTTGTTTAAGCACTCTGTTTTTCTAATGTTTTTAATCAACTCTGGTGAAAATCGTATATTCAAATTATTTTGCCAGTGCAACCAATAGCCACGTCAGAGCCTAAAAATGAATGTCTAAACTTTGCTTTAAATAAGTTATGAAAGGCACAAACAAATTCTCATCTCTCAACGGGATGATAACAAAAGGAACTATAATTATGTAGTTGGAAAGAGTTTTAAATAATCAACTTAAAATGTCACTAATTCCTGAGAGTGGCAATGATCTAAGAAAAGCATCCCCAAATAGCATTAAATTTACTATTTATTAGTTACCCACAATTAACAATGGGTAAATTTGGGAACAAAATATTTTAAAATGCATGTTTATAGAATGCTATTAATGCTTTGAGTAAATAAATATTAATAATTAAAATTGTATTCAAAGATAAACATATTTAGAAAAGAGACAATGGGGACTCAGTAAAGGATTAATTACTAATTAGAACCAAGTATATAATACAGTCAAGGCCCATATAATTTCAAAATTTGGTTTTATTAATGCACTTTAGGACAAGTGCCATTCTTATTTTACCTTGTCTGGAAGAAATACTGCCAATTACAGTCACCGGAAATTTTCATTAGACAAAAACTTCATGTGTGAGTGTGTTGTGTGTGTGTGGAAGGGAGGGGTTTGGTTTATTTATATCATATTACAAATATAAACTCGTGTCTTGAGTTTATAAATAACATTAAGCATCACTATTTCCTCCTAAAATTTTCTTTAAGGCAGATCTATTTAGCATCATGTGTGTTATTAATATGTGCAGTGTAGTTTTAGAAAATTTAAATGTCCTAGTTTCTCAGTGAAAATAATACATGTGGTCAAGAATAGAAAACAAAAATCTCGTTTCTAGTCCCTCTGCCTGGCCACCATTTTAAAAACACAAGTTTTTCATATATATATATATATATATATATATATATATATATATATATATACACATAATGTGTATACATATATATATTACTGTATCAAAACACATTTTAACAGACTTCACAGCTCACTTAAAGCTTCAGTTTACAGTCATTCATATGAAGATTTCTAATATGGAATGTTCACTTAGAAATAATTCCTCACTGGGATTCCAGTGTTCTGTATCAGAAATGTAGAAGTTCTTCAGTGCAATGCTAGACATTTTACCTCTTCATTTATGTTTTTCTTTCAAGGGTTCTCATTTTACTTTTGGATCTTCATTTTTGTAATGTCGACTTATTTCTTTTAGTATATTCTCAGGTAAGGCAGGTTGATATCTGTATAAGTAACCATATGGACGAAGATGATAAACGAGGTATTCTAACTCATACATAGTTGTAGGATCAACATAGTGAAAGGAAACTGCAAGATCAGAACAGCAACCAGGACCCTAAAAAAGCAGAAACAGGCATTATTAAGAAACAGTACATACTTAACACACAATATTCACATACTGATAAAGGAAACATTAATTTTAACAGAATCCAAGCATTAGAGTTGGCAAGGTAAAGCAGAGGCACCTATTTATTAGACCCGAGGAAGAAACCAAGAGTTTTTAGAGTTCTTAATGATTTAAACACGAAAACTGCTAAAATATATATACCTGAAATAATATTCTCTCATATTCTATAGTGTTTTCACTGAAAAAAATCTTGAGACTTCTTCGAAGGAAAGGGGCAGCTATACAAAGGATGATGCTCTATTTCCGAGTTTTGCTGTCAAACTTCCTATGTTCTCACTCTAACTTTTTGCTTGGCTTAACCTCAGAAAGACACCTTTAGAGCATTCAAGGACTACAAAATCCTTGCCCATTATGTGCAGCCTAATACTTCATCTGCATGTCAACCCAAACAATATAGTATTTAAGAGAGGAAGTGCTGAGTCAAATCTAAGTTTGAATCCAAAGTTTGTCTACTAGGGTCAAATTCTACCTACTAGTGTATGACCTTTGACAAGTTACTTAATCTCTATAAGCTTCAATTTCTCCATCTGCAAAAGATGGTTACTTAAAGGAGATAATGTATATAAAATGCTTGGAACCAGCATGGCCTATAGTAAATGCTCAATAAGTGCTGACATTATTATTGACAAAATAATCACATTTAGGTGGTCCTCAGGAGTTAAGTCAGTTAAACATCTGTCCAGATACATAATTCTCAGATTCCTAACAGAGCTGGTATGAGAACAGGTTTAAAAAAGACAAAAACAAGGGGCGCCTGGGTGGCTCAGTGGATTAAAGCCTCTGCCTTTGGCTCAGGTTGTGATCCCAGGGTCCTGGGATGGAGCCCCGCATTGGGCTCTCTGCTCGGCAGGGAGCCTGTTTCCCCCTCTCTCTCTGCCTGCCTCTCTGCCTACTTGTGATCTCTCTCTGTCAAATAAATAAATAAAATCTTTAAAAAAAAAAAAAGACAAAAACAAGAGAATAAAAAAAAAAACAACAGAAAAAAAAAAGCAAGAACAAAAACAGAACAAAACAAAACACAAAACTGGCGTCAGAACTAAATAGTTATAAGGTTATTTTGGCATTTAGAGAATGTTTCACCCAGGTGACTCCAACAAAACTTCAGACTCTTCAGTCTTTGCCAAAGATCCAAGAAGAAAGATATTCTGACAAGTTCCCAGAGAAGATTCATACTGAACATTTAATAATTTGTGTTTGGAAGTAAGTAGCTTATGATGCAGTAAAAATTATCAGAGAATTACCCACTGTATTTTCTCTGGCCTTCTCTCTGAACTTTCCTTTGAAACAAACACTGGATATCTGGGGTTCCTGGACAACCACGTAGGCACCGGAAAATTATTTGGTGCCTACTTCTTAACACCTTTGGCAATGTAAGGATAGGAACAAACTTGAAAAGTAAAATAAGTCAACTTGTGATCATCAAACCAGCTCTGTCCAAGAGATACATGTAAGACACATGATGCAGTTTAAAATCTAGGAGCCACATTTAAAAAGTAAAAAAAAAAAAAAAAAAAAAAAAGAATTAATTTGAATATATTTCAAATTAATAAATCCATATTATCTTTAATATGCAATCAATATTTTAAAATTAATGAAATCATTCTTTTTATTTGTGCTAAGTTCTTAAAATCAGAAATAACTTTTATACTGAGAGCACATCTCAATTTGGTCTAGCCACATTTCAAGTACTCAACAGTCATACCTGGCTAGTGGCTACTATACTGGGCAGTACATATTAAACTAAAAGACTAGACCAATAGCGGTGAATTTTAAATTGCTGATCCTCTCTGAAAGCAACTTTATATGACTCTGAAATACTGTAATAATATTTTTAATAAGATGTACTGCATTATGTTTCATTCTATTGCATTACTGTTTTTTTATTAGATGACCAGGATACTGTTATTAAGATTTATAAGCAATAAAAAGAAAATAAAACAGCTATAACTATTAGAAACAAAATAGCTCTTTGCATATATAATAATGGCTACTACCTAAACTCAAGAGAGTCAAGTAAAAAATCATCAGATATAGAGAATCCAGGAACAGAGGCAGATTTTAAAGATGCTTTTAAGAAACAACAGCTTTCATACATACCAGTTAAAAAGTTTAAAAAAAAGCCCAAGTAGAATAGTAACAAAAATATTAAAAACATAGGGAGATACTTAAGAAGAAATAAAATCTGGAGAAAACTATAAAGCTTTACTAAAGGACCTAAAATACAATTTAAAAATCCCAGGCAAAGATATCTATTGTCCCTAAATGGATAAATACATAAACATAAAAGCATGAGTGTTACCAAAACAATTTGAAAGAAAAAAAGAGGGGCGCCTGGGTGGCTCAGTGGGTTAAAGCCTCTGCCTTCGGCTCAGGTCATGATCTCAGGGTCCTGAGATCGAGCCCCACATCGGGCTCTCTGCTCAGCAGGGAGTCTGCTTCCCCCTCTCTCTCTGCCTGCTTCTCTGCCTGCTTGTGATCTCTCTCTCTCTTGTCAAATAAAAAAAAAAAAAAAATCTTGAAAGAAAAAGAGATACAAAGTAGAGGAATATATACTTAGAGTAATAATTTCAAAATTCAGTAAAGCTACAAGGTTCAAGACAATATGGTGCTGAGGCAAAACCAAATAGGATGATGGAACAGAACTGAAATACCAGATACCAGTCCTACTGTAAGTAATGTTACAGTATATGATAAAGGAGATGATTTGAAATCACTACTGAAAATAAGACTTGGTTAAAAAATGGTACAGTTAAAAAATGTTAACTATAACAATTTGGAAAAATCAGGAGCTCTCAATTTTGACCATGTATCAGTAAGTTTCAGATGGGTTATAGTTAATGTAATCAGAACTGAAGAACAGAATAAATCCTATTTGATCATTTCTGACCTACAAAAAAGGCATATAGGGGCATATGTACATATATGTAGGGGCATATGTATATATGTGTAGATGTGTGTGTATGTATGTGTATATATCTGTACATACATATGTGTGTGTATGTAATACACTATCACTATATGTAATATAGTATTAATAGTAATAATAGTGTATTACTATATGTAATATGCTATTACATATAGACTACTACATACATATACACTATTTTAAATCCTCTGTATTAAGACTGATTACAAATTCTCTGGTGAAAAGTCTATTCCTAGGGAAGAGACTTTTAGCCTAGGGAATAAATTCACTGTTAGGGAAGTGAGAAGGTGGTGTGAAAAGGGAACTGCATGAAGATTAAGTTCTAAACAACCAACTTAAGAACATAACTCTTTGATTAGCTGTGTATCTCAAACACTGACTTGCTAAAATAAACATTTTCCACACTGTGTTTTCAGTGATCACTACAGAGCAAAAGTGTATGTAGGAGATTCAGGATAACTCTGAAAACAGTAACTCACAGAGAAGAAAATTTATTAAATGATGGATGAGTAATAATAGAAGTAGGATTTCACATGTGTTTGTATCAAACCTCCCGGGAGAGAAGAAGCAACATTAAGAAGCTGGGTCAATTTTGGTCCTTCCAAGTCTATTTTATTGTCTTCAATATAACTGAATAAATTTTTATAGAAAGAACATAAATTTTACAACCATTTTAAAAACTACGATAATTTAAATAAAAGATGCATCACAGAAATATTTATTTTGTTCATATAAAGTATACCGTTAGGTACACCCTACCTGTAGGTGGGAATTGTGGGTAGTAGCACTCTTAAAGGAAAGAAGGATATTTTACTGGTTATAAAATAGTGACAATTATGATGTCTCTTTGCTATTACTGTATGTGGCAGATACTCTTATTAAAATCTTACATGCATTTAGGTGTTTTTGTTATACGTATTTGTAATGTTCTTAAGTTTGGATATATTTTTATATGGCAAAGGGTATAGCATTAAAAAGAGAAGAGGTCAAGTTTTGGAATGGTCAGATTATACTAAGAAAAAAAAAATTCAGGGTGCCTGGGTAGCTTAGTCGGTTAAGCGTCCTTTGGCTCTGGTCATGATCCTAGGGTTCTAAAATCGAGCCCTGTGTTGGGCTCCCTGCTCAGCGGGGAGTCTGCTTCTCCCTCTCTCTCTGCTGCTCCCCCCAGCTTGTGCTCTAATAAATAAATAAAATCTTTAAAAAAAAATTCAAAGTAGTACCTCACCAGAACAAAACAAAAATAGACTATCACAAAGTAGACTTAGGAATATATGTTTTACAGTCTAGGAAATTGTTGAATCCACAAGAGCAATAAAATCCTAGCATAAGGTTTCAAACAGACTCATTACATAGAATTGAACTTTAAACTATTTATTAAAGTGGAATTGTATCCCAACAGCAGAATATTTATTCTAACATCCCTCAGCCCCACCACCAACCCTTTGGGGCACATATCACATTAATCATGGAAGGGAACTCATGATGGAAACACAAGAGTTTATAATCAGCATGGTTTGTAAAATTGCCTAGAATATTTATCAGGACAAATTACTTGACTTTTCTGAGCCTCAGTTTTGTCACCTATTAAATGCAGAACTACTGTAAGGAATTATTGTGTCTGAGTAAGCACCAAGAACATACTGGTGATTGACATCAGAAGCAGTAGTGATGTGCTTCAACATTTCCTTTTAAAGTTGACTGTCTAAAGATTGGGTCAAAAGTTCTAGGTCAAGGTTTCTTAACCTCAGTGTTACTGACATTTTAGGCCAGATAATTCTTTATTGTGGGGAGCCGTCCTGTGCATTTTGAGATGTTTAGCATCTAGTGGGTTTACAATCCTGTGGATTTCTATCCACTAGATGCCAGTAGCAACCTCTACCCAATGCCAGTCTCCCAGTTAACAACAAAAAATGTCTCCAGACTTTGTCAAATGTCCTCTAGGAGGCAAAAAAAGCCCACAGTTGAGAACCACTGTCCTAGATAATGATTTGCAAACACTAGCTTGTGAAGATGAGAATGGTAGCATGAGTTATTATTTGTATGTTAGGGCCAGAAAAAAGAAGGCATAGAGAACTAATGACTTGCCTACATGCATTATTCATCAATAACAGATCTGAATCTAAAAGCTAGGTTTCATGCTCGCTTCGGCAGCACATATAATAAAAGCTAGGTTTCATGATTCCTGATGTCCTTCAGTCAGTCACTCACTGCTGCAATGCTCATAACAGTGATGAACTAGAAACAACCTACCTAATGTAAATCAGTAGGTGAATTGATAAATTACATACGCTCATGTTAGATTATACGGAAGCCTAAATTAATGAAGCACATAATATATTAATGTGGATAAATTTTAATGTTGTATGAAAAGGGCAAATGTTCAAGGATACATATGGAATAATTCCATTTATTTAAAAACCTACAAAACAATACTATACATTATTTATGGATACATAAACATGTAGGAAAAAAGTACATGGTAATGACGAATATTAAATTCATGACAGTGGTCAACCCTGAGGAAGGAAATAAGAAAACTGGATTGGGGAGGGTACACAGGCCTCAACTGTATCTATACCTTTTTCTTTACAAAAGGAAGCAAATGTGGCAAAAGATTAATATATGGTAAAGCTAATTGGTGGGTACAAGATACTAATTCCTCTTAAACATTTAGCTGAGGAATTTCATAAAATAATGTATTTTAGATAAAATCCTCAGGAATGAAGGCTATGGTATCAAATTAGAGCTAAGGCTTATTACATGTTTACAGCATGACAGGCACTGTACTATACTCTAATCACAACTGAATCAAACAGGTAGATCAGGTCCATTTTACAAATCAGGCAACTCAGGCTCAGAAATTGGGCAAATTCTGTATATCCAAGGTCAATGAACTATTAAGTAGGAGAAGCCTTGAATCTAGGTCTTACTAAACCTCAGAGTCTTTTCACACATTGTTCCTGAAGCCCAGAAGGCTCTTCACACAGTCTACTCTCTAACCTCAGTCAGATTTCTGTTCAGAAGTCACCTCTTAGAGATATCTTCCTTAATCACCCAAACTAGGGTATCCCACTCCACTCTGGGTGATTCTCTATCCCCTCATTTGGCCTTATTTTACTTTAGGGTACTTATCACAACCTAAAATCATATTTTATCTTTACTAGCCTACCTGTTTACCGTATGTCTCTGTATCCAGAATGTAAGGTTCATAATATACTATTATAAGGTTCATAAGAACTAGAGCTTGGCCATATTTACTGCTATATTTTTAGTGACTGACACGGGCAATAAACAGTAGGTAATAGTAGCAATATTTACTGGATTACTAGTGCTGACACTCATGTTCTCATCTATTTTGTTACACATTACCACTCTATATAAAAAGAGTAAAGAAGATTCTTAGTTATTGATGCTAAAGAAACGCATTATTTGCTAGTTTTTTTTTTAAGTAAACAAATGTCAAAGTATTTATACAGTAATAAAATTTCTAAACTTACCTCTACAGGAGGGTAATAGTTATAATTCCAGTACCAAAAGGTTCTAGGTAGATAACCCCTGATTAAGTGGTGTTCTGGTACAAAGGGATGAAAAGTTTCTTTTCCAATGGTATCTCTGGAATCTCCTGCTTCTACATTTATAATTTCCATGCATCTGCCCAATGCCAAGTCTTCGATGGAGGAACTATGTGTACATTTGTCTGTTTTAAATGCATCAACAAATCTCTTCAAGGCTTCTTTGCTCAGAACATATCCTGCTCCTCCACTCATGTAGCCCTGCTTTACATAGGGCTTAAATCTTCTCCCAAAGTAAATGGGTTCTTCAGGGTTGTATTTTGAGAGAAGCCATCTCAAATTATCCAGTATAACATATGTATCATCATCTGCTTTCATAAACCAATCAGCATCTTCTAAATAATGATCATGAACATACTGAAAAGCTTTAATTGTTTTCCAGTATAGTTGGTCTCTGCCTTCTCTGGTTTTTAATCCCACAGCAGGGAAGTCTTTATTTTCTTCTGAACTCATAAACAATACTTTATTACAACGCTGGGCCCATGTAGCTTTGACGTGCTTGGCCTTTTTCTCTAGATTTTGAGGCCCTGTCATAACCCAGCAAAGAATTTTAACCTTTTGATAGAGGTTTTCAGCGATGTCTGTGTTCTCATCTATTAAACAAAAATATTTTAGAGTTAGAGTTACATAGATGTAAAATTCAAATAAATCATATTGAAGAAAAATTTTCTTAAACAATTTCAATACCCCCCTTCTATTTACCTTTCTACCGTTAGTGATTTAGCTGAAAGAAAGCAAAACTCAACCTAATATGAACTGACATTCTGATTTACTGGTTTCATGTCAATCTTATCCAAGAGATCCATTGCGGTAAAAAGAATTGGCACTGTGACTTAAGTTCTTACTATTTGAACTGTGGTTCATCGATCAAACAGGATCAGCATCACTTGGGAGCTTGTTAGAAATGCAGCATCTCAGGCCCCGCCCCAGATCTACTCAATTTGAATCCGTATTTTAACAAGTTCTCTTGGAGATTGCTATACATATAAAGCACGGTCTTAGTCTCTGCTTTTCACTTCATTCTACAAAGAAAGCTTCAAATGGTTCTCAACAGAACATTGACAGGAATTTCTTGCAGCTCTAAATAAACTTCTGAAGGACAGGAAAGACATGCTGCTGAAATAACAGTTCATTGTGGAGTCCACGAGAGTTCACTGTTATGAATTTATACAAGTACCCTAAGGTGGCTTTAAAAAAGGCTTTCATGATGACCCCACTTTGAAGAAGAGGAGTTAATACAGAGTTGGTTACTTTTAATAGTAACATATTTCATTCCAAAATGCAAATCCACCAGTCAGAAACAGAACAGGTAACAGTAGTATTTCCAAGACCGTTTAGAGCAGTGTTTTTCAAAGTACTCCTCTATAAAGAAATAGGGAGCCATGCCAGAATATAAAGCACCATATTACTTCTTTTATTAAGGAAGTCTTGCTATACTTCCAAAAAAGTCCACTTAACCAAGCAGTGAGCTTAAATGAATTACATCCTGGTGCAATCTCCTCATCTGGGTGCAGATTGGTAACAAACAATTCAGATCGTCAGACCAGGATCACATACTGAGCACCACTGGTTTAAAGGAAGAGTTCAATTTTAAGATTCTAGATCAGTGCTTGGTGAAGGATCAATTTCTATTTCCAATAGTTAGAGACCTATACTTTTATAAATACGCTAAAAATGAATTACTAGAAAAACTAAAAAAATATAAAATATAAAATACAAATCCTAATTCTCATTTTTTGATTTAGACAAAATTACTCTGTTAAATTACCCTGAAAGTTTCTAACTGCGTAGTCCCAATTTCAATACCTATGTAGTTGTGGACCAGCATGAGTCTGCAAAACCACACTTTTTGTAGTAATGTTCTAGGCAGAATCCTAAGGAAGCATATCCTTAACGTTAAGGTCAACCAGTGAGTTACAAAAGCTTTGTCCTGTGAAAAATTAACAACTGGAGACATAAATTTCTAGTCAACTAACAGACAGCTAATACAAGGTTGGGCGAGGCTGGGCATGGAATTTTCAAAAATATTCTCACATCCCTCTGAAAATCAGTAATTCACAATTCAAAAACAGACAGAATCACCTTTCAGTCAGAGAACATTCACATTTCATATACTTTGGCTACAGATAAACTAAATACTGGATGCACAGGGAAAATGGTAGATGCAAGAATTCTCAATGTTTCACTTTAAACAAGACAACTTTCTCCCCACTGCTGGGATCTGGTAGATATTGTTTCTCATTTTGTAATTATTCATTGATTAATTGCTTTGTTGTAGGCATATGCTGGCACAAGAGATGAAAAGGTGAGTACAACATATGTCCTGCTACAGAACTCAGTTCAGTGGACCCTGGCACGCAAACCAGCACTTGACACACACTAAAAGAGGTGCTATAACAGAAGTATATAAAAAGGTTCAATGTGCTGCGGAAAAAGAATGCAGTGGCTGATAAATCCTATAGAACAGTGGTATGGGAATTTGGCTAGAACAGAGAAGGGGAGATAATGCAAAATCAGGGAAAACAGATATGATGCAGAAAATAGGTCTTTAAATGAATAGAAGCTCACAATAAGAAAGGACAAAAGGTATAGTGAAGTTTGGTAGAATGCCGGTACGTGGGTATGACTGAAGGCCTCAACTAGGGGAAATGAACTGAGAGAGGAAATCTGAAAAATGGTAAAGAAGTAGAATGCTGGAACTTATGATAAATGGGATTGAATGGTAAGTGAAGGAAAATACCTACCATGACTTTATAGTTTCCAGCTTCAACAGATGTGGACCATCAAGCAGGACAAGTAGGTACCTAATATATGTGCCTGCACTGACCTGACACAGCCTACCAGCAGAGAAGCATGTGCCAACCAGTCCTTTAACAATCCGGAGCAAAGCCATAGAGCAAGTATCCAGTGATCAAACTGCTCTTGATAAGAACACAGAGTACCTACTCAGAACTGGATCAGTTGTATAAACACTTACATAACATGACATAATTTGTAATAGTATGTACATGCTCGCTAGTTCATACAACTCAACCAGGATGTATGTGGTACACTTCATCCCTCAGTCTCTGCTTGAGAGGTTGTAAAGAAGTAATTTCTACCAAAAAGATAAAAGAAACAATTCCGCAACCCAGAATTTCAATTGTTTCCAAGCTGCTGTATTCTTTATTGTCAAATAAATCACATTTGCAGAAATCTTTGAATTACTTTAATGTTTTTTCACAGTGTTTGGAACTGGGCTAAGATAAAGACAGTAAAGAATAGATGGAAACCAAAATTATGGGAATTGATGATATCACACATGCAAAGAAACAGCCAAAGGACAGAAACTTGGAGAAAACCAACATTTTAAATGTTGGCTCTTACAGGACACAACTGAGAACATCAGGTTAGAGGTAGGTAACCAAGAGAAAATGAAGTCATTATAACACATCCTTAGTTTCTACCTCCCTAGTTTTTTATGCCTCTTAAAAGGTGAAAAGATTAGTTATATTAGTTACTAATAGAAAAATAAGTTGAAAAAAATATATAAATTGAGATTTATATATACCTCTTGAGTTTCTCTAGAACAAAACTAAGCAAAAACTAAGACCAAAACAAGACAATAGCAAAAACACTAAAGACACAGATATAAACCATGATAACAAAATCAGACTAAATAAGTATTTTCCAAAAAAAATCTAATCTGAAAAGTTCTGCCCTTTCCCAAATTACATTTTCTGAACTGTCTCTATTTAAAAATAAATTCAAAATTAGTATCTTACTCCCTAAATAAATCTGGGTGTTGGCAATTTCCTTCCTGAGGCAAACCAACCGAGGTCATTAAATATTGGGAATTAAGCTCATTTGAATAAAAAAATATTGTGTATAACAAAACTCACATAAATAGCTTTTTCTAATTCTCATAACACTTACACAGACTGAAAAATACTGTTTCTGTTTACTTCTTAGTAAAGTGAACCATACCTTTATGTTGGCTAGAATCTGCATTGAAGTTCATCTGCCCTTTTAGATGATTTTGTCCATTATCATCTGAGTGCCTAGCATGAGGATCATTATGAAGAATATTAGGCTGGGTATCACCCTGTTCTCCCAACAAAATACTAAATAGCTGAGAACATAAAACAAATCCAATTGCTGATCCACAAAGGAAGGTTAAAAAATTCAGCCAAGATTTAGAGGCCATTTCCCGAAAGTGTATTTCTGTAAGAAAAAAATTAGCAGGATGTTATAAATTAGAAAGCAATATACATATGAGTAAAAAACTTGATAACTTAAAAAAAACACAAAAAAAGCACACACAAAAACCAAGTTGATAACTTTTAGCCATATGGGAAAGTTAATTACTTCCATATAAGAGAATGTTTCTGAGACTATTTAGAACTTTTATCCCTTTAGTTGCTGCTAAAACACACCTTGTGGACAATTCAATAAAACAGATGAGTAATAAGTTGGAGCATCATTGTTATGGTGGGACATGGGTAAATAAGTCAGTATTTACACACAGAACTTCCTCTTCTTCCCACCAGAATCCTTTGTGAACCCCAAGCCTGCTTGCCATGTTCTTTTTCTTTTTTGGTGTCGAAATACTTATATTTATTTTTTTCTCTTTTATATTACATGGTATATATTACATATAAATTAATATATATTACATAGTATCCCACAAGATATTATTACTATTATCATTAAAACAAACGACACAAGTGGTACAAAAATTGTGAGGAGGACACAGAGAGTTTGTGTTCTAAAATCATTTTGCTGTCCAGAAGTGGTGAAAGTACTAATGTTAGACTTTAAAAGACTAAGGATGTATAATGTAATTGCTAGTATAATCATTAAAATAAACAGTAAACAAATATATAACTAAAACAGAAAAAATAAGTAAGATAATCAAAAACAAGACAAGGAAAAAAGAGCAGTAGGTAAAGAATAGATGAAATAAACAGAAAACAAATAGTAATATGATTGATTTTAATGTAGATATATCACCAATGACGTTAATGTAAAAGACTGAAAACTATAATTAAAAGATAAAGATTGCCGGCCAGACAGGAGAAAAAAATAAACCCAACTACATGTTGCTTGTAGAAGACACACATTAAATGTATTCAGAAAGTTAGAAACAAAAGGATAGAAAAAGATCAAACACTTACAAAAAGAAAGAATGCAATTATTAAAATAAATTAGTGGTTTAACATAGTTTACTTTCCCGATATTCACCAAGCTCTACATTTTTGATTTACATACTTTTTTGTATTAATATTTATTAGAGTAAAAAATTTATATAAAAAATACCATCACATGACCTTGTACTTTATCCCTTTTAATATATGTTTAATATATGTATATTTAATGAAAATATATTTATCCTCAAATCTATAAGCAAAATTGTCATGCCATGAAACTACACCAGGCTCATCTTATATCTCCGATCTCAGGCCCTCTCTTCAAGTTTGAGAAGGATGACCCCAGGGGGAAGCTGAGGTAAAGGAAAGACAGAGTGTGAGCAAAGTTGCTCAGTAATATGGAAGATGTAAATTACCCACATGAAAATGGCTGGCATTTGTTTACTTACTTCCTTTGCTCTATCTTAACTTGCATTCTAAGGTTCAGAAAGGTGGGTCTTCATGGGTGAAGAGTATATATGTCCCAGTGAATTTCCCTATAAAATTTCCCAGAGGAAAAGCAGAAACAAGATTACCCGGTCTTGTTGCTATTTTCCCTGAGAGGGGGTCTCAAATTCTCCTTTGCCGCTGTCATCTTTTCCCCATTTAGATTGATTTTTAGTGAAATCCTTATACCTAAAAGGTGTAATCTGCAATCGCAGGGAAAATATCCCTCCTGGTTTAAGTGATTCTTTTGAAACTCTAAAGACCTGAAGATCATTTGCAAATGATATAATCTGATAAAGGGTTAATATCCAAAATACAGAAATAACTTCTACAACTCCACATCAAAAAACCCCATATAATCTGATTAAAAATGGGTAGAGGACCTGAAGAGAGATTTTTCCAGAGAAGACGTATAAATAGTCAACAGATACATGAAAAGATGCTAAACATCATTAATCATCAGGGAAATGCAAGTCAAAACCACAATGAGATATCACCTCACACCCGTCAGAATGGCCAGAATCAAAAAGGCAAGAAATAACAAGTGTTGGTGAGGATATGGAGAAAAAGGAACCTGTTGGTGCAGCCACTGTGGAAAATAGTATGGAGGGCCCTCAAGGAATTAAAAATAGAATTACCATATGATCCAGTAATTCCACTACTGTATATTTATCCGAAGAAAATAAAAAACACTAATACAAAAAGATACATGCACCCCTATGTATATTGCAGTAATATTTACAACAGCCAAGATACGAAAGCAACCCAAGTATCCACCCTTCGATGAATGGATAAAGATGTGGGAGACAGACAGACAGACACACACACACACACACACACACACACAGGAATATTACTCAGCCATAAAAAAGAATGAGAACTTTCCAACAACATGGGTAGATCTAGAGGTTATAATGCTAAATAAGTCAGAGAAAGACAAATACCATATGGTTTCACCCATATGTGTAACTTAAGAAACAAAACAAGCAAACAAAGAAAAAAAAGACAAGAAACAGTCTTCAATACAGAGAATTGGTGGTGGGCAGAGGGAGGTGGGTGGGGGATGGATGAAACAGACAAAGGATATTAAGAGTACACTTACTGTGATGAACACTGAGTAATGGATAGAATTGCTGACTCATTATATAAGAAAAAAAAGCTGAAGACAACTATTCAAGAATCTGGAATTCTTCTTTAAAATAACAGTGTATGGGACGCCTGGGTGGCTCAGTTGGTTGGGCAGCTGCCTTCAGCTCAGGTCATGATCCCAGGGTCCTGGGATCAAGTCCCACATCGGGCTCCTTGCTCGGCAGGGAGCCTGCTTCTGTCTCTGCCTGCCTCTCTCCCTGCTTGTGCTCTCTCTCTCTCTCTGATAAATAAATAAATAAAATATTTTTTAAAATAAAGAAATAAAATAAAATAACAGTGTATATTAAGAATTTACCCTCAATAGAGGTAAGTTGAAAATCCCATAAATTGCAAACATGAAGCCAAGAGAAGTGAATGAAAGGTAACATAATGCCAATTTTCTTATGGTAAATGTAAAAAGATTAGCAGAATAAGACTGAAGCAATAAACCTGAAGGAAGGCTATTAAGGTAACATTAGCAGACACTTAAACTGAGATATCATCTAGAAGCCACATTGCAAGTAATTTCCCACATCTTCTGATTCTCTGACACTCAGTCTTCTAGCACACTTATTTTTTTTTTTTGTACTGGCTGTGACTTTCCTCACCTTAATACCAGATACAATCACTTCACAGTCTCAGAAGGGCACAGTCCAAATGAATTCTCTACTGCTAGAGTCTACTACTCCTGGTATTAGAGGATAAACCAAGAGTCATAGAAAGCACTGTGACTGAGAAGGGGAAGGACTGCCAGACAGTGACTATATCAAGTAAGTGGTAATCCAGCTCCAGTAGCTATGAAAACTAACCTGCTACCCCACCATTTTCCAAGACATTGAATTTGAGAACAAGTCTACTTCTGCAGCATGGAGGATTTATTGTTTGTAGTAAACTAGTGACATATTTATGGATGGGGTTTTCTTAGCTGAGGTGGCACTTTTTCAGCAACACACCTGTTCTGGGGTGAGTGGAAAAAACTGACTTCCTGATGTTTAAACAACTTGTTTTTAATTAAAAAATTATCTTGTGATGCTGTTGGATGGCTACCATCCCCTTACCCCTCCAAAGCATTATCAACCAACATGTGCTGGCTCATCCCTGTTGCTTTTACCTCATCCCCTTCCAATTTCAAAGACTCTTGCCTTATGACTAAATTTCCACTTACTCTGATTTTTCTTTCTTGTTCCTAGGATAAAACAGCCATCTCGTATGGGTACAATGTACCCCAAATCTTACTCTGATTTTTGGCAAAAAGCAGCACCCTCAACTCTTCAGATTCTTAACAAGAATGCTGCAGTAGACCAGATTGGAAGAACTGTGTAACTAAGTTGCACATTATGGGGGCTTCTAATATATTAATTAAAATTAATTGGAGGGAAGTACTCAACGTTAACTGTTTCCAAACCTGATACATAATCAGAATCATTTGAGGAGCACTTTAAAAATAAAGATTTTCAGGCTCCACGATTGAGATTTCAGATGCAAAAGAAGTGCTGGGACAACTAAAATTTGTATTTTTTACTTCTTTTTTTAAGGGACAGCTTTGTGTTATTTGTTGTAAAGAAGAAATCAAGCAATATAGAACAACGTGAAAAAGATAAAAATCACCCCCGATCCCACCACTCAGAAACAATTACCATTAAGGAATGTCATTACAGATATGAAGTACATCTTTATAAATAACAGAGATGGAAGGAGAGACAACTGTGGCTAACAGTTGAGCCCTGTATTAAGAGCTTTATGTGGGTTAACTGTAAATCATAAATGTGGGACTATCAATCTCATTTTACAGACAAACTCAGACAGAAAGGTTAGTAACCTTCCCAGGGTCACACTAGCAATATGAATCAAGAATTCAGATTCTTAACCATTTTACTGTAGTTTTACAGAATTGGAATGAATGTTAGTCATGCTATTTTATTTTAACATTTATTTATTTATTTGACAGAGAGAGAGAGAGATCACAAGTAGACAGAGAGGTAGGCAGAGAGAGAGGAGGAAGCAGGCTCCCCGCTGAGCAGAGAGCCCGATGCGGGGCTCGATCCCAGGACCCTGAGATCATGACCTGAGCCGAAGGCAGAGGCTTTAGCCCACTGAGCCCACCCAGGTGCCCCTAGTCATGCTATTTTAAAGATTTAATGTATTAATGTTAGATTTACTTGAATGCATAGGAAAAAAGGGAAATTAAATGAATCTAAATGAACTTTGAAAGTCAGCTAAACATTTATAATATGACTCCTCTAAATGATCCTTCGAAAGACAAGAAAAAGATTATGAAAAATATATAACAATTGGAGGCCCTTTTTTAAAACTACATATTTCAATTTTAGATAGTTCCTATTAAATTCTTGCTGTGGGAAATGTGGAAATCTGCACATATATACTCCTCCCACTCAGTTTTTGTGAACTATTTTTATTCTGTAAATTTTGCGTAGTTTACATTCTATAAATTATATTGTAATTCCCATGACTGCTTAATCTTGAGTATGTATTAAATTGGATTCTATGCTCATTAATAGTCCTTTCATTACAGCTTCCTTTTATGTGAGTTCTTCATTAATGTCATGTTTTTTGGCTGAATTTCAGCAAGCAATTTTTGTAATAGTGCTCATTGGTGCTATATTCTAAATTCTTGCAGGCTTGAGACTGTCTACTACTATCTTTATATACGAAGTGCAACTTGACCAAGTATAAATTCTGTAAATATTGATCCATGGTCCTCTCACGCTGGTGTCAGAAAAGTCTGAGGGCAGACTGATCTTTTATCCTTATAGATAAATGTTCCACTTCTCTTATGCTTCGTTTTTAGTCAAGCCACTAGCCACTAATATCCTCTGAATAAGACTTAAACACCCTTTATATGAGATCATGGCTTCCTCCAATTTTCAGGCTTTTAGAAAGTCAATGGAATTCACAAAAAAGTCCTTAAAATCTGAGGCTTTCAGTGTTTGTTTTTTGTTGTTTTTAAATTTTGGTACTTTATACTATATCCTGCCAGAGATATCAGTCTACTATTCATAATTTTTTCTGTATTATACTATTCATTTTACATACATTTACATATACATTTACATATTCAACATGTATTTCAAACCACATTAAAATGATTTTTGATAGCTTTTTTTCCCTAAAAGACTTCCCTTACAAAATTGAGTGAATCTTATATACTGATACAGTGTATAAACACTTACGAATATACTGTATGAGGCATTATGTTTAAAACTTCAGTATTCTCTGATCCTCACAACTGTAAAACTTGATAGTAGTATCTCCATATTACAAATGAGGAAGCTGAATTTCAGAGAAATTAAACTGACCCAACCCACACAGCCCACATGGTAGACTGGGATTCTAACTCACATTTCACTTAAAATTTGTAATTTTTTTCCCGTTATACCACACTTGCATGTATAGTCACCCATCAACTTTCCACATCCTTCTCCCTTTCTTTCTAAAATTACCTTTAAATGGAAGATTCAGAAGATATTGTTACCAGCAGATTCAAGAAAAAAACAGTTTTGCTCTATTGATAAATCCTGAGATGTAAAGAAAATATAAAAAATGAAAAGCCCATAGGCTCCAAGAAAGCCTGTGAAAATCTTGAGAGCGCTGAGAGATCAGAACTGGTTTCAGACTAAATTTTCATGCCTCTGCTTTCCTACAGTAATCTTGCTATTAACAATTCAAATGTTTCTTTATATTAATTTTTTTTAAAGATTTTATTTATTTATTTGACAGAGAGAGACACAGCGAGAGAGGGAACACAGGCAGAGGGAGTAGGAGAGGGAGAAGCAGGCTTCCTGCCGAGCAGCGAGCCCAGTGTGGGGCTCGATCCCAGGACCCTGGGATCATGACCTGAGCCGAAGGCAGACGCTTAACGACTGAGCCACCCAGGTGCCCCTTTATATGAATTCTTAAATAGGCTTATTCCTAAAAACTTAATTCATATCTCATTTTCAATACATTTCTAACGTAAAGAAAACTCTATTATATAAAGTAAAATTTTATTTGCAATATTCTCTGTGAGAATATTTCTAATTTTGTTTCTTTACAGTTCCAGATTATTAAGCTAAGCTGCTAAACTGAGATACTACATGCAAGTTTTAACGTTCAAAAATCATTTACAATTATATGGCACTGTGCAAAAGACTGGGAAAAGCTAAAACAAAATACCTTTCCCTGCCATCATGGAATTTACAGTGTTGTTAATTACACGAGGACACAAAAGTAGCAATGAAAGAGTTTAAAAAGAGAGTGACACAACTAAAGCAGTGCTAAGGAAAACTTACAGCACTAAATGCGTACATTAGAAAAGAGAAAAAGTCTCCAATCAATTGACTCAAGCTCCCACTTCAAAAATCAAGAAAAAGAGCAAAATAAGCCTAAAGCAAGCATAATGAATAACAGAAATAAATAAAATTCAAAATAGAAAAATAGATACAATTAATAAAACAAAAAGCCATAATCAGATGTCTAACAGAATTATCAATGCTTAAAAAAATTAACAATAATTCTTTGGACTCATCCAATCCAAGGGTGTAATCAAATTTCCCTGTCTTTTATAATCAAATTGCCTCAATTAGTTCACAAATGTCTTTTTACAGTTGGTTTGTTCCAATCTGGATTTAAATTATATCCACGTTCACAGATAAAATTAAAAATAATCCAAGAGAACATTTTATATAATAGCTATTAAACACAAAAACCTAAATGAAACACATTTCTCTAAAAAGCAAATTATCAAAGCTGACTCAAGGTATAAAAACTAAATGAATAAATAACCACAAAGGAAATAAAGAATGTTGTCAAAGAGCCAGACTTCAAAAAGGTCTAGGCTTTTCCTGAATAAAATACTTAAATCTTTCAAAAAACATAATTTTTATATGGGTATACCTCATTTTTACTGTGCTTTTCTTTACTGTGCTTTGCGGATACTGCATTTTTTTTTCTTTTTTTTTTTTTTTTAACAAATTGAAGGTCTGTAGTAACTCTTTGTCCAGTAAGTCTATCGGCACTACTTTTCCAACACCATGTCACTCATTTCTCTGTGTCACATTTTGGCAGTTCTCAGGATATTTCAAACCTCTTCATTGTTATATTTGTTATAGTGAACTCTAATTGGTGATCTTTGGTGCTACTATTCTAATTGTTTCGGGGTGTCATGAACTGCATACATACAAGATGGCAAACTTAATCAATAAATGTTGTGTGTGTTCTGTTTGCTCCACGGATTGGCCATTCCTCTGTCTCCCTCCCTCTCCTAAGACCTCCCTATTCCCTGACACACAACAATATTGAAATTCAGCCAATTAGTAACTCTACAATGGGCTCTTCGTGTTCAAGTGAAAGGAAGAATCACATGTCTCTCACTTTAAATGAAAAGCTAGAAATGATTAAGCTTAGGGAGGAAAGCATGTTTGAAAGTCAAGACAGGCCAAAAACTAGGCTTCTTGTGCCAAACAGCCAAGTTGTGAAGCAAAGGAAAAGTTCATAAAAGAAATTAAAAGTGTTACTCCAGTGAACTCACAAATGATAAGAAACCGAAATAGCTGATTTTGATATTGCTAATTTGGAGAGTATTTTAGTAGTCTAGATAGAATATCAAACCAGCCACAACATTCCCTTAAGCCAAAGCCTAATCTACAGCAAGGTCCTAACTCTTCAATTCAATGAAGGCTGAGAGAGGTAAGGAAGTGCAGAAGAAAAGTTTGAAGCTAGCAAAGCTTGGTTCATGAGGTCTAAGGGAAAGACGCCTTCTCCATAAGACCACAGTGTAAAGTGAAGCAGCAAGTGCTGATATATAAGCTCCAAGTTATTCAGAGAAATCCATCTAAGATAATTACTGAAAGTTGCTACACTAAACAATAGATTTTCAATGTAGATGAAACAGCCTACTGCTGGAAGAAGATGCCATCCATCTAGGACTTTAAGAACTAGATGGGAGAAGTCAATGCCCAGCTTCAAAGGACAGGCTGACTCTCTCGTTAGGGGCTAATGCAGTTGGTCACTTTAAGTTGAAGCCATTGCTCATTTACCATTCTGAAAATGTTACAACCCTTAAGAATTATGCTGCATCTAGTTTGCCTATGCTCTGGAAAGGGAACCACAAAGCCTGGATGAGATCATATCTGTTTACAACGTTGTTTATTTAATATTTTAAGCCTATTGTTGAGACATGCTGCTCAGAAAAAAAGATTCCTTTCAAAATATTACTGCTCATTGACAATGCAACTGGTTATCCCAGAACTCTAATAGAGATGGACAATAAGATTAAAGTTGTTTTCATGTCTCCTAACACAACATCCATTCTGCAGCCCATAGATCAAGGAGTAATTTTCAACTTTCTAGTCTTATTATTTAAGAAATACATTTCATGGGGCACCTAAGTGACGCAATTGGTTAAGCACCTTTGACTTAGGTCATGATCTTGGGGTCCTGGGATGGAGCCCCGCATCCGGCTCCCTGCTGAGGATGATTTAGTAGTCTAGATAGAATATCAAACCAGCCACAACATTCCCTTAAGAGGGAGTCTGCTTCTCCCTCTCCCTCTGCTCCTCCCCACTGCTCATGAGCATGTGTGCTATCTAAGAAATAAAATCTTAAAAAAAAAAAAGAAATACATTTCGTAAAGCTATAACTGCCATAGATAATGACTCCTCTGATGAAGCTGGGCAGGATAAATTAAAAACCTTCTGGAAAGGATTCAATATTCTAGATGGCATTAAGAACATTCATGATTCATGGGAAGAGGTCAAAATATCAACATGAACAGGAGTTATGAAGAAGTTGATTCTAACCCTCCTGGATGACTGAGGGGTTTAAGACTTCAAGGGAGAAGTAAATGCAGATATGGTAGAAACAGCAAGATAACTAGAATTAGATATGGAGCCTAAAGATGTGACTGAATGGCTGCAATCTTATGAAAAAACTTGAATGGATGAGGAGTTGCTTCTTAGGGATGAGCAAAGAAAGTGGTTTCTTGGGATGAAATCTACTCCTGGTGAAGATGCTGTGAAGATTGTTTTAATGGCAACAAGGTTTAGAATTTTTACATAAACTTAGTTAATAAAACATGAGTAGGGTTTGAGAGAATTGACTCCAATTTTGATAGAAGTTCTACTGTGGATAAAATCTATCGAACAGTATCTATGCCACAGAGAAATCATTCATGAAAGGAAGAGTAAATAGATGTGGCAAACTTCACTGTTATCTTATTTTAAGAAATTGTTACAGCCACTCCAACCTTCAGCAACCACCACCCTGATCAGTCAGCAGCTATCAACATGAAGGCAAGACCCTTTACTAGCAAAAAGATTATGACTTACTGAAAGCTCAGATGATGGTTAGCATTTTTTTAGCAATAAAGTATATTTTAATAAGGTAAATTAAGGTATGTACATTTTTTGGAGGTGCTTGGGTGGCTCAGTGGGTTAAAGCCTCTGCCTTTGGCCCAGTCATGATCTCAGGGTCCAGGGATCGAGCCCCGCATCGGGCTCTCTGCTCACCAGGGAGCCTGCTTCCCCCTCTCTCTCTGCTTCCCTCTCTGCCTACTTGTGATCTCTCTGTCAAATAAATAAAATCTTTAAAAAAAAAAAAAAAGGTATGTACATTTTTTAAAGACATAATGCTACTGCATCCTTAACGACTACACTATAGTATAAACATAACTTTTATATGCATGGGGAAACCAAAAATTCATCTGACTTGCATTATTATGATATTTGTTTTATTGCAGTGGTTTGGAACTGAACTCGCAATATTCTGATTCTATTCTATAGAATATTAGAATAATATTCTAATATGCCTGTACTACATGAATCATTCAGGAAGTTAAGTAGAACTTAACCAATTCTTCTTTTATGTAAAAGCTTGACACCAATCTCTGACAAAGAGGGCCCAAAATACAGAGAGAATTAAAAAAACAAAAATCAGTCCAATCTCACTCCAAAATAATACATCATCAAAGGGAATGCAGCCCAAACGTTAATGGTTATCTTAAGCTGGGTCCTCAGAAAGGAAACCATGAAATGAGGCCTTTATGTGAAAGTGGTTTATTAGAGAGTATTCCCTGGGGACGCCTGGGTGGCTCAGTCAATCATCTGCCTTCGGCTCAGGTCATGATCCCAGGGTCCTGGAATTGAGTCTCCCAGGGTCCTGGAGTTGAGTCCCACATCGGGCTCCCTGCTCAGCGAGGAACCTGCTTCTCCCTCTGTCTGCTGCTTCCCCTGCTTGTGCGCTCATTGGCGCATGCTCTCTCTCCTCCCCTCTGGCAATCAATCAATCAATCAATTCTTAAAAATAAAAGAAATAAAAAAAAAAAAGTCTTCCCTGGAAAAACTTTAGGGAAGTAGGCCAGGGAAGTAAAGGAAGTCATGCAAAGTTCCATGGGAGGTAATTTTAGCTCCATCCCCTACGGTAGTTCTGGAGTCAATGCCAGCTGCACCTCAGAGTTGTATTCATATAATTAATCATTGGTTAAGGGCTGGCCTTAGGAAATAAACTTCCCAGACACTCTCATAGCTTGTACATTGGCAAAACTGGCTCTGGCAGTGTGAGGGCAGCCCAGCAACAAAGAACCTTAGGAGACAGATAATGGGAATGAATATACATTAGAAGCCTGTGAACAGAAAGGAGATACAGGCCCTTGGACAAAGTATTAGCATCATCTGCTATGGCAACTTTATGGTTGGGAAAGTTAAAAATCACTTGGTTTGTTTTGCTCTATGGACTCCCCAAAAGGTTCAGCAATCAATCATTCTAGTTCAATCATCATATAGTGAAGAATACTGCACAGCCCTAACAACGCATATAGAAATTTTAATCAGCTTTTTAGTATCTACTCTAAAATATAAACAGCCACTTAAGAACCACCAGGTATTTTAAGGAAAGCCTGTAATATGAAAGAAAAAAACCAACAAAGTCATTTAAAGCAACTTGGAAGAGATGATATGAGATGAAAACTAAGAAAAACCCAATCATTGATATCCTGAGAGATTAAAAAATGTCATGCCACTCTATTCATGAAATAGGAATAAGAATAAGAATAAAACTATGAGGACAAAAAGAACTCCACAACAAATTATAAGAAAATAAAAAACCTAAATAGAACAGCCATAGGATAAAGTTAAGGAAATCACCCTCAAAGTAAACAAAACAAAAAGATAAGGTGATGGAAAATAAGAGAGAAAATTGGTAACTAAAGATCAGTTTACAGGTACAGATAAAAAAGAGGAGAGGAAACCAACAGTCAAATATTTCAAGGACATTTCCAGATTGAAAGGATCCAATGATAGCTAATACTCTGAACAAAAACAGACCCACAAAGATGTGGTATCAGGTAATTTTGGTCAAAGGAACCATTCTGCAAGCTTGCAGAGAAATAGAATAAGGCAAAGAGACAAGAATTAAATGGTTTTACTTTTTTTTAATTTTAATTTTTAAAAAGTATTTTATTTATTTACTTGAGAGAGCGAGAAAGGGAGAGACAGAGCATGAGCGGAGGGGCAGAGGAAGAGAAAGAAGCAGACTCCCTGCTGAGCAGGGAGCCCAACAAGGGCCCTGATCCCAGGACCTCGAGACCATGACCTGATCAGAAGGCAAATGCTTAACCGACTGAGCCACCGAGGTGCCTCAAGAATTAAATAGTTTTAATTCAAACAGCAACACTAAAAGCTAGAGGCAATAGATAAAATCCTTCAAAATTCTAAGGAAAAATTATTTCCAACCTAGAATTTTAGACAAAGCCAAACTATCCAAGGATCAAGACCATACTGCTTATTTGGGACACAAGACTGGCTCTAGTTTACCTTCCTGCTTTCTTATTTCTCATACTCCCTTATCTGCAAAGACCATTCAACCATTCTCCAAGTTTGCCATGACCTTTCATTTGGATGACTTCGGCCATTCTAGTCTTTTTGCTTGGTATGCCTTCCTCGATTTTGTTTACCAGATAGATACGTAATTCTTTCACGATTACTTTAGTTTCAGTATTTTCCATGACCACTCTTCCCTATTGACCATGGTCAAATTAACTGCTCTCCCTCAAATGTGTCCTTGTTTCTTTATTCACACTTCCTACTATGTATATATCATACTGTGTAGTATGTACATCTCTTTCCCATGAGTTCCTCAGGAATAGTGGCTATGGCTCTTATCTCTACCTCTCCAGCACGTAACACACTGCCTGGCTTATAAACATTTGAAATGAGTTTTGCAAACAGAGATCTATACCATCTAATTTACTAAATAGAAAATCACATATGGTTCTACCATTTGAAGCTTTTACACTTCTTTAACCCAAAAGCATAAAATAGATATATAATACGAACTATATATTATTTCCTTTGATGTGTATTCAACTCATATGAACTATAACAGAAGTACATATTGAGAGAGACTAAAAGCATTTTCTATTACTAATTTACTAAGATGATAAAATAGTTTTAAAAATATTCCCACAATTTCAGATTCAGAAAATCAAAAGTGAAAATACCTTGTTACTGTTCCATGAGAACATAAATAGTTTTTGCATCCTCAACAGAAATGAGAGAAGACATAAATAAATGGAAAGAATATTGGAATATTGGTTTGGTTTTGCTTTGGATTGGAAAGATATTGTTCATGGATTGGAAGAATATTGTTAAAATATCAATACTACCCAAAGTTATCTATAAACTTAGAGCAACTGCTATCAAAATCTAATGATGTTTTCTGCAGAAATAGAAATATCCATCATAAAATTTATATGGAATGTCAAGGGACCTCAAGAGCCAAAAAAATAAGATAAAATAAAATCTTGAAAAAGAGGATTAAACCAGAGGACTCACAGTTTCCAATTTTAAAACTTACTACAAAGGCTACAGTAATCAAAACAGTGGCACTGGCATAAAGATAGACATATAGGCCAATGGAATAGAATAGAGAGCTCAGAAATAAACCCATGCATTTATGGTCAAAATATTTTCAATAAATGGGCTACATGCATTCAATGAGCAGAGGACAATCTTTTGACAAAAGTGCTGGGAAAACAGGATATCCACACGCTAAAGGATGAAACTGGACCCTTATCTAACGTCATATACAGAAATCAACTCAGAATAGATCAAAGACCTAAATATAAGACCTAAATATAAACTATAAAACTCTTAGAAGAAAACAAGAGACAAAAATTTCCTGATATTGGAATTGGGAATGATTTCTTTGATAGGACATCAAAGGCACAAGCAACAAAAGAAAATCAGTCAAATTGGACTTCATGAAAATTTTAAAATTTTGTATATCAAAAGACCCTATTGACAAAGTAAAAAGGCAACCTACAGAACAGAAGAAATATCTGCAAGTCATCTATCTGATAGGGGATTAATGTCCAGAATATATAAAGAACTTCTAAAACTTAACAACAAAGCCAATAAAATGGGCAAAGGACTTGAAAAGACATTTCTCCAAACAAGATATACAACTGGCTGATAAGTAAGAGCATGTTGAGGATGAAAAGATGCCCAACACCACTGATATTCAGGGAAATGCTAATCAAATCTATAATGAGATACCACGTCACATCTCTTAGGATGGCCACTATCAAAATAGTAAGTGTTGGCAAGGATGTGGAGAATTGCAAACACTTGTGCACTGTAATGTAAAATGTACAGCCACTGTGGAAAGTAGTATGGTAGTTCACAAAAAAATTAAAAATTTAGAGTTACCATAGGATCTAGTACTTCCGCTTCTGGGTATATGACCAAAAGAACTGGAAGCAGGGTCTCAAAGAGGTATCTGTATACCCATGTTTATAGCAGCATTATTCACAATAGCTAAAATGTGGAAGTAATCCAAGTGTCCATTAATGGATGAATGGATAAGCAATATGTGTTATGCGCATACAATGGAATATTATTCAGCCTTTAAAGAAGAGAAATTTTGACGTGTGCTATAACAGGGATGAACTCTGACATTATGCTAAATGAAACTAAATGAAATAAGCCAGTTACAAAAAGACAAATACTATATAATTCCACTTACAAGAGACACTCAGTTAAAACCGTAGAAACAGAAAGTAGAATGGTGGTTGCCAGACACTAGTTGCCTAAGATGGGAGACACTCAGTTAAAATCATAGACAGAGAATGTTGTTGGTGGTTGCCAGAGGGGAATGAGAAATTACTGTTTAATGTGTATAGAGTTTCAGTTTTGCAAGATGAAGAGTTCTGGAGATAGATGGTGGTAATAGTTGCACAACAATATAAATGTATTTAATATCACTGAAATGTACACTTAAAAATGATTAAAATGGTAAATGTTATGTGTATTTAACAATAAAAAATTGGAAAAAAAAAACAATGTTGATTTTCTCCAAATTAATCTATACATGTAACGCCATCCAAACTAAAATACAAGATTTTATTTTTATTTATTATTGATTTTTAAATACAAGAATATTTTAAAAAGTTAAATAACTCAGTAAAAGTATTCAAAAGATTTATAAAAAAATAAGTACATGAGCACACCTGGGAAATTCTGGAAAGGAGTGTGGGGGTAATCAAGTAATGTAGTAAAAAATTATTCGTAATGTTGTTTAGAAAATAATTATGAGTATAACTGGAAATTCCTGAAAGGAGCATTGCAGGTTGGAGGGCAGATTAAGCCTACCAGAGATTAAAATATATTACTTACAATGAATAGTGAGTGGTATAGTAATTAGAACAATTTGACATTCAGGCCAAACAGACATATCAATCTATCTATGAATCAGTAAAAAACAAAAAACAAAAAAACATTTTTAGTGCTTTTAATTAATACTACAGACATAATGCTGAGAAACGTTTTTTCTCTACAACCATGCCATCAGAACTAAGCTATCTGAAATTATATCAGTGAGATTGGAACATCTCATTCTTGCATGGATGATGGATCATTCATCAAACAGCAGCAGCCTTAATTTCCAAATCAGAGTTTCAGATAGGTTTCCCAGACACAACATTCCACACTTATCTTAACTGTGTAGTTTCTAAGGAAACAGGACTTTGAGTTTGCTTCTCAGCCCAGGCCTGATGTTAATTAACCCCTTGACACATAGCCTTGCTATACTTCAAACCTATCAAATATTGCTTCGTTTAAATTTTGTCTAAACTCCACCCTTCTTCAAAATCCTATAATAACTCTGTCCTTTCTTTATTTAGTAAAATGCTGGCAGTTTGGTCTGGTGTGTGGTCTCCCTCACAGCAACAAGTTAACCTTTGTCAGCTTAAAGATATATATCCCTGGTGGTCTTTACCAGACTGATATAAAGACTCTATTAAAAAAAACAAGTACATATGGAAATTTAATACATAATATACACAACATTTCAAATCAAGAAAAAGATGGTTTAGTCAAGTAATGATACTGAAATAATCTTTTGGGAGAAAGATAAAAATCAGCCAGCTGGATCCCTACCTTTCTCTTTCAAATTCCAAATGTTTCTAAGATTTCGATATTAAAAAAATGAAATTATAACAAAACTAGAAGAAAATATATTTTTACATTTTCATAACATGAATTGATATGTTCTCAAAACTCAGATGCTATGACTATAGGAAAATTGCATGAAATTACTCACTGGTTAAACTTCTGGCAGTGAAACTGCTGTTTCAGGGATGTTTCTGTATAAAATGTTAAAAAAAAATCTGTACACCAAAAAATGCCAAAAAGTATCATAATGAAAAAGATAAAAGATCAATCTAATATAAAAACAAATAAAGAAAATAAAGGATTTGCAGAAGAAAATACAATGGTCAAGGATGTTCAAATTTCACATTAAAGTAATTCAAATGCAGAAATACTATTTTTAACCTATCATACTAGCAAAAGATGTTTAGTAATACCCAGTCATGACATGGAAGAGAAAACTGGCACTCATGCATTTTTTTCTCACAATACACACCTTTACTGTCTTTTGGAAGGGCAATTTGGCAATATATTTTAAAATTTTTAAATGACTATGACCTGACCCATCATTTCATCATCAGAAATTTCTCCCACTGACACAAACACATAAGTCTGCAAAGATATTCATGGCAGCCACTGCCATAGATGTTTGTCCGTTAATAAGGAACTAGTTAAATCAACAAACATGGTACATCCATGCCATGTTTTTTTATTTTTTCAGAGAATACGCTGCAATTGTCAAAACAATGATCTATATGTGCTAATAAGGAAAATCTTTCCATATTTGGCAGTTATGACTTTTTGCTAGTAAGGTGTAGTGGTTACTTTTTAAATCAGAAAAATGTAAAGAAAACGAATGAAAAAACTGAAACTGAAACCATAGATAAAAAATATGTATATGGGGCGCCTGGGTGGCTCAGTCGTTAAGTGTCTGCCTTCCACTCAGGTCATGATCTCGGGGTCCTGGGATCGAGCCCCGCATCGGGCTCCTTGCTCAACGGGAGGCCTGCTTCTCTCTCTCTCTCTCCCACTCCTCCTGCTTGTGTTCCCTCTCTCCCTCTGTCTCTTTCTGTCAAATAAATAAATAAATAAAATCTTAAAAAAAAAAATATGTATAAACAGGGGTGCCTGGGTGGCTCAGTCATTAAGCGTCTGCCCTCGTCTCAGGTCATGATCCCAGGGTCCTGGGATGGAGCCCCGCATCGGGTTCCCTGCTTGGCAGGAAGCCTGCTTCTCCCTCTCACACTCCTCCTGCTTGTGTTACTCTCTTTCACTGTGTCTCTCTCTGTCAAATACATAAAAACTTAAAAAAAAAAAATGTATATACAGAAAAGACTGTTTTCTTTCCCATTTCTCTGTGTATTTGTATCTATTACTTTATATCAAAGAGATGATGCTTTATCTGTTAGTCTCCACTTTACCCTTTGCATTTATTTTCTTCTATAACACAACTTCATTCATTAAAACTGTGTCACAGAAAAGATTTATTTTTTAAGACAGTACCACAGTCTGTATAGTATAATCACATTTGGCTTCCTAAATGCTTCTGTATACAGAATTCTGGAAAGGTGTATATAAAGATATTTAACAAAGGCTACCTCTAAGAACTAAGACTAGGCGGCATGAGCAAGAAGGGCTTTTTTTTTTTTTTTATTTTATAACCTTTTAATGTTTTAATGCTTTTATCAAGCACACATCTATTACTTTTTTTTGACAAAAATTAAAGGTAGTTTACTTCATCTTTAGAGATAATCTAAGAAAAACACACCACTAAAATCCCCACACTTTTTACACTTCTCTTTCTCTTGATCCTTTTCAGACTTCTTGAAGTGTGACTCACATACACATTAAACATTTTTATCTTGACCATAGGCATCTCAAATTCAACATGTCCAAAAGTAATTCATTACCTTCCTCCCTTAATTCCCTTCCTACCTGCTCAACTAAACTAAAATTACTGGCAATCACCTAAATTACTCACCGATGGGTTCCTATTTTACTAGAAGCCATCTGTTTATCTAAACTAGAAATTAGAGTGTTTCTAATTTTTTAACGCTCCCCACTTCCCTTACCCTCACCCCATATCCAATTACCAAATCTGGCCAATTTTATTTCCTAAATGTTTTTTTAATCCATCCTCTCCTCTCCATTTCTACTATTTCAGACCCTCTCTCCCCTAAGCAACTGCAATATTTAATCTGTCTCCCTCACTCAAGTGCTATCTGTCCTCAACGCATCCCCATTCTGTCACCAGAATGACCAATCTAAAATGAAAAGCTGACGAAGTCATTCCATGAATCCTCCATGGAGTCCTACTGCCTATAAGACAAAAACTAATCATCTTTAATTAACATGATATATATATATAGGTTCTCCTTTATCTAGACTCTGTCCAAATTTCCAGCTTCATATTTTGATACTTCATGCTTTATTATTTACTTTTCAGCAATTCTGAACTATCTATAGTTCACTAAACATCCCAATGCTGTGGGCTCTTCTATTCCTACTATGTTCTCTGTCTATATAACACTATCTTGCCTCCACCATCTATGCCTCAACCTCTGTAACTCCCATCAAGCCAATGACATCTTAAGCTGGATGACTCTCTCTTGTGATTGGCTGTCCTGTTCACCCTAAAATGTTTAGTAGCATTTGTGGCCTCCACTCGCTAGATGCCAGCAGTATCCCCCTGGTTATGACAACTAAAAATGTCTCTAGACACTGCCAAATGTCCCCTGAGGGTCAAAATCAGCTCCAGTTAAGAACTACGCTACTAAACTGTTAAAATCCATTTTATCATATATACATAAAATATCCCAAGAAGAATATATAAAGACTAATTGTAACACCTCTTTGAGGCAGGCAACAGGGTAACTGAAGTAACTAGAGTAGGAGGGAAAAAAAAACATATGTTTCACTACCATCTCATATGCTTTTGACCTTATTCCTCTCTTCTAACCTCCCCATTGCTACCACCCTAGTCCAAGTCACCTCCTTTTCTTCCTTCTCCTCTCCCTCCCTCAGCTACTGTAACTGACTCCTAATCAACTTTTCCCTTTGTATTCTTCTTTCTTTAATCCATTTTTACCCATTTCACCAGTGATCCTTTTAAAAATATTGTATCACTCATTTGCTCAAAATCTTCCAATGTTTTACCAATCTTAGAGACAAAGCAAAAGCCTGAAGATGAACCTCAATGATCTGCCATCCTATCCGCACTCTTCTTTTTCTGATCTCTCTTCCTAGTATTTGGTTTTTATAGGTCAAAAAGGAACAAATAGAAATTTCATAAACTGAACCTATTACTATTTCCCTTGCTTTGTTCTCTCTGGACTCCTTGCTGTTCCTCAAACATATGAGGGTCTGTGCATCTGCTGTTCTCTGTCGGAAACACAACTCACCCACATACTCACATGGCTTACTCCCCAACTCCTTCAGGCCTTTACTTCTCAGGGGGTCTTCTCTGGTCACCCTATTCTTACGCACAGCATCTATTAACACCTAATATATTAACATATTTTACTTCTTCATCTTGTTTATTATCTCTCTTCTCCATCTTGTTCATTGATTCTTAAACCTGAGTCTGCATCAGAATCACGTGAAAGTTTTGTTAAAACAGTTTCTGAATCAAGAGGCCTGGATTGTTAACAATTTCCTGGATGATGCTGATGCTACAAATTCAAGGACCACATTTTGAGAACCAACGTTTTAGAACATAAGCTCCTCCAGGACAGAGATTTTTGTCTGCCTGTTTGCTTTCTCTCTGCAACCTGGTTCAGAGTAAGCACTGAGGTAAGTAAATGACAAATAAATTTAGATGACCACTTCTCTGTTCCTACCACACCCCCTGATTTGGCCTGCCATATGTGCTAAAAATTTGCTGTACACTGTAAAAGATAAATTATATGACTGTGATGGGTTAAGTTGTGTCCCCTGCCAAAAGACTGAGGTTAAAGCCCTAATCCCAGTACCTAGAAATGGGACCTTATTTGGAAATAGATCTTCGCAGTTGTAATCAAGTTAAGATGAAGTCATCAGGGTGGACCCTAATCCAATATGACTGGTGTCCTTATAAAAAAGGGAGAATGCCATATGACTAAAGACAGAAAGGAGTGGAATGGAGTGATAAAGCTGCAAGTCAAGGAATACCAAGAACTGCCAGTGACTTGAGAAGCTAAGAGGCATGAACAGATTCTCCACTAGAACCTAAAGACCACAGCCCTGCCAACATCTTGATTTCAGAATTCTAGCCTCGAGAACTGAGATGATAAACTTCTGTTGTTTTAAATTATCCAGTTTGCTACACTTTGTTATGGCAGCCCTAGGAAACCAACAGAAGAACCAAGAATGCAAATGACTACACCAAGCCATACATAATTTCAAATTCCGCCTATTCCCTAATTTCCACCAGTTTAAATGTTTTAATATACAGGTTTAGTTGTAAACTAATCAGGTTTCCCGTTTCAGAATCTCTCCAACTTAATTTGCCTCTCCCTGCCTTCAATGTGCAAGGTAGCGCATACTACAGGTTCTAGATAGTTTATTCAGTTTTTTGTTTGTTTGTTAGGTTTCTCCTACCTTCTTACATGCTTCCCTATTTCACAAATATCAATTTGGTTTTTTTTTCTTCAAGGGACATTTCTCATTTTCACACATTATACGTTTTGGTATCTATGTTCCCTTGGCTATCTGAATTAGTTGCAAAGTGAAAATTTAAGTACACATTATATATACATTTAAAGATAAAATGCTATCTTCTCTTTTAGAGAACAATTCTTTTTCTTTCTTTCTCTTTCTTCCTTCTTTTAAAGTAATTACCTTAATCCTAAAAAACTCTGGGTAAAAAAAATTTTGTCATACTTTCTTTCCATCTTGTTACAGTTTGTACAATAGCGTCTTTATTCAAATTTCAACAAATCTTCTAAAAGTAACATGGTTGTTTGGGGAACCTTAAAATTTTAAATGAATCTGAAATGAATTTCATCAAGTTCTCCCCTTTCCATTTAACGTTTGCTTACAGCTGCAATGTCACGAGAATTCCAATCAATAATTTCATCACAGAGACCCTATATTAAATTACCATGATTTACAAGGTTTATAAGCTGTAAGATGCAATTTTTATCTTAGCCCAAATCAATATACAAATAGTAAATTGCACACATCTAAGTGACAGTTTTTATTTCTATGGGTGAAAATTAATCCATTGTATGTACTACTAAATAAATTTGTGGTAAAATTCTAAGAATTTCTGGATATTAAATTTCCTCAGAAATACAGACTAGTATAACCTATGCCAAAAAAAAGCATACTTAAGAAAAACTGTATCTATTCTTCAATGGGTATTAACCGCAAAGTATTTTTCAAATGCTGAAGCCTAAATAAAAAGATGGAGAAAAACACAAATTACAGGCAAATTTAAGAGAGATTTAATAGTTCTCCACGAGTACTGAAAAACCATGCTCTTTTCCTATGAAGAATTTTAAATGAGTCATACTTTCCTTACTAAATCACTGTTTTACTTAACATATGGTGAAAAGAGTTAACTGTTTGGTAGCTTGAAACTTTATATTCATTTGGAAAATAAGTATAGTTTACTATATAAAACACTTAGAACACAGAGTATCACGTGCGTAAGGTTCACTTGACACTTACTGCTAAGGGTATGGAAAGCTGTCTAAATATCTCCTAAAAATTCAGGTTTCCACTGTCTAAACCTATATCAAAATTAAGCAAGTTGAAATCATGCACAACGCTTTTTCTCGGCACCCAGGCCGAGCTATATATATTTTGTGCCTAACTTTTCCTAAATGAACACATTTCTGTCCCAATCACATTGGCCTAATTACTCTAATGCGTTAAAGTTCTGCCTTTATAACTTTTCAGTTCATAATGAAGTCAATTCATGGTTAGCATAATACTTTCCAATCTGAAAAGCGTTAAAAAGATATACTACAGTATCCATAACGAATTTAGAGAACTAGATTATAAAGCCAATCAACTTTTCCAGAGCATGTGGTGCTTTCTTGTTTATTATTTTAAAAAATAAGAGAGTAAGAGCTAGGGAAGAATAAATTCCCATTCCCAAATTACGTTCTTTTAAGAGTATACAATTTCTCCAAATTCAAAGCTGTAGGGCCAACTTGTCAGCAACTACTCACATCACACTCGCGGTGGGGGGGGGGGTGGAGGGGAGAGGAGAAAAAACTCTTTTCCTCCTCTACGCAGCAAATGAGTCAAACACACCTGGCTTGCTCATTCTGCCAGAGGCAGTGAAATTTAAAAAAATACATCAGCCACAGACAAACCTGATGATCCAAGAAAGCCCGGAGGAAGTCCCCCGGCACTTGTGGAAGACGCCTACTCGCCCGGCGCTCCGGCTCCCCCAGAGCCCGGTGGCTCTCGTGGATGGTGCCCACACTTGAACTCCGGGTCTCGCCTGACCCACAAGTCACACGGGGGGCGGGGAGGCCGGGCGGGCAGGACCTCTGGGCAGTCGAGCCACGACCCGGCACAGCCCCGCGCCTCACTGCTGCCGCCCAAGCACCGGCAGCAAGCGAAGAGGAGGAGAGGGGTACCCGCGGGCGGAAAAGAAGAACCCACCACGACGAGGAGGCTACTCGTCAACAAAATAGCGGCCCGATGGGCAGACGGCCCCAATGGCAGTTCATAGAGGCGCCGGGAGCAGGAGTGCCCCCACGCTTCCCTCAGGAGCCCGCAAGTCCCCAGCCCCGGCAGCGACCCCGAGACACCTGTTTGGCGGCGCCCGGGTTTGGTTCCACCCTCTAGCCTCCCCCCAACACACACGCCGAGTAGTGAGGACGAGGGGAGCCGAGACCCTGGACCTGCAGCCTGAGGGCGCCTCCGCCGGCCGTACCTGACATCAGCCGCGGCTCCCTCTCGCCCCTCCTGGGGGGCGGAGAGGGGACAACTGGACACCGGCAACCTTAGCTCCTCCCGGTACCCGCAGAAGTGGCTCGCGGCCGCTAGCTGGGGCCGCCCGCTGCCGCCCAGATCATTCCCTGGCGGCGGCGGCGGCGGCGGCGGCGGCGGCGGCGGCGGCGGCGGCGGCGGCTGAGGCGGTCCCAGCTCTCACTCCCTCCCCCCCACCCCCGCCCGCTCGTTCGCTCGCTCCGCCCCTCCCCGCAGCGCGTCCAGGCCGCGGCCCGCCGACGGCGCAGCCGCCACCCAGGGGTCTCCTAGCGCTGACGTCGCCGCCGCCGCACCAGCCCCAGGGAAGGGCGGAGCGAGAGGGAGCAGGGTGGGGCGGGGCTATTGCGACGTGCGGACGTAGGGATTGGCCGCCAAGCTCACGCCCCGCCCTTCTGCGAAGGGGTCTGGGAAGTCGGGTCTTCTACCAGCGATAGTCGCAGCCCGCTTGCGGCTTCTCGCTGTCGGCTTCTCCTTCCTGATTATGCTGTATGGGTTTGCATTAGCTTCCGGACTTTGAGAGGAAACTAAAGCAGTGAAACTACAGGGACTGAGGCTAGAGGTGCCTGAGGACCTCTGTGTGAGGGACAGGCTCTAACCTTGCAGAAATCTTTTGGCCTCTAGCCTGCTTCCCGTTCTTTTTTTCTCCTGTCCCCCACTCCCCACTCCCCTACCCACAGAGTACTCTCTGTAGTCAATATCTCTCTGGCCTTAATGAAAGGAAATACAGCAAGATGAGGTATGCAAATGGGTGCTGGGTAACCAAATACGTGAACCCGAAAGGGTTGAAAACAGTGGTACCACAAAGCCTTCTGTATCACACGTGGTTTCATCTGTCATTACTTCGCTTCTGTCAGGCAATAACAGGAAGAGCTTCCTTAGGGCTTTCCAAAATTTATCTTCCTTTCAGTTGGCTAAAGGACTATTGAATCAGAAAGTGTTTTTGGATAGGGGGAGGAGCTTGTGAGCCATTGAGGCAACCCCACAGAGTCAGGAGGTGGGGATAAGGTCTTGGCTTTAACATCATCTACAAGGCCTTAGCTTGAGAGTGAGAAAACTACCCTGCTTTTTTTAAAAGCCCATCTCCGTCAGTTCTTTAGTGCCTTTCAGCATAGCCTTTAGGAGCGCGGGCTCTGGGCTGGCATCTTGGTTCCTCCACCTATTTGCTGTGCAAAGTTGGCAAGTTACTTAACATGCCTGGGTGAAATAATGAACATGTATGTAAATTGTTCTTTTTCCTTTGTTTAGATTCAGCTGTAGTAGTTTGCCATGATATGCCATTAATAGATACAAGAGAATCTTCCAAAAGAATTTAAGCACATCTAGTGATTCTTACTTAAACCTTTTATTTTTCAGATGAGAAAACTGAGGTCAGAAAGATAAACTGATGGGCCCAAGCTAGAAGTGCAAGTATCCGGATGTTCATTCAGGTTAGTGCTCTTTTCTTGGCCCATGCCTCCAGATTTCTCTCCCTTACATCCTTACTCGTATCCTCTTTTTTCTTCTCCAATTTGTGTATAGTCAATTGCCCAGCCTCATCCCCTTCCTTTCCACAACCACTGTAAAACAGGAAAAGGAGACCCTTCCAGAGGTCAGTGTTCCAAATAGAAAGCAAAACAAACAAACAAGATTCCTTACCTCATTTTAATTTTATTGAAATTTTTAATGAATAAGGAATAACTTTGCTTTTTCCATTGAGCAAAAATAAGAAACCCTTCCAAGAATAAGTTCAGCCATAGTGGGTCTCAGATAATTACTGGCAGGAAACACTACTGATATGAACAAAACCAGATTAAGTAAGTTCCTCCCATCATTTTGGGTATTTGAAAATCACCTTTATTTTCATGAAAACAATACATAGTTATTCAAACAAATAAAAAAAAATCCAAATTCCATAATCCACAGGTAATCGTTTTTGAAAGTGTGCGTTACATTCTTCCAGATGTAAGGAATAAAAAACACATAAAGACATATAAATACAATATTTCATAAACTGGATTTTATTATGTATATAGTTCTTTTCTCACTGAACAATATATCATTAACATCATTTTTAAAAGATAAATGAATGTACCATCATTTATCTGACCAGTATTCTATTGCTGTTTGGTTTTTTTTCCAAGTTTTTAATATAATAAACAACTCTATGATGAACTACCTTATGCACGTACCTTTGCACAACTGTATAATTATCTACTTGGATAGATTCTTAGAAGTGACATTAATGTCAGCCAATTCTTCAATGTTATCAACTAGAAAAAAGAAAGTTGTGGTTACTTTGAAAAATATACTTTATATATGGGACTCAAAATGACTAGATTCTCCCATTTGAAACAGATAAATCTTGAGCAGTACTTTTATATGTCTGGCGTGGTATTTCAATAACGTATGTCAAAGCTCGTTGGAGCAGAATAATGTGTGTTGAGGCTCCTTGGAACAGCGTGGCAGACACTGCTAGTTGTTTAAACCAAAATCCTTTCTTCCTTACTATCAGGACTCTGATTTTTTCAGGGTGACAGTGTGTCTAGTTAAAAATATTTACTTCTCCAGATTTCTGTAAGCCATGGCTGGCTGTGTGACCGATCAATAAAACGAAAATGAATATTGCTAGGAGAGGCTCAAAGCTTTATGTCCTTTTAGCCATTGGACCTATACCCATTTTTTTTTTTACCTGGAACAGTGACACAATGCTGGAGGTGGAGCAGCCATATTTCAACCATAATAACCAAAACCCCACAGTATTAACAGTGTAGGAAGCCATAGGTGCCAGGCTTTGATTGCTTTAGAGGGCCTGCTTATTAGCTTTGGATCGCCCATTTCTGGATTTGTTGTTATGTAAGGGAAAATAAATCCGTCCTATTTAAGGTTTTGTTATGTGGGTTTTCTGTTGTAAGCAGTGAATGCAATTCCTAATAATACAACAGGATAGGACCAGTCAGCATTTATTCAGCATTGTATGTATAATTTTTTAATAGGGTGAAATAAAAATGGGGACACAAAATAGAAACAAGCAACAACCACACACACAAAAAAAACACTCTCTAATACCCTTAGTTTCCCTTTGAATACCCAAACGTTACAAGGAGATTAACAAGTCATTTTATAATAATTAGATAAAATTCTGTAAATTAAATTGTATTCACTGATATAGTGGTTTTAAAATATGTCCACAAGTTCTTTGATGCTTTGTCCTTCAAATAGTGGGACTTAATTCCTCTCGCCTTGAGTTTGGACTGTGTTTTGTGACTTGTTCTCATGAACAGGATGTATAAATGACTTGTGTGACTTCTTAAAGGAGATTATAAAACATATGCCAAAAAAGAAACAAACAAAAAAAACCTATGCTGTTTTTTTTCTTCTTCTTCTCTCTCTGGGACTGCTTGCTGGGGAAAAATGGTTTTCATGTCATAAGTACTCTCAGTCAACTTTATAGAGAGGCCCACATTATGAGTAATTAAGGCTTCCCACTGACAGCCAGTAAGGAACCAAGGACTCTTGGCAACAGCCATGTGAGTGAACTTGGAAGCAGGTGCTCCAGTCCTAGTCAAGCCTTCAGATAACTGCCTCCTTCATCAACATCTTTATTGACTTTAGGTGAGATCCTGAGCCAGAACCACTCCATTAAGCCGCTCCCAAATTCCTGGCCCACAGAAACTGTAAGATAATACATGTTTGTTGTCTTAAGCCATTAAATTTTGAGATAATTTGTCATGCAGCGAAGATAACTAATACAGTCGGATATAATAGAGCCTAGCACAATGGCTGGCCCATATGTAGGTGTTCCATGATTTGTTGTTTGAATCAACAAACAATTAAGTGGAGTAGAATATATATTTTTTCACTTTAAAGGGTAGCATACAATGGTATTATCTTTGCTCTCTGACACCTGTATTATATAAGGGTTTTCTTTCTTTTATTTTTTTAAAGATTTTATTTATTTATTTGACAGAGAGAGAGACAGTGAGAGAGGGAACACAAGCAGGGGGAGTGGGAGAGGGAGCCTGACGTGGGGCTGGATCCTGGGACCCTGGGATCATGACCTGAGCTGAAGGCAGACACTTAATGACTGAACCACCCAGGTGCCCCTATATAAGGGTTTTCTGATATGATCATAGAGAAATCACTTGTGACTCTTACTGAAATCTAAACATTGACAATCCTGGAGGAAACTTATAGTGAGTAGAGCAGTGGAACCCTTGAGACTTGGATAGTGTTCCCAGTTTTGTCACTGATTATCTGAGCGGCCCATGGCAAGTCATCTAAACCCTCTAAATCTCAATTTCCCTATCTGTAAATTGGGGAAAATAATCCCAACCTGCCTCAAAAGGTGGTTAATCATATTATATGTGACAGTGTAATTGAAAAGTATGAACATTCTTTTAATTACATTAGGTCATGAGATCTATTTTATTTTTAAGCAATTAAGTATTAAATTGTGTACACCATGAAGCATTTTCTTTCAAGAGGTGATAACTTATTACTGATTTTACTGTGTACCTTTGTAAAATAATAGCATCATTTATAGTGAGCAGTTAAGATTTAAAAGTATGGCAGGATGGTAGGTTATTATGTCAGATCTTATTTTATTAGCCTGTTGAAAATTTATTGCACTTTAAAAAGAATACATAATTATGATGCCTCCTTTTCCTTTCCATGAATTAATTTGTAATTTCAATTGGGTGTGTGCCCCTCTTTGTGGTAACAGTGGTAGTTAAGCATACTTAGTAATAAACATACATTTAACCAATAATTTGGTCTGAGTCTAAGAGTTTATCCTAGAGCAAAATTGCACCTAACAGCAAGAAAATAGAAGATAGAATATAGAATAGATATGTCTTTCTCTTTCAGAGAGGAAGACTTGGGCATAGAGGGAAGTCTTTATACGGTGGAATACCAGAGATTATGCAATTATTGACAGTGAACAGTTTGGTGGTATGGATGACCCCAGAGGTAAATATGTGAGGATGAGCAAGATAGATCCTTGGTATGGGATTCAAGCCCTGATTATGCAGTGGATGAATTATCCAAATTCTCTTGTTTTATTGTATTGTTCTTTCTTGCTTTCTGGTATCCAGTATGGCTCCACATCAATTGAAACTACTGATTTAACTAAACATCAGGTTATTTGAGTTGTAGATGACCCCCCCCCCCACTTCCTACCATCTTTACTAACTTGAATAGGAAGAAGAAAACTATAGATTAAAAAGACAGAGCTTTCTTTTCTGGTGATGGTGTGCTTTTCAGCAGGGCTTCTCATTTCATATTGAAAATACCTGCCAAGATAAAGTATTTTCATCCTACAGAAACTAAAATAGCATTTCCAAAGAGTTTTTATTCCTTGCAGCTGGATCTTCACAAAATCTACCAAGAATCTGAGACAGTTGAAAAGGCTAATGTTATTTTCTAAGTTGACTGATGTGTAAAGGAGATAAAGGTAGAGAAGGGAGGAGAGGAGAAGATAAGGAAAAAAAAGAAAGTTTAGGAAATACTTTTAACCTCAAGGGAAGAGGACTCAGCATGACTCACAACATATTAGCTTGAAAGCAGAGACTGCCATGGTTGTGCTGAGGAACTTGTGTCATCTAGAGAAAGATTTTCAACTTATGAGATTGGGCTCTCTGGGATTACTTACCCTGAGTTTCTCTAGTTTCCTGGAATGTGAATCAAAATATTCCTTAATTGTTTTCCCTTGTGGCTCAATAAAAGCAGGAAGTATTTGTTTCAAATGGAATAGGTGAAGTTAGCTTTAGTTTAAAATCCCTAAGCAGTAAATTATAAATGTGTATGCTACTTCTTTTGTTCTAAAGAACTAAGTGACTTAACTAATCTTAGCTGCATATTGTGACATCTTTTTTTTCTCACTTCTTTTAAGTTATATTTAAATGTATGCATATCTAAAAATGGATTGTAGTAGACACTTGTTTGGGTTTCTGGCCATCATCCATTGAGAAGCACCCTCTTCTTCATCACTTTTCCTCCAATTCTCATCTACAGGTTGAGTCTCCAGAGTATTGTTCATATGAGGACACTTCCCCCTTCTTGGTCATAGCTGATTGGATAGACTTTGATCCTCAGAGAACTCAATCAGATTCTCTGTTCTGGGAATTTGGAATGGGGAGAGAAGTCTTAGTTTCTTTGTGTTGAAAACTGAAACTGTAACCCAAACATGGGCTTGTAACCCAGATATGTAAGGCCAAGATAAGGGGAAAGGGAATCTACTCTGTAGAGAGAAAGAGAAATGAAGCAGACTCTTTGAGAAGAGTAGTGACCCTGAACTGTGGTACTCCCAGAGAAAGAAAGGGAAGGGAATCACTTTCTGGCTTTGCACAGATTTTCTATGGCCCCCATACTGCAAGTGGCCTGCCTGCTCTTGAGTTCCATGGATCCCTACACTGTGTTCGCCTATTAAGTTACACTTTGTTTGTTGTTAGCTTAAATGGCAAATTTTTCCATTCTTTAAAATACATTTCTAATAAATCTCATTTAAGGGAGATCTAAATAGTTCTTTTCATTTATAAGAAGTAAAAAGCATTGTGAAAGCTTTGGTCTGAAGAGTAACGTAAGGCTTATGAAAAACATGCAAAAATTACAGTCTTTTGAATAAGAAGAGCATAATGGCAGAGTAGGAAGTTCCAAGATCTCACTCTCCCACAGAAACATCGAAAAAACAAGCAGAACCAATATTGTGAGAATTCTAGAAAACAGTTAAAAGTTTATAGCACCTAAATGAGCACTGAATCAAGGAAAAGGCACCTCAAAACAGTACAAAGAGTTTGTGGTCATTTTATTTGTCTTTCTCCTACCCTTTCCCTGCATGGGGACAGTCTTACAATGTCAGTAGTCTTAAAGGGGCACCAGTCTTAAAGCAGCAGTCATAAGGCCACTACAGTTATAAAGAGGCAGAGTCTTAAAGTGCAGCAATCCAAAAATGGCAGCTGTCCATGTTCCCACTGTGCTGCTGTTTCCCTGGCTCTGAAGGGAGCAAACTGACCTTTTTCAGAGATTCCTGTGATCTCTGTTCTAATCTGTCTGGGGGTGCTGTAGATAATTGTGCCTCCCAAAATTCCTATGTTCAGGCCTTAAGCCCCAGTGTAATTGTAGGGCTTATAAAGAGGTGATAAAAGTTAAATGAGGCCATACGGATAAGACCCTCATCTAGTAGAGCTAGTTCCCTTATAAGAATAGACACCAAAGCTCATTTTCTCTATCATGTGAGGACACAGTGAGAAGGCAGCTACCTGCAAATCAAGAAGAATCCTCATCTGAAAGTGAATTGGTTGGTGCCTTGATTTTGGACTTTCTATCCTCCAGAGCTGTGAGAAATAAAGTTCTGGTGTCTAAGCCATCCAGGCTGTGATATTTTGATATGACATCCCAAGCAGACTAATATGGGGCAGCCTCTGATGCACGATGTTCTGCCCTGTTTTGCCTAACTCAGAACTCGGGTGAAAAAGCTTGAAAATGCTGCAAGCTGAATTAACAATCCTCAAACACCTGAGGCAGAGATTATGGCTGAAACGTATAACAGATTGCCTACAACAAAAGCTGGGTAGAGTTTCTTTGGGAAATTAAGACATTCAAAAACAACTAAATGGAGGAATTTAGAAAGCCCTGTGCAATCTCAGGGCAAGACACATACTCAAACACTCAAGAAGATCCTATGCTTTCACTTTGGGCTCATCCCTTGGAACAGCGAAAGCTGGCAAGTTGAAGGAGGGCCCTGGCTCAGAGCAAATTTGCAAAGACTTGGAGGTTCCTAGCATTCAAGGATATTTCTGTCACAACCCTTGCTAAACACAAGCTGAGGAACAGAGACTTCAGTGACCATATGTGACAAGGAATACAGTCTGTAATAATAGTTTGGGAAGGACATTAAATCAACTGATTCCTACAGCCTTCAACAATGAAAACATAGTGAACCCTGTGAAAGATGAAGAATCTGACTTCCAGTTACAACATTATAATAGTCAAATGTCAGTTCTAACCAAAAAAAAAAAAAAAATTATAAGGTATACAAAGAAACAAGAAAGAATAGCTCATTCAAAGGAATGAAACTGTGAAGAAGTGCAGACATTGAAGTTACTAGACAGATCTTAAAACAACTCTCTTAAATATGCTCAAAGAACCAATAGAAAAAAATGGACAAAGAACTAAAGGAAATGAGGAAAATGATTTGTGAACAAAATTAGAATACCGATAAAGCAATGGAATTATAAAAAGGAACTAAAAAACTCTGGGACTAAAGAGTACAGTAGCAACAACTTGGACAAACTATTGGCTCTAAGACAAAACAGCTTTTTTGCAGAAGATTCTGGCCTGGTTCCCCATCAGGAGATGGTGTCCCTGAACTCAAATCATAAAATTTGTCATGGTTTGGTGTGGTTTAGTGGAAAGATCTTGTGCTTTGGATTAAGATCGATATGCTTGAATTATAGCTATAAGTAAACATAACAATGACTAGCATTACTAGCTGACGTGGGGAAAGCTCTGAGAAGGAAGAACTCAGAGTCTAGGACTTAAATAACGTCTACTGCTTGCTTACTATTATATTAGGCACTATATTAAACACTTACCTCACTTATTTATTTTCATCTTCACACCAACTCTCCGAGGAGGCATTACCAACTAATAAACTAGTCTCAGGGATTAAGCCCTTGTAAACAGTAAAGGCATTCCACTCTTTTTTTAATGCTTTATTAAGGTATAATTGACATGCAATAAGATGTATGTAAGATGTATGATATGATATTTTGACATATGTAAGCACAACCACAATCAAGATATTGAACATATCTATCGCTCCCCCTCCAAAGTTTTCCCCTGCCAGTTCCCCCCCTCCCCATATCTAAGCAACCACTGACCCGATTTCTGTCTCTATAGATTAGTTTGCATTTTCTAGCATTCTATAAATGGAATCACACAATGTGTGCTCTTTTTTAATCTGGCTTTTTTTCACTCATTATAATTATGTTGAAATTGAACCATGTTATTTTGTTCATCAAAAGTTCATTCTTGTTATTGCTGAGTAGTGTTCCATTTTAAGGATATACCACAATTTGTGTATCCATTCACTCACTGATGGATGATTAATCCAATTGTTTCTGACCCTAAACCCATGCTACACTCTTTCCCAGCTCCCTCACATACTGTTTGGTCTTGGGAAACCTAACTATTCTCTCTGAGCCTTGGTTTTTCTCATTGTAAAAATGGCAATAATATTTTTCTCAACAGGATCATTATTAGTGAGATAACATATGAAAGCACCTAGTATTCATCTTCTCCAGGAAATAAACATCTCCAGGAAGGAAAAGAGAAAAAAAATATATAGCAGTATATGCGTTTCTGGAGTCTTTGTTCCTACAGTTTCACCTCATTCTTGAAGATTGCTCACTTTAATTGCCCTTGCTTACATCTTATCTGCACCTCATGGATATGTTCCCCTTTTCTCTCTAATCCAGATATGGACACAAACTCTTTTTCTTATTCTCAGACCATGGCTGAAATAGAGTGATGTTTTCCCAAAAATTAAGGGATAAATTAAAGAGTTTAAATATATAAAACCAAACAATGTAGAAATAGTAAAGGGTTCCAGAACATGCTTTTCTCCCAAATAATCCCAGCAAAGTAAGTCAGAGAGCTTTGTTTTTTTTAAGTTTCAATTTTTATTTTGACATAATTTCAGATTTTACAGGAAAGTTGTGGGAATAGTATAAAGAATCTTGATACAACCTTTTCCTTGATTATTGCTTTACAACTTTAACAGCTCATTTAAACTATTCTTCTATTCTTTTGCCTCCAAAATTTAGGCTAGTAGTGGCTTTGGCAGAAAATATTCAATTAACCCAGTATGATAACAAATATAACAACAGTAACAATTCCAAAAGTTGCTTACTGAATACCTGATAAGTGCCAGACTACCTGCTGGTCGTTTAACTGGGACTGTCTCTACTCTAAACAAACCTGTAAGGCCAGTACTATTATTACACCCACTTAACAGATATGGATATTGAGACAGAGAGGGCTCTGGGATAGTGCCCAAGGTCACATAGACATCTTATAGTACTAAATGCAGATGAAACGAAACAGATTCCTGGACCTGTGCTTTTAATGCTAATTTTAAAAATCAAAGGTCAGCAAACTACAGTCTTTGGGCTAAATCCAGTCCACAAAAGAGCTTTATTTAGTCCCAGGCTTGCTTGTACAAGGATCACATCCTCTCACACAGATGGTGGGCACAACCTGGTTTGAGCTACTTCCTAACCTGATTTTCAGGACCATTTTCTCTCACTGACTTCTGTGATTTCTTGTCTTGCCCACAGAAAAATACAAGCCTGACTCTTTAAGTTCTAACTAACTAGACTTCACTTTGTCCTTCAATTGAGGGTCTCAGGGTCTAAAGGAAATAAATTGACAGGCAAGGTTAATCTTCACCAGGCTTGGGCATTCTTGGGACATTTTATGATGATTCACCTCAGACATCTGAAATAATAAAAATGATACTGTATATGTGATCAAAGGCAGCAAACCTGAGGTGGATGCTGTGATGCATTGCTCTGATCCCCACTTCAGGACTGAAAGATTTGTTCCCCTAGCTGTTGGGAGTGCTAACAGCAGACAAACCACAGCTGCTGGCCCTCTCTGGGAACTGCCTCAGGTACAAACAGCTGACTTAACTCAAGGTCATGCCTCCTTTCAGGGCACCCACATGCAATGACTGATCAACTCAGCCTCCAACTTCAGCCTGTGGTATTCTCTAGGGCCATTCCAACATCAGAGTTCTACAAAGAAAGACTACACATAGACCAACTTCTTCCTCTGTACAATCCTGCTTCCTCCTCTTCTCTTTCACAGACATTGACCTCAAAAGCACTTCCTAATAACCTTTATGCATGCTGATCTCTGTTTCAGAGTCTATTTTCTAGGGAACTTCGCCTCTGACAAAACCTAAAACAAGAGGAGAGTTATTTCTCAACCCCATCAAAATCCAAGCTCTTTTTTACATATCTAAGGTCAATAGGCAATATAATTTTGAGTGACTTCTGTCTACCTAGAGCTACTTCTTCATGCATTGACACCAGTGTTCCATGTGAGAAATGATGACAAATAGACCCAGTGCAACCTGTCAGTCTTGTTCTCTGTCCACAAATGAGCCCACAGTCATTTCACTAGGCTGTTCAATGTTGATTTAGATAATTACTGGTTTTTAAATTTTTCACATTTAATCAGAGGTAGAATTTTGAAATACTTCCAGTATGTCAGCCCTCTTTATGACCATATTTGCCTTTGGGTAAACCTCAATGAAGTATTCACTTGCATGCATATTTTAAGAACACTTGAAAGATTACATACTAGAGATGGTTTTCCTGGTTTTTCAGGTATATTTTTCAAATGTTTCCATAGTGATACAACCTGATAGAGTAGTAGATATTAGACAAAATGTGTTCTAATCCTTGCTCTGTCACTTACTAGCTGCTTTTTGAGTCTCATGGTTCTTAATCTATAAAAGAGAGGTAATAATACCCATCTTTTAGAGTGATTGTGTTGGTTAAATGAGAGGATATTTGCAAAGGGCCTACCACATTCAAGTATTTGATATATGGTAGCTATATTTTTTTCCTTAATATTTTAAATTTAAATTTAATTAGCCAAGGTATAGTACATCATTACTTTTTGATAAAACGTTCAATGATTCATTTGTTGAATTTAACATCCATTGCTAACTGGGTAATGGGAATTGAAGAGGGCGTGTGATATAATGGTAGTGATTATTATAAGCAAGTATAATAATGAAATAAGTGGATTGGCTAAAAATTTTAAGAGAAAGTATCTTTTCAACAAATATTTCAATTTATTGCAACATTTTTAGTCCCCTAGTAGCAAATATTAATTGACAAACAAAGATATTCCCTATAAAGATCTATACTGAAATGTGCATAAATGATCTTCATCCATGGGGCAATTATCTCTAAAGAAAAGGAGCTGGAATAAAAGACTTCTAAGTCTTTTTTCAGAAGTTAGAGCCTCAAGAATCTATGGACTAGGATGACCCTCCAAAAATACATGCAACTATTTCTGGGATTTGAAGCTCTCTCTGTTGAGGGTGGCTGCATGTCAACAGAACTTTAGTTCTAAGTCTTGACTAATAGTCTTCTGGCAAATAATTCAGACTCTCAATCTGTTATACCATTGTACGTACAAAATACCTGTCAGTATAGAAGCAATCAGTAATGATTAAATTATTATGAAAATGGAAGTGACTTTCCAGTATTTAGCCCTAGCCTTACAGTTGCTTAAACTCTATTTAAATTGATTATATATTATGGCTCATTATTTTTCTCTCAATACTAATTCCTTCTGCTGATTAGTGTATTTATACACGGAGGCAGTTCTGCCCAAACAGAGGGGAAGAATTTAGCTTTCCCTCTGTCATCTGTTAACAGGGTTCCCCCAGGGACTAGTTTCTCTGATACAGTTCCTGCAGCTACTTCACATCTTTGGACACATCCTTGGGCACATGCCCCCAATACTCCCCCCACCATTTCATCTTTTGTCTCTGGAATGAGTTGCATACATATGTCTATCCTCTAGAACCAATTTAGAGTCAAGCCTTACCTCTACTTTGAGTTGGACTTGTCTTTTACTGAGTGGATCCAGGCTAGTGGACAAATAAGACCATCTTTATTTTCCTCCCTTTCTAAATATCTGTCTCTACAGCCATCTTTTTACTTTCTGCCTAAGAAGAGGAGTCTGACCTCCTTTCTCATAAGAAATAGGGTAGCATTTTGTCTCTCTCCCTACCCTACTTTACCCTACTTCAACCATCTAATATAAGTACTAGAACATTGTCGATCAAGATAACATTACCTACCCTCTTATACACTGGACTTTTTGTCTAGGATATAAATGATGGAAGAAAATAGCAGGGGCTAGGGGTTGAGGGTGGAAGGTAGAGGCTGAGTAGGGAAGTAACACTTTATAATTGAAGCCCAACAGATCTAAATGAAAGGTGAAGGTGGTATACAGAAACAAAAGAAACTTCCAGAGTTCAGGAGAATCAGAACTCCAGTTCTATGAGGAGAGTAGAATTTTGCCCAATATAAAATGTGGAAAGATAATGGGGGCAGGGTTAGAGGCAAGATGACAGTAGAGTAGGGGCCCTCATTTCTTCTGGTCCCTTGAGTGTAGCTAGGTAACTATCAAGCCATTCTGAACACCATTAAGCCTGAGATGTAAGAAAAAAATATCTGGAACTCTACAAGTAGAAAAGTGTCTGCAAAAAGCAAACTGGGAAACTGGTTACGGTTAATGAGCCCAGGAAGTGACTCTCCGTTCAGGTCATCATAGAGCCAGCCAGGCCCATCAGGTGACTGCTCTCTGCCTGGGAACACTGAAAAGGACTGGAATGTGTGGACCATCTGCCATTGCCCAGAAGGGGCAGAATGGGTGTGCCCACAACCAGGCAACAGCTCGCAGGGTGGTGGCCCCATAAAGGACAGTACGGTGATACTCAGCTGCTCCCCAGGAGCAGTGGAATGGGTACACACACAAGCCCACAACTGCTCTCAGCCCCAGGGCACTACAAAGGGCAGTAACACAAGACCCTCAGACTCCTCTGGGGAGGATTACAGTGGGCCCACACTGTAGGAGTCTGTAAAGCTTGGCACACAGAAAACTGAAGACTGTTTGCTGAAGAGGGAGGTTCACAATCTTTTGGCTCTGGGGCTGGAGATTGGGGCTCAGCCATTTTTATTTTGATCCTCTAAAGAAGCACAGAAAGCCCTCAGGGAACAAAAGCCACACTGAGCCCAGCCCCCTTGTAAGGGGCAGTGCAACTCCGCCAAGGCAAAGACACCTGAGAAGCAGCACAGCAGGCCCCTCCCCCAGAAGACCAACTGGAAGAACAGGTGTGCAACTAGTTTATGGATCCCGCAAGATTGTAAAACTCCAGCACTAAGGGAAAATAATATATAGAATTCCAGGTTTTTCTCATAATTCATTTAACTTTCAGTCTAAAATTCAGTCTAAAATTTTCCATTTCTTTTTTTTTCCTTTTCGACTAGTTTCTTATTTTATCAACCCTCTGTTTTTAAGTTGCTTTTTAACTTTTACTTTTTACATCTACGTTTTATAGATATATGCTTCATTTTTGACCTTTTATCTCTATTCAGTTTATTTTTGTACATATATAAGTTTTGCTTTCTTTGCAATTTGGTACTTAGTGTCTTCTAACAAACAGATCAAAATTCACTCAGGAACAAGTGGATCACTGCTTTGTCGACCCTGTGAGGTTATATTCTCTCCACCCCCCCCCTTTTGTTTTGTTTTGTTTTGGTTTTGTTTGCTTTTCTGTTTTGGTTTCTGACCACTCTGGATTTGTCTAGTGTGTATTTTGCTTGGGTTGCGGTTGATATTTTTGATTATGCTCTCTTTTCATCCATTCTTCTCTGGGGAGAATGACTGGAGGGAAGAATTCACAACAAAAGAAAGAACCAGAGGTAATGTTTTCTGCCACAGATCTAATTGATATGGATATAAGTAAAATGTAAGAAATGGAATTCAGGATAACAATTATAAAGTTAATTGCTGGGTTTGGAAAAAGCATAAAAGACACTAGAGAATCTCTTATTGCGGAAATGAGATCTAATCAGGCTGAACTTAAAAATACTATATAACTGAGATGCAGTCTAAATTGGATGCTCTAACAGCTAGGGTGAATGAGGCAGAAGAGAGAGTAAGTAATCTAGAAAACATGCTGATAGGAAGGAAGGAAGTTGAGGAAAAGGGAGAAAAACAACTAATAGCCCATAAAGAAAGGCTTTGAGAAATTAATGGTGCCATAAAACATACCAATGTCAGAATTATTGGGGTGCCTGAGAGTGAAAAGAGAGCGAGAAGGCCGGAAGGCATATTTGAGCAAATCATAGCTGAGAACTTCCCTAATCTGGGGAAGAAAACAAGCATTCCTGTCCCAGAGGCAGAGAGGACACCTCCCAAAATCAATAAAAAAAGATCAACACCCTGACATCAAATAGTGAAACTTGCAAATTTTAGAGAAAAAGAGAAAATCCCTGAAAGCAGCTCAAGACAAGAAGCTCCTTACCTATAGAGGGAGGAGTATCAGACTAACATCAGACCTATCCACAGAAATATGGCAGGCCAGAAAAGACTGGCATGATATATTCAAGGTACTAAATGAGAAAAACATGCATCCAAGAATACTTTATCCAGCAAGGCTGTCATTCAGAACGGAAGGAGATGTAAAGAGCTTCCTGGAAAGACAGAAGCAGAAAGAATATGTGACCACCAAGCCAGCCCTGCAAGAAATATTAAGGGGGATCCTGTAAGCAAAGAGAGACCCCCAAGAGTAACATAGACCAGAAAGAAACAGAGGCAACTTACAGAAACAGGGACTTTACAGGCAATACAATGGCACTAAATTCATATCTTTCAATAGTTAGTCTGAATATAAATGGGCTAAATATCCCAATCAAAAGGCACAGCATATCAGATTGGATAAAAAAGTAAGACCCATCCATATGCTGTGTACAAGAGACTCAATTTAGACCTAAAGGCACCTCCAGACTGAAAGTGAGGGGGTGGAGATCCATTTACCATGCTGATGGACCTCAAAAGAAAGCTGGGGTAGCAATCCTCATATCAGGCAAATTAGATTTTAAGCCAAAGACTGTAGTAAGAGATGAAGAGGGATAGTATATCATACTTAAAGGGTGTATCTAATGAGAAGATATAACAATTGTAAATATTTATGCCCTCAATATGGGAGCAGCCACTTACACAAACCAATTAATAACCAAAGTAAAGAAACACATTGGTAATAATACATTAATAGTAGGGGACTTAAATACCCCACTCACAGCAATAGACAGATCATCTAAGCAGAAGATCAACAAAGGGCTTTGAATGACACACTGGATCAGATAGACTTCACAGATATATATAGAACATTCCACCCTAAAACAACAGAATACTCATTCTTCTTGAGTGCACATGGAACTTTCTCCAGAATAGATCACATACTGGGTCACAAATCAGGTCTCAACCAATACCAAAAGGTTGAGATTATTCCCTGAATATTTTCAGATCACAATGTTTTGTGGCTCTGTAACTTGAACTCAATCACAAGAGGAAATTTGGAAGGAGCTCAAATACTTGGAGGTTAAAGAGCATCCTGCTAAAGAATGAATAGGTCAACCAGGAAATTAAAGAAGAATTTTAAAAAATCATGGACACTAATGAGAATGAAAACATATCTGTTCCAAACCTTTGGGATACAGCAAAGGCAGTCCTAAGAGCGAAGTACATTGCAGTACAAGCCTCTCTCAAAAAGTTAGAAAAATTTCAAGTACATAAGCTAACCTTACACCAAAAGGAGCTGGAGAAAGAACAGCAAATAAAGCCCAAATCAAGCAGGAGAAGAGAAATAATATTAGAGCAGAAATCAATGAAATAGAAACCAGAAGAGCAGTAGAACAGATAAACGAAACTAGAAGCTGATTCTTTGAAAGAATTAATAAGATTGATAAACCTCTAGCCAGGCTTATCCAAAAGAAAAGAGAAAGGGCCTGAATTAATAAAATCATGAATGAAAGGGGGAGAGATCATGACCAACACCAAGGAAATACAATTTTAAGAACATATTATGAGCAACTATATGCCAACAAATTAGGCAATCTGGAAGAAATGGCTGTATTCCTGGAAACTTATAAACTACCAAAACCGAAACAGGAAGAAATGGAAAATCTGAACAGACCAATAACCAGAAAGGAAATTGAAGCAGTAATCAAAAACCTCCCAAAAAACAAGAGTCCAGCCAGATGGCTTCGCAGGAGAATTCTACCAAACATTAAAAGAAGAACTGATACCTATTCTACTGAAGCTGTTTCAAAAAATATAAATGGAAGGGAAACTTCCAAACTTGTTCTATGAGGCCAGCATTACCTTGATCCCAAAACCAGACAAAGACCCCATCAAAAACGAGAAATACAGACCAATATCCCTGATGAACATGGATACCAAAATACTCACCAAGATACTAGCCAATAGGATCCAACAGTACATTAAAAGGATTATTCACCATGACCAAGTGGAATTTATTCCTTGGATGCAAGGGTGATTCAACATTTGCAAATCAACCAGTATAATAGATCACATTAATAAAAGAAAAGAAGAACCATGTAATCCTTTCAATTGATGCAGAAAAAGCATTTGACAAAGTACAGCATCCTTTCTTGATTAAAACTCTTCAAAGTGTAGGGCCCAAGTAGAGGGAACATGCCTCAATATCATAAAAACCATCTATGAAAGGCCCACAACAAATATCATTCTCAATGGGGAAAAACTGAGAGCTTTTCCCTTAAGGTCAGGAACATGACTGAGATGCCCACTCTCACTACTATTGTTCAACACAGTACTGGAAGTCCTAGCCTTAGCAATCAGACAACAAAAAGAAATAAAAGACATTCGAATTGGTGAAGAAGAAATCAAAGTCTCACTCTTCACAGATAACATGACACTTTTTGTGGGAAACCCAAAAGACTCCACCCCAAATTGCTAGAACTCATACAACAATTCAGCAATGTGGCAGTATAAAAAATCAATGCACAGAAATCAGTTGTATTTCTATATGACTGAAGAAAGAGAAATTAAGGAATCGATCTCATTTACAATTGCACCCAAAACCATAAGATACCTAGGAATAAACCTAACCAAAGAGGTAAAGGATCTGTACTTTAAAAACTACAGAACACTATGAAAGAAATTGAGGAAGACACAAAGAGATGGAAAAATATTCCATGCTCATGGATTGGAAAATTAAACATTTTTAAATGCCTGTGCTACCCAGAGCAATCTACACATTCAATGCAATCCCTATCAAAATACCGGGGTACCTGGGTGGCTCGGATGATTAAGCGTCTGTCTTCAGCTCGGGTCGTGACCTTCAGGTCCTGGGATTGAGCCCCATATCAGGCTCTTAGCTCAGCGGGGGGTCTGCTTCTCCTTCTCTCTCTGCCTCTCCCCCTGCTTGTGCTTTCTCTGTCTCTGTCTATCTCTCTCTCAAATAATAAAATCTTTAAAAAAAATACCATCGACATTTTTCACAGAGCTGGAACAAACAATCCTAAAATTTGTATGGAACCAGGAAAGACCCTGAATAGCCAGGGGAATAATAAAAAAGAAAACCAAAGCTGGGGCATAACAATGCCTGACATCAGGTTATATTACAAAGCTGTGATCATCAAGACAGCATGGTATTGGCACAAAAACAGACACATAGGTCAAGGGAACATAATAACGAGCTCAGAAATGGACCCTCAACTCTATGGTCAACTAATCTTCAACAAAGCAGGAAAGAATATCCAATAGAAAAAAAGACAGTCTCTTCAATAAATGGTGCTGAGAAAATTGGACAGCCACATGCAGAAGAATGAAACTGGATCATTTTCTTACACCATACACAAAAATAGACTCAAAATGAATGAAAGACCTAAATGTGAGACAGGAATCCATTAAATCCTGGAGGAGAACAAGCTGCAACCTCTTTGACCTCAGCTGCAGCAACTTCTTGCAAGTCACATCTCTAAAGGCAAGGAAAACAAAAGCAAAAATGAGCGATTAGGACTTCAAGATAAGAAGCTTCTGCACAGCAAGGGAAATAGTCAACAAAACTAAAAGGCAACCCACAGAATGGGAGAAGATATTTGCAAGTGACATATCAGATAAAGGGCTGGTATCCAAGATCTATAAAGAACTTATCAAACTTAACATCCAAAAAACAAATAATCCAGTCAAGAAATGGGCAGAAGACATGAACAGATATTTCCCCAAAGAAGATACAAAAATGGCCAACAGACACATGAAAATTTGCTCCACATCACTTGTCATCAGGGAAATACAAATCAAAACCACAACAAGATTCCATCTCACACCAGTCATGGTTGAAAGTAAGAAGGTAGGAATTGACAGATGTTGGCAAGGATGTGGAGAAAGGGGAACCCTCCTACACCGTTGGTGAGAATGCAAGCTGGTACGCCACTCTGGAAAATAGTATGGAGTTAAAAATAGAGCTACCCTATGACCCAGCGGTTGCACTACTGTGTATTTACCCCAAAGATACAGATGTAGTGAAACAAAGGGGCACCTGCACCCAAATGTTCATAGCAGCAATGTCCACAATAGCCAACTGTGGAAGGAGCCAACATGTCCTTCAACAGATTAATGGATAAAGAAGATGTGTTTTATATATACAACAGAATGGTACTCAGCCATCAGAAAGGATGAATACCTACCATTTACATTGATGTGGATGGAACTGGAGGCTATCCTATGGTTTCACTCATATGTGGAATATAAGAAATAGCTCAGAGAATCATAGGGGAAGGGAGGGAAAACTGAATGGGAAGAAATCAGAGAGGGAGACAAACCATGAGAGACTCTGGACTCCGGGAAACAAACTGAGGGTCACGGAAGGGGAGGTGGGGCGGGGGGGATGGAGTGACTGGGTGATGTGCATTAAGGAGAGCATGTGATGTGATGAGCCCTGGGTGTTATATGCAACTAATGAATCACTGAACACTACATCTGAAACTGATGATGTACTTATGTTGGGTAATTGAATTTAAAAAAAGAAAGATGCTTTCTACACAGCCCCCCCCACACACACACAAAGATAATGGGGCAAAAAAGACACACATGTGGGGCAAAAAGGGAGTTGAAGGAAGAACTAAACAGGAAATTCAGCTAGTTTTTCTTCTCTTGTGTCAATGGCCTTTTATAGTATTTCTGCCTTTTATCTTTTAAGTGCAGACATATCCCCCAACTTAGCAACATTGTTGAGTATAAAGCTCCATAGAGTGTGTGAGAAAGGAAATGGGGAGAAATGTACTCCAATTTATCCAGCCGATGCCTGAAAAGCCAATTCCCTTTTCTTCGACTCTATGTTAAATATGTTTTTGTAAACTGTTATGATAATGTTTTAACACTATTTCTGTAGGAAAGTGCATTCTTCAAATTGGATCACCTTAAAATGAATTTTTGGGATATAGCTTACATGGAGACAGGGGACTTTTTCTAGTTTACTAACATTAACTATCTAGATGTTGCAGATGAAGAAAATTCAGGTAAAACAGTGACTAGCCAAAGGCATAATGATCAAATTGAACTAAAATTAGAATTTCATGCACCTTCATTCAATCTGTGAAACTTCTTTTTCTATTGAATCTCTAGGGAGCCATTGCCTCAAGGACAATATTGGTGGAGGGGGATGCAGTCAGGAAGGGAACAAACTAACCACAGTCTGACAGAAAGATCACTTTTCCTTTCTCAACGGCTTTGCATTTCTACTTCTCTTTCCTCCTTCTCTCCCTTTCCCTCTCCTTCTGTTTTCATTTGCATGTGTTTTGGGGATGGGGGAAGGTAAGGTGGCAGGGGTTGTTTTTCTCTTTTTCTTTGCTTCCTGCTCTTTGACTGCCCTCATCTATCTTTTCCTTTCAAAATTTTCCTTTTATTTTTCAATTCTTGTTTTTATATTTTTTATATCTGCTCCTCCTAGTAGAGAAAGGGATGTCATTATTACTTTCATTAAAAGAAAAGATTAAGTTCTTTGTTCTTTCTGGCTCTGTGCTAAGCATTATAAAAAGGAAATTGTATAGATAGTGTCTGACTTCTGAAGTATACAATGTATACTGTGATTTTATAACACCCTCATGATTCTTGGCTTTTAGTTTGTTTGTTTCTCAGTCCCATTAAAAATCTGGTGGTAGCAATGAACTGCCTCCTTCCAAAAATGCCTAAGTCATGGATATAATCGATTTGTATGCAATTTCAGGATGTTCAAAAACTCGCTGAAACCCTTAGGAGTGTATGATCTCAGATCAAGAACCCGGCCAGTCATTGGAATACATTTCACAAATGTCACACAATTCGATATAGGAGGAATCTTAAAACATCATAGAGCATAATCAATTTTAATTCATTTGATTAAGAAAATCAATAGGCTATATAGCAGCCATTTTTTGTGGTTGGAGAGGTAAAAGGAGAAGAAACATTATCAAATTACTAGTAGATTATAACATCATCCAAAAGCAACAAACATTTATTGAGCACTGCTGACCACAAACATACCTATGTATAAAATTCCTACATGATACAGCTGCTATGAAAATTATATATATGTGCACATATATACAAATATATGTGTATGTAATATATAAATGTGTATATACATATATAAAATGTTATATACATGTATACATATATATAAATGTGTATAATATAAAATGTTATATACATGTTAAATTTTCACAGCGGCTATATCATGTAGCATTTACACTGAGATAAGGAAATTGGGGCTCAGAGAGATCAAGTAGCTAACTCAAGCCACCTATTAGTAGGTATAGATAAAGATTCTAACCCACATCTAACTCTAAGCCTCCTTTGGAATATATTTTCTTATCTTTTCTGTTCAACACAAAATTTAGCATATAGGAGGTATTCATGGGGGGTTGGAGTGTTGATTGAATTAAATCAAACAGAGTAAAGTACAGAACCCTGCAGTAGATTATTGGAGGCTTGAGGCCACTCTCCCCACTCCTATTCACCATTTAATTTCATTTCTTTAGAGAAAAGGAAGGGGCATTTTAACAAGTTCTGAAGAGTAGAGAGAATCTATAAAATTGCAGAGAAATATAGTAATTTTCTTCAATTCATCAGAGAAATATGTCAGTTCTAGCAGTGTGAGGGTAACAGGCTTAAATGTGCCAATTTTCATTTGGAAGGAATTACTGCAAAGTTAATACAATATAAACTTGAGGAAACCATTTTTGATTTGGTAAGTCCTCTGAACATTAAAGGTGGCATTCTGACTGAAGTTCCTGAAATATAAAAAACAATTTGAAACATGGCTACGAGGAAAATACAGCAATTAGAGCATAAGGAAGTTCTCAAATGAAGTCTGATTTTAAAGGAAAAAGAGTATCATTGATTGAATAAACTGTTCAGAATGTATGTGTATGTATTCAATCTGAGGTTAACTAATGATGGAAGCCATAATTTGAAGAGAAGTTGGTGAGGAAAATGAAAGCAATATTAGAATGTGGACAACTCTGAGATACAGGCTGATTATATTTCCAAAGAATAATTTTAGGGAAGCTAATAAACACTAAACAAAGTTGAACAGAAAGTACGTCAGAAGTAACTATCATCTTAGAAGCCAGTCAAGACAGTGGAATAATGAAGAATTAGTGATTATGTTGCCTTGCTTGATAGTATCATGATTTAAAAATAAGCCCATGTTGACTTCAGGTCAAGGCAAGTTCATGATGCATAGTTTTTAAATTTCTCCAATTCCCCTTCCTAAAAACATACTAAATAGCTAAAATAGCAAAAGAAAAATTCTATTCACAACATCCTCAACTAACAAAACTAACATCACAACATTCTCAACTAACAAAACATCTCCCATGGACCTCAGAATACCATTTCAGATTATGGTTTGCCTAACCCAAACCACGAACAATGCAGGGCCCATACAGGACATGTCTAGGCTTAGCAGCTATGCAGAGGTAGTGGAGGGGAGAGAAAGAGTTTTAATGGTTCTATGAACACTTGAATACAGATTTCCTCTGCTTTTAGAAAGTTCATGTTAGGCCATTTCATTTTTACAAAAGACCTACATTAGTACCTATTTTTGTGAACGAAAATTAGTCCAAAGAGCGTTTTCACTTTTATGAAGAAAGGTAAAAAGCAGAAATAGTGTTCAGTGTTTGTAGATGAAGTGAGAACCCAGAGCACGGAGAGTGGCACCCTGAAGTTTCTTCCCTGGGAACTACACTTAGCATCTCAACATCCAGCTGCCATAGCTTTGAATTCTATCCATGAGCATCTGTGCTTTATCTCAATTTATTTTGTGTATTTGTCAGCAAGATGTGTCCCTAAGGTATCAGAAAAGCCTAAGAGAAGTTATGTTGGGGGCGGGGGGTCTGGGAACTCTAAAAAGTTTTCCACATAAGTTATCATAGTAAGTTCTTCACTTTATGACTTTTTGGTTTATGAAAGCTTTCATAAGAACATTCTACTTTCAGATAGTGAGGGAAAACTACAGTGATTGCCAAGATATACTCCAAAGGAGAGAGAGTCCCTCCTGGAATGGAATTCTCAGCAAACTGAATATTGTGAGAATAACAGTGAGCAGGAGAAGACTCCAGGCTCCAGTTATGGGTGAGTGGAATGAGAAGAGCACAGCTACACACTTAGGCACTATAGAGAGATCAGAAGGTACTGCTGTGGCTTAAATGCTCAAAGAACTCAGAAATATCTAATAAAATTCCTGTCCTAAGGAAAATACTACTGTGAAGAGAATTCAAATTGAGCAGGACATGAACTCTTAGGGCAGAGGGGAGAAAAGGATCAAACATTTTGGGGGAAGGTAGGATTCCAAAGATGGCAGATCTCAGAGAGTGGGTATGACTACATGGAGAGGCTATTTATATCTCTATTTGTATCTTTATCTATCTACCTATAGTCTTTGTAATAAGAGTGCAGGAGAAAGCTCTCAAGCAGTGAAGGTAGGAAAGCTACCATAATGCATCTCAGTTCCCTACAAGGGAATAATTTTTCTAAAGATATGGAACACTTGGATTTGTTTATACATGAGCAACGGAAAAGAATATTGTCAAGTTACTAAATATACTACTATTTAAAAAAATAGACTACATGATGAAACTGGATAATTAATGCATTCTAGAAAATATACAACAAAAATCAAATGAAAACTGAATAATAGAATTATCGAAAAGAACTTAAGGTAACGATAAATAAAAAGTATGAAAGAACAGCATACATTATAATTAGAAAATTGAGAAATGAGGTGGCTAAACATCAGTTGGGGATTGGTAAGATTCAGAACTGGGCTCAAGTCATGTGAGGGCTGGCCTATTTCCAGTTTACCCTTACTTATAAAGTGTGTCCCTTTTTGGTCCTAATTGAAATTTATAGATTCCCCTCTTTTCTGCATGACTCTGAATTCTAATTTTCTCCCTACACCTTGAGCCTATGAAAAGTTTTGCTCAAATTCTCATCTTTTCAGTTACTCTTCTCAGATTCCTTTATTTTCTGGATCAAGTCCCCATATATCCTCACTGCCTGAGTGAGGATTCTTCAAATACCTTTACATTGTTCTAAGAGAATCTAGTCCACCATTGTCAGAAATAGAAATTGGGAAATACAGTTTATAAAGGAAGAGAAAGGAAGGAAAGGAAAGGAAAGGAAAGGAAAGGAAAGGAAAGGAAAGGAAAGGAAAGGAAAGGAGGGAGGAAGAAAGAAAAGAGAAAAGGAGAGAGAAAGAATTCAAGAGAAAAATGAGGGCTATGGAAGATAGGAAAAGAAGATCCAACATGAGCATAATTTATATTGGAGGAAGAAGATGAAAGCAATAGAACAAAACAAATAAAAAAAATCCATAAAGCAAGAAGATTTTCTTTAAGAAAATTGGAATATCTATATTGAAAGATCACCCCATTAACCTTGGTAAATAAACTCAGAATTGTAAACCCTGAGACATCGTCCAGTAAAACTGGATGGTAAAGAAAGCACTTTTTAGACATCCGGGCATAAAGACAAAGTAACTTATAAAGAGGGCGCCTGGGTGGCTCAATCGTTAAGCGTCTGCCTTCGGCTCAGGTCATGATCTCAGGGTCCCGGGATCAAGTCCCATATCAGACTCCCTGCTCCGCCGGAAGCCTGCTTCTCCCTCTCCCACTTCCCCTGCTTGTGTTCCTGCTCTCGCTGTCTCTCTGTCTGTCAGATAAATAAATAAAATCTTATAAAAAATTAAAATTAAAATTAAAAAATTAAAAAAGTAACTTATAAAGAAAAAATAAAATTATATTTTCATCAGATTTATCCACAGCGTAAGATAATAAAGCAACATATTTAAGAGACTCAAGAAAACATGAAACAGAGATTTTATACATGTGAAAAGTTGCTTTTAAATATAAACTACAGAAGAACAAAGCAGTTGTGAACATGTAAGGACTCACGGAATATTTTCCCCTGAAACATCTACCTAGAAAACAAGATTCAGGCAATCAAGTAACATAAGATGCTTCAGCTAAGTTCCAGGAGCATAATAACTTGCCAATAAATGTTAGCTGAACAAATGAATAAATGTATGGATACATTTAAAGAATAAAGTTGTGAATTTCAGGCTGTACCTGGTAGGGAAAAGGAAAGAGCTATTCCTACTACTAGTTAACAGAGAGCTAGCAATGTGAAGTCAAAGAATGTTAGTTCTGTGGAAATTTTAGATCAAGATGAATAAACTCTCTCAGAATGATTCACTCAAGATGCACAAATGGCCCATGGATGAGCCAGGAAATGGATCCAGAGTTTTCTGAAGCTTATTGAATTTGTCTTTAAAAACTCATCTGCTGACAAAGTATAAACTTTTAAATGGCATCATTCATTTTTCCCCCCAAAATAAACTAATCCTGTTCTCTGTATCCCATAGTAAAATGTTTCTTGAAGACTAGGTCATAACTTTTCCTTTCATTAACTTTCACAGCAATATGTTTATTATAGAAAAATTAGAAAAAAACTTTACTTATAATCCTATCACCCAAACAAAACTCTTATGAGTTACAAACCTTTTTGTTTTCACTTTTTTAGACTTTTTCATTCTTTGAACAAACACACGTGTTTAAAACAAAACCAGAATCATATGGTCATATTGTTTTATAGTCTTTTTGATGATATATCTGATACATCAGTCATATCATGATCATCTTTCATTATCAAATATAGAACTAAATACAGGAAAAATACTTTAAATATTTTAAAATGGATCTTATATCGATAGACATGTCAATTCTATACTTATCTTATGTTTTCTTTTCCTGAGTAGCGCATGATTTCAGTTCATTCAATGTCATTTATAAGCAGTGTAACTTTTGTCCCTAATTTATGTTCTCCCTTTATATTTAGTTGACATAAATCTTAAACTTGCCAAGCATGGTGATTAGTTACACCTCCTTGGGTCCTCCTGAAACCTGGAGTCAGTGTCATCAGATAGGATTTTTCCTAGGGTGGGGAAAAAGAGAGGAGCCAAGAAGTGGAGAGAACCACTACGTGCTGAGGGGAAGTGGCTGTGAGTGATAAACTGGAAGTAAATATGTTTGGCCATTTTTATCAGGCCTCTTACAGAGATGCCATAATTACATGTGGCTCTGGGAAAGAAAGAGGCCTCCGGTAGCCTAGGGCTGAAGAAGTCTAGAGAAGCTACAGAGGGCAGCCCCAGCTGGCGTCTTGGAGGCTGGGAGTGGAACACCACTCAGCCCCTCTTCTTTCGTTGGTTCCACTCCATGTCATATCAAACATATTCAAGGGCAGCCATTTCTCACCAAAGATACTCTCATATAACCAAGTGAAGTTTTAGCAGCAATTGACTGTTTGACTTGATATTACCTTTAGATATTTAATTCAATATTTGTTAATTCCAATTTTTCCATTTTTTTCTTCTTTTGTATTGTGGGCCCAATACTTTCTTTTCTTCTTCAGGCATAAAACCATTTTTCAGGCCCTTGAAATGCTTCTAGGCCTGGATGCTGTGCCTGTACTGCCCAGTGCAATGGGTAGAAAAGATCTGCAACCCCCTCTTGGGCTTCCCCTCTCTCTATTCCATGAGCTGCTGTTGCTCCTGCTGTGGCTGGTATTCTTCTTACTACTACCATTGTCTCATCTGAGAGATGTGAAGGCTCCAGTGCTCCCCTGCCCCTGGCTTCCTGTGGTTATTTGGGTTTTGTCACTGTCTGATCTTACAGGTCATGGTGGCTTTCCCTTCTACACCATCTGACACCTCTGGGTCTTAAAGATTCCTTTTTTTTTTCCTGGGTTGTTTTGAAAAGATGAGTGCCCAACAAGAGCCCAGTACTTCTTGAAACACTGGTTGGTATCTTTCTGATAGACTTTTTGGCTGTCTTCTTGGCTCTTTATTCTGACTCAGTGTCTGGTATATTATTATCATTGTCATTGTTGTTTTTGTTTTTTGATATCTTTGGCTCTTGGCTCTGAGGCCCAAAGTTCAGTCCTGTTCCATTCCACACCCAGGCTCCCAGAACCTGTGCTTACATCTCACTTGCCAGGACCTATTTCATTGGGATCAGAAAAGAGGCTGGGTCCATGGAGCAGGATAAACAAGGGTTTTGGAAGACCTGGGTTCGAATTCCAGTAACACTACTTACTAGTTTTATTGATTGATTGATTGATTGATTGCTAGTTTTATTACTTAGATCCATTACAAGACCTTTCTGTGAGACAATTTTAGCATGTGTAAAATGGGTAAGTTAATGCCCAATCTCCTTTTTTTTTTTTTTTTGAGGAGTTTTGAGGAGATGAAATAGGATAATGGATATGCCTGGTATAAAGTAGATACCCTCAAATGTGACTTTCCACCTATTTGTATGAGTTTAGATTTACACCTTTGCAACCTTCTTTCTTTTTCACTATTGCAGTTCAGAGATTGCAACAGAGATAGGAATAAAAATGATTTCAAATTTGTTTTACTGTGGTATTTGAATAGCAGAGATGATCGTTTCTAGCAATAATATATCGCTATTACATAGGTGAACTCGTTATCTCATTTTGTATTCCTCCTTAGGCAATTGCTTTTCTTGGAACCATTTGTTTCTATGTACTTGACTTTGACTCACTTTCTGATTTATTTATTACTTAACGTAACCATTAGCTTGTTCGATGACCTTTAATTAAGTTGTATTGGTTCCTGAACATGGAAATGCCCTTGTTTCTTGGTTGGCCAAGTTCCACCTTTGCTGAGTGTAACAATTCAGTAAACTCATTTTGCCCTTTATAATGTTAAAAAAAAATTTAACTGAGTAAATTTGAAGATATAATTGGCTTTTTTAAAAGATTCATGAATCAGGCAGCAATCTATCTAGCAAGTAGAAGGGCTGTCAGAAGAGTTGGACAAAATGGAAGGTTTTCCTAGGAAGGAGGGTGAAGCAAGAAAGTTATAAGCAAAATAAAGAAAGGATTGTTTCAGGCAAGATCACATTCCCTTAGGAGGAAGGACAAGAGATCTTATTATGCAGGTGACCTCATGTTCCTTTGCGGGGATAGAGAAAGTCCAGACAGATTACCTCATTGGTGTTCATCCGAAAACTTCTGACTGACCTGATTAAGACTCATCTTTCTGGGAGAGGCTGAAATTGCATTTAGATTAGGTATTAAGCCCCAGTTACTGACTTGGGGCCTTAACCTAAGTGACACCATTTTGGGCCTGAGGTTTTCTTTTTAATAATAATAAATGTGGTACTTCTGTCTCCAAATTTCCTTCAGGAGAAACATCAATTAAAAATATGTTTTAGTGCAATGAGCATTTTAATAATAGTATCTATTTTAAAAAATAAAAATGATTGAGTCTTCAGCTGGTAAAGATCCATTTATGTTGTAGCCTTTAACTAAATGCAAACGTTCAAGAAACCAACATATTAGATTTATTACTGAAAGCCTCTATCTAGGTATATACACTTCTATGACATAGCTCTATAATTTATAATTGATTAAACAATTGGTCTTCCGGATCATTCCTTAGGCCCTTGGTCAAAACCCAAATCTTCTCTCATTATTGTTTATATGAAAAAACCTGATTCAATTATGTCACTATTACTTCTAGTACCTTTCCAGTTTCCCCCAGTGTTCAAATAATAGGATTAGCAAGGTGGTGGCCCACTACAGAAGGGAGGAACAGGAGACTGAAGGAGAGGATCAATAGGGATGCACACACAGTCACTCAGAGACACTCATACTCACATTCACACTCAGTGTTGGGGAGAGTAAAAGAAACTCTTTGTCCTTCAAAGCTTCTAAATTTTGGCCCCTTTTACTTCTCAAGAAGGATAAACCAGCTTTTCTCAGTTCTGGGCCTTTTCTCAAAGGTAATGTAATTTTATTTTTAGGGAAATAAATCTTTCATGCCTTAGGGTCTAAAGGAGAGTGGGTGGGGTGTCCTGTGAATGAGTTGAGCCCCAGGAAGAGTCAAGATTTATGCACAATGAAAGGAATTTCTGTGAGTGAGTATTGTTTCATGTGGTAGCCAGATGAGAAAGCTGCCCAGCCCTGTGTTGTTGGGGTCATTTATGGAGGTAGAAGGATATCTTCATTAGGCAGGAACTGCATGAAAAAAACCCCAGATGGTTTATGTTTCCTTTGTAGGTTCTTCAATCCCCCTGGTCCCTGTGACTTGTCATTGGGCTCCTCCCATGTGACTCTAGTATGCTCACCAGCAAATTCCCTGGAGACTTTTGCTCACCAGAGACCACTGATAGCTCTGGTAGCCATTCAACAAAGATTTCTATATGCCAGGATCTTCAAAGATTATTCAAAGATTATCATATGCCAGAATCTCTTGGTGTGGGGTTAGACCTTTGAAAGGGGAAGGACAAAACATAAAAAGGTTCATAACCTCTCCCCTCCTGTTTTTACCCTGAATTATGTTTCTTCATAGAACTCAATCATTTAAAAAAAATTATTTTAAGTTTATTTATTTATTTATTTATTTTAGTACACCTACACGCAACATGGGGCTCAAACTCATGACCCCGAGGTCAATAGTCACATTCTCTTCCAGCTGAGCCAGCCAGGCACCCCAATCACTTTTTATGTCTCTTTGTTTATTGTCTGTTTTACTGTTAGAATGCAAGCCCAAGAGAGCGGAAACTTTGTCTTGTTTATTGCTATCTGTCCAGTTTCTAGAACAGTGCCTGGCACATATCATGTATTTGACAGATATTTGCTTCATAAATGATTAAATGAATCCTGTTGTTTCAGTCCATGAAAGTCAAGCAGCCTTGTATGTTATTTTTACTTCTCTTTCTAAAATACTCTTATGCTTTTATATCTAAAGTATATATTGCCCTTTCTGCCTCTTTTCCAAAAAACACTTATGCTGGATCATTTATAGTCTATAGAGATGTATAATGAACAGGTGAAGTAAAAAAGGAACACTGCATACCTTGTAGAGTCTCTCGTCTTCCAGAGCCTTGCAGAGCCCATTCTTTTATGAAAGTCTTCTTATGAAAGATCTATTGCAGTTTTATAATCATCTACTTCAACTTGTATTTATAATCTGAAGCAAAAAAGAGATCTAATTTCTGCATGAAAAACAAATCCTTTTTGGTTGTTATGTGTGGTGGAAGCAAGGAAGGCGTAGGCTCAGAAGCTCCCACCCACCTCCTCCCCACCATCACTGTTGTCACTCAGATTCTTATTCCCACTGACCTCCCTTGCCTGAGGACAGGAGGATTCTCTACTGTCATCTTTGCCAGTGAAATTTAAGATGCGTCACTTTCTATTTCTACAGCAGTTGTCTGCTAATTTTCTAATAATGGCTTCATTGATTTGCCAAAAGAAATTATTTAGACAACCCCGGTGACCATGTCTATGACTTTTCTTTCCTCATATATCAATCACAGACTTATTCAACTTAGCTAGCATGATCTCCTTTTAATAAAACCTGTGTCAATAGGTTGCAAACCTTTCATCACTTGGTGTTTACATACTGATTTTCTTTATAGTGTTCTTGAAACTTAATTTGAAAACTGGCATTAGCTTTTTAGCCTGCTGGACTTTTCTTTCCTTCCTTGCAGAGATCATTTTCTGTGTTTTGCTCTTTTGTGTAGTCCCCTTGACTTGAGATTTATAATACTTTACTATTTTACCTAGCCTTTTTGTTCTGCTTATAGTAGCCCTTCAAAAACTTTATCGATATAATCTACCTCTACCAAAAGGTCAATATAGCATTCTGGATTTTTAAAATGACATCTTTAATTTTCAAACTTCTCTTGACTTTCTTTTCCTTTTATTTATTTATTTTTTTAGATGGGGGGGTTGGCAGAGGGAGAGGGAAAGATAGAATCTTAAGCAGGCTCCACACTCAGCATGGAGCACCTCAGGAGGCTCAGTCTTATGACCCAGAGACCATGACCTGAGACAAAATCAAGGGTTGACTGCTCAACCAACTGAGCCACCCAGGCGCCCCTCTTAACTTTCTAATGAAGACTTTTAGTTATTTTTCCTTTCCCAACTTCTTCCATTTCCTTGTATTAAGTACAAGTTGAAAAGAAACTTTTTTGGGAGAGAGTATACACATACCTGCATCTGACCCTAATTTTTTTCTTTTTTGCATTGCCTTACCATGTCATTTCCCTGTTGCCTGTTTGTGGGAATGTTTACGTATGAACACTGAAGTAAGGACTGCACCTGCCCTCTCCCTTTGGAGCCTCCCCACAGTCCTCTGAGTGAGGTATTATTCTTAGACTTATTTTTCAGATGAGAAAACTGAGACTTGGGGAGTATCCCATCCAAAGTAATAGAGTACACTCGGTGGAGTACTGTACTTGAAATCAGTATCTGTCTGACTCAAGACTCTATATGCTTCACCACCATGCTATAATGCTTCTAGAATGATTCATGCCTTGTGTGATTATCCCTTTCCAAGTCCACTGTTTACCTGCAGTTTTCGATCCTGTCTTCATTGCAATTGTTTACACTTTTACAAAGGCAGCAAAGCCTGGTGGTTCAGAGCAGGCTCTGGAGCCAGGTCAAGTGGGTTCAGATCCAGAGACACCACATACTAGCTGTGTAGTCTCAAGTGAACTCCACAGCCTTCCATGCCTTGGATTCCTTATCTGAACACAGGGAGTGATAGTGCCTACTTCCTACGGTTTTAATATTTAAGTGAATCATCAATACATGTGAAGTGTTTAGAACAGTTCTTGGTGTATGGGAAGTGCCCAGTAAAGAGTTAATATTGGTGCTTATTTATTTATTTATTACTTGTTTATTTATTAGTTCAATACATGTACTTACTGAGTACTGTTACTCAGTGCAAAATTCTGAATGTAGAGCGATGGTTACCATAGAATCTTTCCCTTAATGTGTTCACATCTAGTGGTGGATTGTAAAAGATTGTGCTCACAAGGGGGGATACCCCACATTTAAAAAGACAATCCAGATACTGGGTGGTCAACCTCAGTTTACTAAATTTGGGAGAAAATGGTTACTGAGTGGTGGAATGAGGATCTCCCTCCCACACCCAGTGCTTTCTGATGGATAGCCAGCTAACCACTCCCATTCCACTCACCTTTTTGCAACGTTATTTTTCTAATCCTCCCATCAAGAGATGGAGTCTATTACCTTTACCTTGAATTTGGACTAGACCCGCGTGACTGGCTTTGACCAATAGGATGAGGTGAAGATGATGTGGCATAACTTGCACACCCTGGCCTTAGGAGTCCTTGCAGATTCCGTTATTGCCCTCTCAGGATGTGGCCTCCATGTAAGGCAGCTGAGGCTGGATTACTGAATGATGATGCGGGGAGTGGAGAGAGAAGCCCAGCCAGTTTGCTACCATTTCAGTCACCTCAGCTGGGTGTCAGTCATGCAAGTGAAGCCTGGCACTCTGGATCCTGCGGCTTTTGTTGAGCTGCACCAGCCAATACCATGTGGAACAGAGAGTTGAGTTGCCAATCAGCCCAAGTTGCAGAATCATAAGCAAATAAATCAAATTAATGGTTGGGGTTGTTTGGGGGTGATTTGTTTCATAGCATTAAATCCCTGGGACATAAGAGGGCTTGCAGCTTCCATTTTCACTGTCTTGGAAGTCAGCCACCATATATAAAGCTTGTGTTACATAATGGAATAATGAGAGACAATGTAGAGAAAGTTAAGTCCCAGCCTGCCAGTTGTTTCTGCCAAGGCCCCAGGCTTGTGGGTAAAGCCACCTCCTCAGACCTCCTAGCATAGCTGAGCCACCAGCTAAGTGCAGCCCAATGAGGGAGCCCCAGTAAAACGAACAGAATCGTGGCGGTTGTTTGAAGCCACTATGTTTTGCGATAATTTATTACTATGCAGCCATAGGTAACTGAAATACCCACAATGCACCATGGCTTCCTAGAAATGAGAGTATCGAAGTCCTGGGCTAATGGTGTATTAGGGAATAATCATTTTTACCCATAATCAAGTTCCTTCTATGTGCCTGGTACTTCACATACATTGTTTTGTTTTATTTAACCCGCACGGTAACCCGGTATGGCAGAAAATTGACGGATGAGAAAGCTAAACTGCAGAGACGTTAAGGAACTTGCTCAAGGCCTCCCGGGGAGCACAGTCACTGCAGGATGGTCAGGTGGAAGGTATGCCTCATTTCAGGCTTTCTCCAGTTTTCTTCTTTCTATGGCAGTGGTCACTCCCGCATCTCACCAGCTTCCAGTCTCAACTCCCTCTGGTGGGTCCAATCAGTTCTTGCTACTGAAGCCAGTGTTATCAGATGACTATGGGATCTTTGGCTCACCCTTACTAACACCTGGCTGTCTATAGGATAAAAGCCCATGGCATAGAAAGCCTCTTTTCCCGCTTCTCCAGCTGCATCTCTTAGCACCGCCTTCATTCATTTTTTTGCCATGTGGAGTTGCTTGCACAGCACAGACTCGAAACCCCATCTTGTGTCCTCGGTCTGAGCTTATGCACAGATGGCTGTGCCCGGAGTGCCCTCCTCGCCTCCCCCCCTTCCCAGCATATCCATTCACCCTCCAGGACTTCACTCAAGGTTTACCTTGACCATGAAGCCTCATGACCTGGTGTCCTCCAGGCACAGTTGTCCACTCCTCACTGTGGCCCCACTGAAACTGTACACTTTCCTAGCAGAGCACAAATAACACCTGGTTGTTTTTAAGTCAGTTTGTATCAACCCGACTGTGAGCTTCTTAATTTTTTATTCATCACTGGATGAATAAAACACTAACACTTAGCCTGGAGTGGTCCTTAATGAGAGAAGTGCTCCAGTAAGGAAGCGAAAGGATCAGGTCAAATCATCAAGAGCCTTGAATGTCATGCTAGAATAATCCAAGTGTCTGCCACCTGGATGTCCCCACGGCCTCCCCTTCTCAGGCCACCCTTTCATCTTGTATTCAAAATGACAAAGTGTTTACTTTGCATTCTGCATTATACAGAGAGCCCAACATCACCCTCCTCTTCCTCAGGTTTTCCCCCCAAATATCTTGGAAGCTTTAAGGAATGAAGAGTAGAATCAGGGGCTCTTCACTCCCTTAGTTATCTCTCCCTCCCATTTCCTGCTTGTGCTCACGGTGTCATTCTTCCGGGGGCTACTTTACACTGCTTTACTCTTGATTTTGCTTCAAGTCTTTTGTTCTCCCAAAGCAGCTTTAACACAAGGCTGTGGTGGTTGGAAGACTTCTTTCCCCTCCTGCTTGTGTTTACAGTTTTGAATAGATAATATATTCCCATGGTTTAAAAATCAGATTATATAGAAGGGTCCCTAGTGAAAATTCTCACTCCTACCCCTGCACTTGTCTATCCTATTTCCCCCCATTTCCCACCCCAAGTAGCTATTTTATTAGCTTTTTTGGTATCCCTCTAGGATTTACTTATGCAAATATAATACAATGCAAATATAGAAAGCTGCTTTTTTTTCCCCTCTGCTGAACACTTCTGGCAAAAGCTATGAAAATAGGCTGCCTGGACCCACTTTCAAATCTGTGCTGTCATCTGCTCTTGGTGGGGCCTTACCCCTGCCCAGAAAAATCCTTTCTTTCCATTTTCCTACAGAGATGATTTCCACAGTGACACTATTTCTTGAAAGGAAAACCTGGGGCACATGATCTGAGAAGTGAATTTGTGTAAAATACGGGTCCAGACCGTGGGTTTGCACTGGAAAACGTGGGACCAAAGTCTCTATAGTTATTTCAAGCCTCCTTATTCCTGAAGGCCAGGCTCCTTCTCTGGGATAGCAGTCTTTTAGTATTATTTAGGCTGACAGCTCAGGAAAGAATTGAAAATAACTTAAACTTGAAGATTAGGTATCACTGTCCTGACACGGGGGATGTACACTAGACACATTTTTGCTCCAGGCCTCCAGCCGGCTGCCATCTGACTTGGCCTCCCTCCCTCTGCTTAGACCTTCTCCTCGATCTTTTCACATTTCTTCCAAGTCCTGGGACTCTCACTGCTGTCTCGCTTTCACAGACTCCCCCCCCCCCGCCAATCCCCTTCCTTTTGTTTTATATATGAAGCAATTTAGTTTGGGGGGAAGGGGTCACCTGTGAGGCACTCCTCTGGGAACTATCAGAAGTAATGGGGGGCTCTTGAGCAGCACTAAATTTGAACAGTCAAATTTCCAGGGTGTAGTAATTTGCATATAGATAGGAAGGCATCAGAGTGCCCCTCATTAAGACTAATGAGATCAGATTCTCATTGGATTTATCACCTAGCAAACATCTCACTTTTGGGGTTAGCGCTTTTTATACATGTATTCCCTGTATAATTTTATGGCAGAGATAATTATTGTTCCCTAAATATTCCAGGTATTCTCCCATGTTACCCAGCCTCATTTGCAGTTAGGTTGGGCCATGTGACTTGTTCTGACCAATTGAACACTTCTGGGCAGAAGTGGTGTGTGTCTCTTCTGGACTAAGATAATTAAGACCCAGTGTGCCTTTCCTATCCCTCCCTTCCCCTCAGTGTAGGCCAAGCATTCCAGATGGCAGAGCTATAAGCTTCAGGAAGGCCACCTGACCCACACTGGGACAGCGATGGTAATGAAGAAAAAAAAAACACTTTATTGTGACAAGCCATTGAAATTTTGATATGTTTTTATTAATATTTTGAGATATTTTATTACTATTTTGGAGACGTTTTTATTAAGTTTAAAATAAATATTTATTAATTTTTATTAATATTTAATCATATACCTATGCTACTTAGACCAACATTTTTGGAAATTAAAATCTAAAACCTAAAATCTCTAAAACAATATTGCATGTGTTTGTGTATGTGCATGTGTATGTATGTTGCTTAGGACACGCAGATGTGTCTTCACATTCTGCACAAATTACAATTTGAAAATCTTTATAATTGTTTATATGTTTTGAGGTCCCATTAATGTATAAGCAAATTTTATTAAGGTATTCTAGTATCTTAGTACTCCTATTCTCAAAGCCATCAGGAGTATGAAATATGAAATATTAACTTCTACTCTGTGGTCCTTTCACTTATTCCTCATTCTGTATATTCAGATACAGGTTTAACTTCCTGCTGGCCCACTTTCAAATTTCTTCAGGCTTTCCCAGAAACAATTATGCAAAATCCTGGCTTGAGCTTTGTTTCCTTAAAGTTTTTCAAGGTGAATATTGTAATCCTCTGTTCTTAGGGAAGTAAAATTTGTTTGGAAGCTTTCTACTTAATACCCCATTCAAAGGTTCCTAATGACCAGCCCAATTTTCTGTCATCCAACGTGAACAAATAGCAGGCTCTACTCTGGCTCCTTCAATGCCTTTTATTCTCCTAGCAGCTTGGTTCTCTCACGCAATGCTTATTTCAGCTAAAATCTCATTACTTCCATGGCTGTCTCATGGTTGTTATATGAGTTTTCTAGGACTGCCATAACAAAGTACCACAAACTGAATGGCTTGAAAAACAGAAATTTCTTGTTTCACAGCCTGGAGGCTCACAGTCCATGATCAAGGTATTAGCAGGGCCGTGGTCCCTCTGAAGTCACCAGAGAAAGATTGTTCTAGAACTCTCTCTTAGCTCCAGGAGGTCCCTTGGCTTGTGGCAGCTTAACTCATCTTTACATGGCTTTCTCCCTGTGTGCATGTCTGTGTCCATATTTTCCCCTTTTTATACAGGCACCAGTCACATTGGAGTAGAGGCCTACTCTACTCCAGATGACCTCATTTTAATGAATAACATCAGCAACAACCCTATACCCAAATAAGGTCACATTCCGAGGCACCAGAGCTTAAGACTTCAATATGTGAGTTTTGGGGGACATAATTCAACCCATAGCAATCATTAGCATTCGCATTGTCAAACATGTAATCACGATGTTTAACAGCAAAGGCCTTAAAGTCATACTCATTTGTGTTGAAATCTCATTTTCTGCCCTTTGAACCTCAGTTTCTCTGTCTCTAAAATGGGAGCATTAGTCATTCATTACCTTTTAGAGTTGTTGTGATAATTCAACAACATTCCGTCTCAGTATTGGCCATGAAGACCAAAATTTCATGGCTTCAAGACCAAAAACAAAGTAAACAATTACAAAGTACTTCTGCATTCTAAAGGGAGCTGCCGGACCACCGATGTAAGACATGCTCACAGACTATGAGACTGCTTGAGCTGGCATACACAATCACTCATCTTCTACTGACAAAGGGGCCGAGGCTGACAAGGCCAAAAAGAAAGGAGAGTTTCTTTTTAGAGAAACTCTCTTTTAGAGAGTTGATCTCCTCCTCTTCATGTGAGAGGGGAGAGGAGTGCTTCCCTCTCACCTCAAGTCAGGTGACAGGGAGCCTTCAGAGCTTGAGGGAAGTAGGAGCTGATGTTTGATTCGTGCCTTGAGAAATTAAATGTGGAAGACCACAGGTTTAGCTGCCTGCCTGGTGGCCGCAGAGACCCAGATGCTCCCTCACTGGCAGCAGAGCAAGGAAGTGGGAAATTTTCTTGTGTGCCTAGTGGGCTGGCAGGATGGAGCTAGCTGGGAGTCATTTTGGAAAGACTGCCCAAGAAGGCTCTGTGCCAAACTGGATCTCAGCAAAAAGATGTTGGAGTATACCATCCTATACGGAGATGAGGCGGATGCCTGACTGTGCAGTCTGGAAAGACGTGGGTTGGAGGCTCAAGGCTGCAGTGGGATTTCTCTGAGGAAGCTCTGTTGGCAGCCGGCAGAGAAAGTATCAGCATCGGACATCTGCTATAGCCGGGGGCTCACATGCCAGAGTATATCCAGACCAGTTTAGAGACTTTTTTAGAGACTAGTTGTACCTCTTCCCAACCACATTCCAACCCCAGAAGATCCTGAAGCAGCCTAATGGGTGAGGGGACACAGGGAGGAGAAGGGAAACAGAAATATTTTATGGAGAAATGGAGCAGAAACCAACTATGTCTCTTCCTCAAAAATGACAGACTTTCCAGCCCAAAGGAAGCTCAAACTGAGGGCATAAATAAGCTTTAAACTAGATGAGAGCATTGGGTTACATGCTAATGGCCCTGGACTGGACATTTTAAGGACTGAAATGAGTTGATGTGGAAGACTGCAATGAACTGGAGGATTTTTATGATCTGAGAGTGACTGAAAAAGTAAGAAGGAGTGGACGGATCTACCCACAGAGTTTGAGTGGGCGGGAGGAAAGAATAAAACTGTCCTCTGCATGGACCTTAGTGAGTTCATGTGGGAGAAAGTCAGTACTCAGAAAAAGTTGCTATTACTCTGCTGCTGCTGCTAATTATTTTAGTTGCCATTCTGACCAAGAAACCCACACCATCTTTCCTAGCAATGTCAGTGTAGAGTTCTGGGGAAACAGAAACCATTCCAGCGATTATAAGTAGAAAGAAATTTAATACGGGTAGTTAGGTGCTTGCAAAATCACTGGAGAGCTGTAGGAGCAGTTTCTAAACTGAAATGCCAGAAATAACTCCCAGGAAGTAACTATTCATCTGATTTCCCAGGTGAGCTCTTGCCCCTGACAGTCCTAAGGATCTGAAGTCAAGCGTCTTTGGGGGAAGCTTTTGAATCTTGTAGACACTGTATAGTTGCAGTCTGAGGATCATGAAAACACTGTCACCCTTGCAGCCACTAACTTCTAATCCTCATGAAGCTAGACACTGGATGTTTGGAATGAGGTTGCCAAAAAACTCAATGTCTGCATGACCTTACTTGCCAGTAGCAATAAATAACAAAGCAGGCAGGTGGCCCTGGTCTCACTCCTTCCTTTCAAGTCTCTTGAGTGTATTTAACTCACAATCTGAACATTAGCTGTGAAAGAGTCAGAGAAATGTGATTTTGAGCTTTTCAGCCTTGGCAATACACAGAAGAGTTCAGAATTATTGCTAAGAGCTAGTATTTCATATCCACCATGGTGATCCATACATATGAAAAGATACATAATGCCAGTGGTCCAAGCTTATGTCTAAAGGACCAAATACTGGATTCAGTTGGATTTTTATTTTTATTTATTTTTATTTTTTTATTTGAGACAGAGAGAGAGAGAGAGAAAGCAAGCAAGCCCAAGTGAGGAGGAGGATCAGAGGGAGTGGGAGAAGCAGATCCCCTGCTGAGCAGGGGGCCAGAGGCAGCAGGGCTCGATCCCAGGACCCTGAAATCATGACCTGAGCTGAAAGCAGATGCTTAACCGACTGAGCCACCCAGGTGCCCCTCAGTTGGATTTTTAAAAAATCAATTTTATTGAAGTATAATTTGCATATAATAAACTGCACCTATTTTAAGAATATAGTTCAATGAGCTTGGACAAATATGGTGTAAATGTGATCAACACTATAATTAAGATATAAAATTTTCCCATCATTCAAAAAAACTTCCTTTATATTTGTTTGCAGTCAATCTCCTCATTCCCCTTGCCCCAAGCAACCACTGATCTGCTTTTTGTCTCTACAGACTACTTTTCCCTGTTCTAGAATTTCATTTGTAAGTAAAAGCATACAGTAGAATACAGCCATTTTTAATATGCAAATAGTTTTCTTTGTCTTGCCAAGAATCTAGCATGGCATAGTAGAATACGTAGGGTCTCTGAAGTCAGACAAAGTCAGAGTTGGATCCCAGCTCTCTCACCTAACAGCTTTCGACCTATTACGAGTTGAACTTGGGCAATTTCTTAACTGTAAAGTGGTAAATTAAAACAAAAAACATCTGCAGAGGTTAGAGCTCATAAATGAAAAGCACACAAATAGCACTCCATGAAAAGTAACTGTCATGATTCTTCTTGATGATGGCAAATTATTTTCTGCTTATGCTAGTCTTCCAGTCAATTATATCTAAACTACAGTGCTTCAGAGGAGAGTTTTATTGCTGACTTTCATACGTGACTGCTGTAGTAGCAATTAGAACTATTCTCTAGAGTGTCAGATTCCTTCGTATCTGGGTTCTACCACTCATGAAAGATGTGACCTTGTGAAAATTTTGAATATTTCTAGGCTTTGGTTTTCTCTTCTGTAAAACAGGAATAATAACAATACCTAGGATTGTTATGGAAGTTAAATAAAATGATATATAATACTTTACTAAATACCCAACAATGGTTGGCCATTATTATCGTTGTTATTTTATATTGAAAATTTTCTGTCTGTGTACCTTTACCCAAGCTCCTCCTGTGAGATGAGTACCCCTCTCTTTCTTCTCTGGGCAATTAAATTTTCTTATTCTAATCTCCAGGAACCTCTCCCTCCCACAAAATAAACTTGCACTGTCTTATTTGGCACTTATCTTCCCACCCTTCATATTATCATTGAGTCATAGAATGTTTGAGATTGAAAAAATGGTTCATGTAAATGCTCTCATTGTACAGCTGATGTGAATAGAGACCCAGGTAGGATAAATTATTTACCAAAGTCGTGTCTTTAGAACGTAGGTTGGGTTAGGGCTTAGTCTCCTAAGTCTCAGTCCTGGGTCTACAGTATGATTTTAAGTGCTCAGCACATAATATTCAGTTTGCTGACTTATTGTGTGAATTCTTAAAATATACTGTGCTCAGTGGATTTCTAGAGCCAAATCCAAGGACTTTGCTTGTCATAGTACCTCAGATCTTGTCATTCTCTGAGATTAAAGAAATGGTATTAGCCCTGTCCAAGTAAAATCATGAAGTTTATCAGGAAAACCATCTGAAAATAAGTCATGCATATTACACAATGTGAGACGGATATGCTGCATAGCCGGATATACTGCAATAGATTTTATGAGGGAGATCTAGATTCTTGCCGACGTTGTGATGCCAGTTCTTTTGTGACTAGCCATAAGTTTATGAAGTCTTGCTATACAATTGCAAAGAAAATACTTTTTATCACCCGTTTAGTCTTAGGGTAAATATTGTAAAAAGAACGTCAGTGATAACTTTCGCCCAGTGAGGTAAAAGCTCCTATACTATACGCACATAAGGCAAACACGGTAGGATAATGAATAAAATGCAGGCAATGGTTATTCTATATGGATGTGAGCTAGTAGTAACACAGCTTCTCTAGGCCTGAAGAACCAAGTGCAATCTCCAATAGTGTGTTTATGTCCACATGCCACTTTGGATTTAGGTGGGAAGGAAGTTCAATATGCATATTCTGGGGAGGCGGGATACGATGAAGAATGTGAGAAAGTTAGGAGGGATACCACATTTCAAGAAAAGAAAGTTGAAGAACTTTCCAATATTTCTCACACAATTTTTAAAACACTGTGTATTGGGGGTCCCCAAGGTCACCCCGAAGGTCACCCCCCAGGTCCAGTGATTTGATAGAAAAGGTCTCACAGAACTCAGCATCTATTTGTATTCATGGTTAAGATTTATTACCATGAAAGCGTACAGAATGAAATAAAAAATCAAAAAAGTGTATAGGGTGAAGTTGGGGGCAACCTAGGTTTGAGGTTTGAAGAGTCCTCTTACAGTGGGGTGGCTTAATTCCTTCAGCAATGAGCAGTGATAACACATGCAAAGTGTTGTCTCCTGGACAGCTCACGAGTGGTGTTCAAGGTTTCTATCAAGGGTGGTCAAAGAAGCACTCTTTGCTCACCACGTATCCCAACCCCAGATTTCTAGAAGGAAAGCAGGTGCTCAACATAAATCATACTGTTTGTAGAAGCAGTCTAGCCATAGAGAATCACCCTGGTCCTATAGGGAAAGTTTTATATCAACGTAGGGAACCATTTAGCAGCCAAGCTCCCGAAGATGCCAGCCCAGGGCCAATTTTGCAAGTAAATCTTCCTAAGGCTAGCAGTCTCAGGACTGTTCTGCTAACTCTTTTCTGCACATACTATATTGTTTATTCCAGCACGTATAGAGACATAAGAAAGACAGCTATCTATCATAAGCCCATTTGAAATAAGTAACCTATGGCAAGAATGGTTTACCTGGCTTATCTAAAGTCCTATCTAGTTAGCTGGTTGGGATGGCTTGATCCAGGACCATAGATCTTCAGACTCATTCTTGGCTGTTATTTGGGTTCTCAGTTCTTCTCCACATTGTATTTCCTGGGGCTGCCAAAATGCTGTCAGGACAGCTGATTCATTTATGTTTGATTCTGGGCTGGGATGGCTGGAACAGCCAGACCTCGTGCTCTGTCTATGCAGATTCACTAGGTGGATATCTCGGGCTTCCTTACAGCATGATGATTCCACAGAATCATCATTCTTGTGTGAAGGCTGGCTTCCGACCTGGGTGAAAATCCTGGAATATCGCTTCTGTTACATTGTTAGTTAAGCCAGTTACAAAGGCCAATCTAAATTCAAAGGGAAGGAACTAGACTCCATTTCAGGAATAACAGAGAGTTTGCAACTATATATAATATAGTGCAATAAATAATTTTTTGGAATATCTTGACATATATCCATTTCTATTGCAGTAATCTACTTTGCTGTTTTATTTCTCCCATGGAACTGTAAATTTCTGAAAGGAAGGAACCCACTCTGCCTCAGCTTTCAATTCGCTACAGTGTTAGGCAGTACTTTGCTTATAGCACACAGCAAGTAATTACCTGTTGAATAAATGAATGCATTACAAGTTTACTGCATGTCAAGCACTACACTAAGCTCTTTACATTGATTATGTTGTTTAATTCTTACAAGAACCTTGGGAGGGAGGCTTTATTATTATTTCCATTTTCCTTAGATGAGGAAACTAAGGCACAGAGTAAGTTACCTGCCCAAGGACACATAGCTCGTGCCAGGATTTGAACTCAGATTGACTCTAGAGCATATGCTCATAGATCATTTCACTCAACCACTTTTTTCTTTTCTTTTCTTTAAGATTGTATTTATTTATTTGCAAGGGAGAAAAAGAGAGCACGCGCATGTGCGTATGTACAAGCACAAGCAGAGGGAGGGGTGGAAAGAGAGGGAGAAACAGATTCTTTCACTGATCGGGGAGCCAGAGGCGGGCTCGATTGCAGGACCCTGGGATCATGACCTGAGCCGCAGAGGCTTAACCAACTGAGCCACCTAGGCACCCAAACTACCACTTTCATCATGGACCACACTTTGCCTGAAGAGGAAATCTCCCCAAATCCAAATTTTGGTACTCTGCTGTGAAAAAAGAGAGGTGTGAGGAACGCAAAGCCCTTTATTTAGTTCCATTTTCTATGTTATTGAAGAAATGGGAAGGGAAGCATGAAGAGAAGGATAAAGAATGATAATAAGCTTGAAAGGCATTCTAACTGTCAAGGCCATGTATGTAATCGTGAATGTTATATAGTCTTGAGGCATTTGTAATCCTGAAAAACCGCTTTAAAAAAAAATCTGTGAAATGAATGCAAAGGATGAGATAAAGAAAATACATGAAAAATGGCGAGAAGTTCCATAGCATGTTATATGAGCTTTGGATTATATTTGATCCTGAACAATTGATCATTTTTATTTTTAAAATCATATATGCTAAGATGTGAAGTCTAAAGGTAAAATGCCTGACTTCTGATATATCTGTCATTGGAAAATAGGTTAGAGACTTCTTTTCCTTGAAATAGTCAAGGTGAGTGATCAACCCTTGGCAGGGACCCGGGCAGCAATGTCATAGATGAGCCTTCCTTGGGAGAGTAGATATTTCTGATTAGAAAGGATTGAAGGGGAGTCCAAAGTATCTGAAAGTAGAGGGAGGAGGGTGGTGGTAGAAGAGAGTCCTAAATACAGAAGAGAATAAGAATGAGGAGGAGAGGCGGAATCATAAAAGCTCTCTATGGAATGGTTTTCCTTTGGATGGTGACTGGAGCATCCAGGAGTATCAGGATAGGTTCTGCTGACATAACTTGGACACTTACTTCTCTCTGACATGAAAACGCATCTGGAGGAGAGAAGTCCAGAGCTCTATGTTTGCTCCATGGATTTCAGGAAATCCAGTTCCTTCTACCCCTCTTTCTCTTTACTGTGAGCTGACACCAGCCAATCAGATCCCACACAGTCCTTAGAGTCTTTTTGGTAGATTACAGTAGATTCAAAGCACTTCCCCAACCTTGCCACCAGGTGATAAGCAAGTCTCAGAACAAATTCTGCCACAAGATCAAATATTTATTAACAAAACATTTATCTATAAGCAAGCATAAGAATATAGTATCCAGTCTTTCAATTCAGTGAAGTTTCAATTCCAATCTCCAATCTCCAGTCTTACCTGGAGTGAAAACTTCAATCTAGGCAGGCATGACAACACTCCAGAGCAGGAATCTATTATCTATGTGGTTGACATTAGGTAGCCTAAAACCAAAGGGTTGACCCAGGATTATTAGAGATCAAACCTCAGGCACCATTCCTAAAGGTCCTGGCTGCAGGCCTCACTGGATTCTTTTACTCTATTCATGCAAGGGTGGAAAGTGTCTGTAAAAGAGTTTAGGCAATCTTATATCTTACATATCTTTAAATTAACCAATGAGAGTTCCTTTCTAGCATTCATTATACTAGTTAGTAGACTGCTAATGTCTTACCCTTAAAACCCCATTTCTGAAATTCACTGAGAACATTAGCAGCAAGTCTGGTTTTGATCCAGATATTGATGACAGAAACACTTAGTCACTTGTAGGCTATGGGTTTTTTTGACTGGAACATCAGGGACAACCTCTGGGGTATATACTTCCAGTTAAACTTTTAGCTGACTGCACCTGGGTTGCAGCTTATCCTAACTAGGACAAATAAAATAATTTAATTGCCATCCTCAAAACAAGGCTTGCACATATACTGCTACTTAGATCCTATTGGCTGGAAGTTGGTAACGTGACTACATTCAGTTTCAAGGGAGTCTGGGAAAGGTAGCCTTGATTGTAGGAGATCCTGTGTCTCGATGTCATAGATACTGCTACCAAAGAAGAGACGAACAGATACATTGTGAATTCTGCAAGGCTTCCTTTGCAGAGGAGAGACTCAATATTGCTCAATATTTTCACTTGTGTTGCAATCAGTAAATCCTTACTCCACCCTCAGCCCGTGGCAAACTTTCCAAGTATGAGAAATAGTCCTATGTCTTCCCAGAAATGGGTCAAAAACGTGGCAATGGCTTAATGGTAGATAGATGTGTGAAGGCAAAAATTTCTTCTATCAAATTCTCTTATGTTCAGGTTATATTAGGATTTTGCTACTAAAAGTGTGTTCATGGACTTGCAGCTCCTGCATCACCTGGGAGCTTGTTAAAAATGTCAACTGACTCCACATTTTAACAAGAACAACAGATGATTCCTATGCACCGTGAAGTTTGAGAAGCAGTGTTTTTGAGAGCTTCCTTCTCCTTCCTCAACACTCATGTACCTGAACATACTGTTGTTGGGGGCAAAGCATTCCTTCCAAGGCAGGGCAACTTTGACCTAGAGCACAAAAGTAAACCTGGGAGAATTCATGGACAAATGGTGCATTACAATTTAGGTCATAAATTCCTCACCATGTCATACAGATTAGCTTATTATCCTATGCAAAAAAGCAACTAACATATATTTCTTTGGTCTATGAGTAGAAAGTAACTAGAAGAAGATATTAAGAGTGGATCTGTTTGGATGGTGGAACTCTGGATAATTTATTTTTCCAATTTTGTTATACTTTTTCAGAATTTTCTTTTATGAACAAACTATTTTAAATTGGGGAAAAAAGTGTTGTTTGAAGATGATATGAAACATATTTGTTTTAGCTCTAGCAATCAGATAGCTGAATAAGAAGTAAACCTCTAACTGGTCTGGAAGAGAACGGCAATGGCATGGATCGTTATGAATCCACCCAAGACACACTTCTACACTTGCCAAAATAAACTGCTTATTCACAGAAGATGGGCAGTACTTATTTTGGAACATTACTCTTAACTGCCTACTTTTGCAATTTAAAAATTTTAATATCATTTCCTAACTTTGTTTTAAATGTATTTTCATTTTAAAACTTGGCACTGAAGTTTAATAAAATTTGCTTCTGGTAATTGAAATGATTTGATTCAACTACATTAATTGGATAGCTGAAAGTTACATAGTTCTGAATCTTTTTTTTTTTTTCCTGAGGGAATGTAGAAGAAATTAAAGAACACAGTCCCTGAATTCAGGAACTCACTTTAGAAGACTATTGTAGAACTCTTTTTCTTTTTTAATTGTGTTATGTTAGTCACCATACAGTACATCATTAGTTTTTGATGTAGTGTTCCATGATTCATTGTTTGTGTATAACACTCAGTGCTCCATGCAATCCGTGCCCTCCTTAATACCCATTACCAGGCTCATCCATCCCCCCACCTCCCTCCCTTCTAAAACCCTCAGTTTGTTTTCCCGGAGTCCATAGGCTCTCATGGTTCATCTCCCACTCCAATTTCTCCCCCTTCATTTTTCCCTTCCTTCTCCTAATGTCCTCCATGCTATTCCTTATGTTCCACAAATAAGTGAAACCATATGATAATTCACTTTCTCTGTTTGACTTATTTCACTTAGCATAATCTCCTCCAGTCCCATCCATGTTGAGGCAAAAGTTGGGTATTCATCCTTTCTGGTGGTTGAGTAATATTCCATTGTGTATATGGGCCACATCTTCTTTATCCATTTGTCTGTTGAAGGGCATCGTGGCTCTTTCCACATTTTGGCTATTGTGGATTTTGCTGCTATGAACATTGGGGTACGTATGGCCCTTCTTTTCACTACATCTGTATCTTTGGGGTAAATTGCCAGTAGTGCAATTCCTGGGTCATAGAGTATCTCTACTTTTAATTTTTTGAGGAACCTCCACACTGTTTTCCAAAGAGGCTGTACCAATCTGCATTCCCACAAACAGTATAAGAGTATTCCCCTTTTTCCACAACTTCTCCAACATTTGTTGTTTCTTGCCTTGTCAATTTTTGCCATTCTAACTGGTGGAACTCTTTTATAACTCCTTTAAAAGTAGAATTTGTTTAAGTGTGTTTAAATAATTTTATTCTGGCTGGATATTCTTATAACTCTATGTATTTATTCTCCAAAAGCCATGATATATCAGATCCATTTCATTTAAAAACAGGAAGAAATTGTAGCTTCAAAGGACAAAATGCATGAAGAGGATAGTGCTGGAGTAAGACATAATTTCACAGTAGCAAATCTGGAAACATATTGAAGTCATTGAGTTTTTTTCTTACTGCTTCTGGAGAAAGGTGAAGGACAAATAAAGGGAGCAGAGGAAGCATTAGGTTTCCTTAATGTGTTGTTGGCAGGAAATCTTATAGGAGAGTTCACAATGGAAAATTCATGCCTAATCCTTGACTCTTGAAACAACAAAACTGAATTCGGCCCGAAAAAAGTTTTCCTCTAGTGGTGGGATTAGATTAAATTGACTAAAAAGAGTCAAGGATTAGGGGAAAAGACCCCACATTTTATCGGAGGATTTAAAAAAAACCCTACTAATTTTTATGACATTTTAATTTGTGTACTGATTGATATAGATGTTAATTTGTATCAATAGCTTTGTTAACAAATAGTTCTTTCTGTTTTCAAAAACAAGAACCAGGGAATGAATATAAATAAAGTTAAGCCTTTTTATTTTTTGGTTGCAAGGAATAGATACCCACACAAATTAGCTTCATTATTAGGAAGGAAGTTTTGTTTGGCTACAGATATTTCACAGAATTCTGTGTGATTGGGCCTCACACAAACTAGAGAGCTGTTCAGAAGCAAGATAAATTCTCTTTCTCACATAATCGCAGCTTCTTTTGCATACTTATAACATTTTCATCTCTCTGAAGATGAGTTTCATTTGTTTGCAAATGGCTGCCTCAGTCACTAAGCTGACATGACTTTGCCATTTCAGTGCGCACCTCTGACCAGCAACAGTCTCTGTATTTTGTAATTTGAACTCATAATGGAGGGGATCTGATTAGTCTAGGTATCTGTTCTAGTCAAGCCACACCAATCAAAGGGCTCTAATCAACCAATGGATTGGCTGCCCATTTGGGGCAGATACCTGTCAGCCATGGCTGGAAGAAGGAGAGGTAGCATGTGATGTGCTCTGCTACCCCAATCTTCTAGGTGTATCCTTAGTTCAGATAGAGTATAAAGAAAGGAATAAATTGAGGTTGGCCTTGACAAGCCCAAATCTATAGAGTGAAGCTGTTGAAGACAATACACATGAAATAATTAAGTAATATAACTTTACCCAGTGACCAAATAAATAGTATGACAAAAAAGTATGAAGGTCTAAAAATTCAATATGATCTATAGTAATCGAGAAAGCTTATGATAACATGGAATATTGAAAAGCTGATGGATTGTCAGATATGCCAAAAAAAAAAAGTAGAAAAAGAATGTGTTCCTTGAGTAATAAGTTACAGAATAAAATTAACATTAAATTGTCTAAAGAATTCTGGTTTAGAATGGCTGATGAAGTACATGCTCAGGAATAAAAATATATAAAAAATGAAAACAAAAGTAACACGAAAGAAATGAGAGGGCTTATGGGTAGACAAAACTTTCAACAAATTAAAGACTTCAACAAATATCTGGAAGATGCAAAACAGATTAATGAGTGTTGTTTGATGAAGCAGAGTAGAGGAAGCCATAGCCGAGAACACACCACAGACCTGACTGTCTGGTAGAGCCCCACACAGGCCCTAGACTTTAACACAGCAGATATAATAGGGGGTGGGACTGAGACACTGGACTGAAAGGATTTGCAGACAGCCATTTAGGCCAGGACAGAAATTGGAAGGTTTAAATAATCCTGAGAAATTTCCCACAAAAAAACTAGAGCAGATGACTACAGAAAACAACCCTGGGGTAAATGCCTTCTTATCCTGGCATTTAAGGGTTCCCAGAGTCACAGCTGGCTTCATGCCTATGTGAACTCAGCTAAAGCCTACCATCAACCAGCCCCTGTACATGCAGCTCCCAGAGAGTCTTTCTATTGCCATGTTCTCTCTTTTTTTTTTAAGTTTTTTTTCTTATTTTGGTACAATTTTATTCTAATTTTGGCATAATTTTGGATTTATAGAAAAATTGGAGAAATGCAAAGAATTTCTATACACACTATGCCTAAGTTCCTGTAATATTGACATTTTAACATATTTACTTTATCCCTTTCTTTCTTAACAAACAGGTAGACCTGTATATATGTATACATTTTATTTCTTGCTGAGCCATTTTAGAGTCATTTATAAACATGACACTTAAATACTTCAGTGTATATTTCTTTAAAACACTCTCTTACATAAGGACAGAAAAATTACCAAAATCAGAAAGTTAACATTGACATACTATTATCTAATTGCAGATCTTATTCAGATTTCTTTTTAACATGTTCTTTTTAGAAAAAAAAAAAAAAAAAAAAAAAGACCAGATCATGTTCCATTCAGCTGCCATATCTTTTTTCATCTTTTTCAATGGGGGCTAATCACCAAACACCAATTTGTGTTTCATGATATTGACATTTATGACTACTCTTTAATTATTTTGTAGAAATTCAACTTGAGTTTGTCAGGTGTTTCCTCATGATTAAATTCAGGTTATATACTTTTGGCAGAATACCAACCAAGTAGGTGTTTTTCTCCGCACATCTTATCAGGAGGCATATGATGTTAATTTGTCCCATTATCGCCTCATTCTTAATGTGAACAGCAACCTAGAATTAATATATATCAGATGAAAGTCTCCAATATGAAAAGGAAAACCCAAGATGAGCCAACAGAATAATGAAAGGAAGAGAAGAAGAAGGGAAAGGAGGAAGGAATGAAGGGAGGGAGGGAGAGAGAGAGAGAGAAGGAAGGAAAGAAGGAAGGAAGTTAGGAAGGAAGGAAAGAAGAAAGGAAAGAAGGGAGGGAGGGAGGAAAGAAGGAAGGAAGGGAGGAAGGAAGGAAGGAAAGAGAATTCAGAGGCCAGAGGTGTACTTCGAAATAGGAGATACTTTCCAGTTGATAGCTTCTGAGATGCGAAAGTTATGGCATATATAAAATAAGGAAGTGTGTGCTATGAAAAAAGAAAAAAACTCTTGGTAAATAAAATTTTAATTGCAGGGGTGCCTGGGTAGCTCAGTCAGTTGAGCCTCTGACTTGGTTTTGGCTTGGGCTATGATCTCAGGGTCATGAGATTGAGCCCCTCATCGGGCTCCAAGCTCAGCACAGAGTCTGCTTGAGATTCTCTCTCCCTCTCCCACTGTCCCTCAGCTTGTGCTCTCTCTCTTTTTCTCTCTCTAAAATAAATAATCTTTTAAAAAATTATAATTGCAGAAATTTAAAAAAATAGGATGCTTTAAAGATGAAGTCAAGAAACTCACCTAGAAAATAGAACAAGAAGAGAGAGATGGGAAAGATAAGAGATAAAAGGCATAGTAGATCAGTGCTGGGATTCTATATTAGGATAAGATTTGGCTGCATCATATAATAGAAAGTCATAGAAGAATTGGAGATTGATAAGATAGAAGTGTCTCACTCATATAAAACAAGTAGGTATTTCTGGGATGGTTTGGTGACTTCGGTTAGTCACCAGGAACACCAGGCTATTCCTTCCCATTCTATCATCCAGTACATGTTTTCCATTCTCAAGACCACCTCATAGTCCAAAATGGCTGCTGAAACTGTAGCCATTTTGTTTGAATCCAGTCTGAAAAAGAAGTAAAGCTGGAGAGAGAAAGTAGGAAAAAAGGAAGGAAGGAAAGAAGGGAAGGAAGGAAGGAAGAAAGGAAAAAAGGAAGGTTAAAAGAAAGAAAGGAAAGGAAAGAAAAGATTTTTCCAAGCTATGGCAACTATCTTTAAGCACGTTTCCCATAATTTTGCTTACATCACTTTTGTCAAACCTAGTTGCAAGAAAAGCTAAGACATGTAGTCCTTCATTCTCGGCAGCAATATGATCAGATCAAGACCAGGATTCCTTGAGTTGGGCAGCTAGCAGATTCTGCAAATGGTTTAAAATGCAATGTAGCTTCTAGAGCATAAAAGAGATACAAATTATTAAATTAAAGGTACCTAACAAACACCTACCAGGATACATTTTTATACACATAGTCATAACAATCTGAAATGTTAGAAATCTAAGGATAAAAAAAAGACAGTATAATTTCAAACAAAACAAAACATGTTTAACAAATATATAAAAGATGCTCAACCTTGTTTAAAACATTAGAGGACTACAAATGAAAACAAAAATGAAATATTTTTCAGGATCATCTTGGAAAAATTAAGATATTAAAAATATCCCATGTTAGTGAAGGTTTTGAGAAAGTTTGCTTAACAACTATTGGTGTATGTATAAATAAATCCAGCCTTTTGGGATGAAGTTTTGGCAGCATTTATAAAAATATTAACGTATTGGTTTTCTGTTGCTGCCGTAACAAATTACCACAAACTTCAGTGGCTTTAAACAATACATATTTAAAACATGCACACACACACACATTTATTAACTTAAGCTCTGAAGTTCTCACACACACATTTATTAACTCAAGCTCTAGTATGGGTCTCAGTGGATTAAAATCCAGGCCTCATCAGGGCTGTGTCCCTTTCTGGAGGCTCTCGGGGACAATCTGTTTCTAGTTTATTCCCCTTGTTGGCAGATTCAGCTCCTTGCAGATGTTTAATCTGAGCTCCTCGTTTTTCTCACTGGCTGTCAACTGAGGGCAGATCCAACTCCTAGAGACCACCTGCAAACTTTGGCTCATGGTCCCCTTCCTCCACCTTCAAAGCCAGCAGTGACCGAGCTCAAGTCTCTTTCACCCTTCACATCTCTTCCTCCTCCTGTCCCAGCTCTGACCTGGTCAGAAAAGGCACTCTGCTTTTGAGGACTCATGTGATTAGGTTGGTTCCCCGCCCTTCAGATATTCCAGAATAATCTCCCCAGCTCTAGGTCAGTAACCTTAATCATGTCTGCTGAGTCCCTTTTTCTATGGAAGAGAACATATTCATAGGTTCTGAGGATTAGGGCATGGACATCTTTGAAAGGGTGGGAGCATTATTTTGTCTGACTCAGTAAAATATACATTTCCTTTTACCCAACAATTACCTACATAAACACAACTCCCACACCCTAAAATCTAAGAGAGAGAGAGAAAGCAGAAAATTTACAAAGGACAATTGCCACTAATTGCATCAAACTTCTTATCAGCTTCATGAGATGCTAAGGAAAACATGGAGGCTTTCAAAATTCTGGGGAAAATAACTTTAGATTTAGATTGCTACGCTCAATCAAACTATGAATGAAGTGGGAGTGGGGGTGGGGGAAGGGGATATTTTCAAATATTTAAGGATTAGAATTTTTTTTCTCCAAGTTATCTTTTTTTAAAAAGTTACTTGAGGATGGATTTCACCCGTGAGAGACAGAGAGCTAAGAAAGAGGGTGGCGTGGGGCCCAGGATGACTGCTGGGCATTAGGCTGCAGGGCACCCAGCGTGCTCTGGAGCAGAAGGATGGAGGACCCCAGAAAGGAATTGCTCAGAACACGACTGCAGTGGCTTGGGTTGGTTCATCACAGAGGGCTCAAAAAACTGAGGATATAATAGAGGAATAGAGCACACGGTCTAAAAGCAACATGTTCCGTTTAAGCAAGTGTTGAAGTGTAAAAAACAAACAAAGACAAAAACAAAACAACCGACCAGCACAACTGTTTTTGAACCCCAGTTTTTGAATTCTGAACAAGGATAGTCTCTTTTGAGTAAAAAAAACTGGTCATAATCTTCAAACCGTATAGGAGAGAACAATGTCTGCATACATATACCTATAGGCCTGGTCACAGAAACGTACATGTTTGTATACGATGGCTTTGTGTGGGACAGTGTCTGCAAGAAGACCAACACTGAGGTTAATAGTGATCAATTGTGGTTAGCGATGACGTTTGAGTGGCTTTTTTCTTTTCTTTATCTGTGTTTTTCAAAGTTTTGTAATGTGACCATGTATTAAGTAACTATGCAATGTAGATAGTATCGATGACTTTAAAAACAGTGTAGAGGAAATTGTGACATCATTAAGGGAAAGAAATATGGGCTTTGTTGCTAGAAGTTGTCTTTAAACCCTGGCTTTAGTACTTATGAGCAAACTGGGACAGTTGGTCACCCTGTTTTCCTCTAAGACCTACCAGGACCAGCTAAAAGGGAGAGTCCAATGAGGCTTCTCATAGGAGGCAACATAATTTGTGTTCTGAAGAGAAATAGGAATATGCCAGATGGAAGACATGAAAAGGGCATTGGAGGCAGGTCGATGTGTATACGCTGGTTTTGAAAGATGTGGTCCACATCACTAGAAGATGTGGTCCATATATACAATGAAATATTACTCAGCCATCAGAAAGGATCAGTACCCACCATTTGCATCGACATGGATGGAACTGGAGGAGATTATGCTGAGTGAAATAAGTCAAGCAGAGAAAGACATTTATCATATGGTTTCACTTATCTGTGGAACATAAGGAATAGCATGGAGGACATTAGGAGAAGGAGGGGAAAAATGAAAGGGGGTAGAATCAGAGGGGGAGATGAACCTTGAGAGACTATGAACTCTGGGAAACAGAGGGTTTTGGAGGGGAGGGGGGATGGGTGAGCCCAGTGATGGGTATTAAGGAGGGCATGGATTGCAAGGAGCACTGGGTGTTACATGCAAACAATGAATCGTGGAACACTACATCAAAAACCAATGATGTGCTGTATGGTGACAAACATAACATAATAAAATAAAATGGAAGGAAGGAAAGGAAGGAAGGAAGGAAGGAAGGAAGGAAGGAAGGAAGGAAGGAAGGAAGGAAGATAGATGGCACTGCAGCTGCTGGTGACCTGAAGAAGTTAGAGCTCCATGGGCATGTGAGCCTGGATCGGCAGCGGGGAGCTAGGTCTCCAACAGGCCATGAGTCTTATTAAAGTGTCTGGACTTTTATAAAAATCACTCTGGTGGTTTCTGGGGATTATTTAGGATGCTGAGAGTTTAGAAGGAAATTAGGCGACTCTCCTAGAAGTCCTTCCTGCCCTCCTTGTCCAATCAGATTCCCTCCACCTCCCCTAGTCTCCTTCACTACACCCTGCTTGTTTCCTCCTCAGTACTTACATTTATAATCTTAAATTAATTTTTTCACTTGCTTGGTTATGGTCTGTAAGCCTTTCAGGGCAGGACTATGTCTGTTTTATTCACCCAAACAGTATACATACCTACACCTAAAGAGTAGTAGGCACTCATAATTATTTGTTGAACAAACAAATGCCCAGAATAAAGTAGAAACTATAGAGATGGGGAAGAAAGGGTAGATTTGAGAATTAAGAAGCAAAAAAGACAGAACTTGGTGATTGATTGATTGATTGAGAAAGTTGTGCTGGGTGAGGGTTAAGGGTTAGGGAGGGAAAGATGAAACTTCCAGGGATCTAACTTGAGAAAGGTCAAAACCCAGTTGGTGGTTGTAAGGTGAGTGTGGGTGGGGTGAGGTGAGGTGAGGTGGGGCATGATGGAAAGGGGTGGGGTGAGTGAGTAACAGAATGAGTTCTCATCAGGGAAGTAATACAACCTGAACTTTTCCCACAGGCATGACTACTGCCTTTCTGCTTTTGCAGGGTTCATAAACTTTGCTACTCCTTAGGATCACCTGGAAACATCTCTATATCTGGGACCCTCCCTAGACAAATTTAATCTGAGGATAGGGGCTGAGGATCAGTATTTTTAAGCTTCTAATATCCTGATCTTCAGCAAGACCTTTGTCCTAAAATGAGCAATTGCCTTCCTGCCCCCCCTTTTTCCTTCAAATTTTTAATTTAAATTCTAATTAGTTAACATACAGTGCAATCTTGGTTTCAGGAATGGTTCATCACTTACATACAACACCCAATGCTCACTTGACAAGTGCTCTCCTTAATACCCAACATCTGTCCAGTCCATCCCTCACCCACCTTCCTCTGTCAACCCTCCAGTTGTTCTCTAAGAGTCTCTTATGGTTTGTTCCCCCTCTCTTCTTTCCCCCTCCCATATGTTCATCTGTTTTGTTTCTTAAGTGCCACATATGAGTGAAATCATATGGTATTTGTCTTTCTCTCGCTGACTTATTTGCCATAATACATTCTAGCCCCATCCAGATCATTGTGAATGGCAAGATTTCATCCTTTTTGATGGTTGGGTAATATTCCATCATGTATATATACGACATCTTCTTTATCTATTCATCAGTCAATGGACATTTGGGCTCTTTCCATACTTTGGCTATTGTCTATAATGCTGCTATAAACATCAGGGTGCATGCACCCCTTTGAATCTGTATTTTTGCAATGTTTGGGTAAATAACCAATAGTGCAATTGCTAGATTGTAGGGTAGTTTTATTTTTAACTTTTTGAGGAACCTCCATACTATTTTCCAGAGTGATTGCACCCGTTTGCATTCCCACCAACAGGGCAAGAGAGCTCCCCTTTCTTCCCATCCTTTTTAATGTCTGTTATTTGCCATATTGTTAATTTTAGCCATTCTGAGGGGTATGAGTTGGTATCTCATGGTTTTGGTTTGTATTTCCCTGATGATGAGTGATGTTGAGCATCTTTTCATGTGTCTGTTAGCCACCTAGATGTCTTCTTTGGAGAAGTGGCTATTCATGTCTTCTGCCCACTTCTTAACTGGATTACTTGTTTTTTGGGTGTAGCAAGGGAAACAAAAGCAAAAATGAATTATTGGGACTTCTATTAAGATAAAAAGTTTTTGCACAGCAAAGAAAACAATAAATAAAACGAAAAGGCAGCCTACAGAATGGGAGAAGGTATTTGGAAATGGCATACCTGATAAAGGGTAAGTATCCAAAATCTATAAAGAATTTCTCGAACTCAACATTCTTCCTGCCCCTTCATTTCACTTGATGTGCTCACTGCTGCCCCTCCTGTTCCAAGAGGCAACAGCTGGCTTCCATTCTTCCTCTTCACCAGGATTGGATCCTGGCACTGAAAAATCCCTACAAATATTTGTGCCTCACATTTTCCACTGCCTGGCATGTGTGTCACTGCCAATATTTGCATTTTTAACGGGCTGCACTTACTGCTAAATGGTGTGTTTTGCTTAGAAGGTGTACAGGATATGAACTATTTAAGTTTTCCTATTTCCTTTTGAACCTTGGACAATGTCCAGATGATTCTCTTTTGCCCTTACACGTTTTCTTCAAACATTTCACAATTTGAGCCTATATAGGTAAATCCAATGACTCAATACCCAATTTCTAATTTCTTGCCAATAAGCAGAGTGCATTTTCCTGATTGCAAGTGTGGCAAGGGAGAGTCACAGCATGTGGTGCACCAAAACAAAATTGGGCTGCAATTATGTTCTGGGGTGATCCCTGGGGGTTTATTATTATAGATATTACTGCAAGTTTCTGTGATTATCAAGACCGCCGTCAAACTACTGAAAGTAGTAAGACTCAGGAGTGCTGAGAAACTAGTGAAGGAAACTTTGTTGTTTATAAATTAATATGTTGAAAATCAATAGATTTTTTTTTTCCTTCAGAGTTTGCAGGTGATTTGGCCATAGAGACTATTAGTATCTTTTGTTCCTTATTTGGTTTATATACACACTCTTTGGTCCTAAGGACAAGTTTTGTACTTGCAGACTTTGATTTATTTTATGGCAAATCATCTTGGAGTGCTGCTGGGAGGGAGATTTTGTCATTTTCTAAATGTTCCTTACTCTTTCCACATTCTATGTTTTTGCTTATACCATCACAGTTTTTTAGATTACTTTTTTATAGAATGCCCATTCTCCATCTCTATGTGGGAAGGCTTGCCCATCTTTGAGGGTCTAATGGAAATGTGATTTCCTTCATCTAGTTGCACTGCCATTTCACGTAAAAGTGACTTTTATCTGTACTTGGCTAGAGTTTAATTTTTTAAACTTTAATTAAAGTTTAATTGAAGTATATCTACTTCCTTCCATACTTAACAAACTCACCCAAATGTAAGCGTACAGCTTAAAGAAGTTTCACAAGCTGAACACACTGTGTAACCAAGAATCAGAACATTTCCAGCACCCCAGAAATCTTTCTTCCATCACTACTCTTACCCAAGGGTAACTACAATCCACACTTCAGAGGATACATTAATCTTGGACTTCATAAAAGGGAATCATAACATATGCACTTCTTGTGTCTAGATTCCTTCCGCTGGTATGTTTGTGAGATTCATTCATATCGTTCTATGTATTTGTGGATGACTTACTCATTGTGAATATATGATGTTACACTGAGTGAATATACCACAATCTGGTTATGCATCCAAAGCCATTTGCTCTTGCAACAGTCTAGTAGATGTCTTTTGTGAACGTGTGTTTGCGTTTTTATTGCATATGTATGCAGGAGTAGAGTTTTGGGCCATAGGGTCATATGTAGATACTACCAAACCGTTGTCCGAAGTGATTGTACCTATTTATCAACCACCACTGATGCACGAGAGTTCTAGTTGCTCCACATCCTCACTGTAACTTGGTACGTTCCATCCCAGCCTTGCATTGAGCACATCCCCCAAAAGCATCTATGGCAGAGTTCCCATTCAAGGCTACACAGAGACCCTGACCTGACGTATAAAGCAGGGCAATTCCTCTCCCCAACTTTTCTGCCTCATGAGTTTGTTCATTTGTTTGCTTTTGTTTTAAACATTCTATTTGAGAAATAACGTGTTTTCCCAGTCATAAAAATTCAGAGCACTTAGAGACCCTTCTGAGAAGTTGGAAATATAATCTTAATCAGTGTGATGGTTATATGGGCACGTATACATGTAAAAATTTAAAAATAATTAAGAGAGAATCAACAAATTGGTCAGTCTGTCTCCCGTGCTATGCTAACAATCAATGTAAGAAAGAGACTTATGTGAATACATATTCGGAGTAGATTCTTGCCAGGCTGGGGAGTAGATTAGTAAGTTGGATATAACCCAATGTGGAGGTTCTCAAGAGAAGCAAATTTACCACTTGTAACATGGAAACTATTTTTTTCTGCCTTAATCGTCACTCTAGGCTTATCTGATGAGAAAGAAGCCTTCTTGGGGGGAGAGAAATTAGTGGACATTTCTTTCAAAAGCAAGGCAATGAACAAAGGGGTGATACTGGTAAACCTTCTTCAGTTTTCTTCAGATATCATGTTTGTGTCTTATTTATTTCATTGTTATTAGTATCGGGCATTCTGAGGCCTAGAGTCTAGGAATGAAATAAAGATAAAACATAGCTCTAGAAGTCTTAAAAAAAAAATTGTTTGTTCCAAAGCAATACTGCCACCTATTGGTAGAAAAAGAGAACTTTACCTTAATGTTTAATCTGCAAGTGGTAATGATGGGGAGTCCCAGGCAATTAACCATGGACAAAAATAAAACTAACCTTACCTCAGCATTTTCACCCTGATGTGCCCCCAGAGCCTTCCCCAGAGATACAGCTCATAGAATTCTTAAAAGTATTCCACAAAACCAAATACATGGTAGGGCATTGTAAGTGCCTCCTGAAAGCTAGAATCGGTGCCCCCATTTGCTTGAGAGCATCCCACATGACAAGATTTGAAGATCAAAAAACTACTTTTTCTGTTCTATACAGAAGTGAATTCTCCCAGTAAATCTCACACTTATTAAAAGATATGTGTCCTCATTATGTTTTGCTTAATGTATTTATTTGGCAAATCCTACTTTATTCATTGACTTCCATTTAGTAAACTTTACTATCTTTTATTGCTGGACGTAATAAAGTTTTACTGTAACATGAAAACAAATGCTTTTAACAATCATAGGAGAAAATTACATCTTTTCCTGATAAATACTAAAATGTTAACAGTAATGCTACTTATGTGCCAAAGATACCATAAAATAAAAATAACACTAGTAAGAGTGTTCTGTAGACATAGAAAATTTGGCAGTTTCATTTTTAGTGCATCTTTCTCTTATTTATTTGTGCATGTATTAATTTGCCAAACCTTTATTAGGAAATTATTATATGTCTGCACTCTGTTAGAAGGTGGAAATATAAAGATTAATGAGACAGAGTCCCTGCCCACTGAAAGGCCATACTCTAGGGGGCTAAGAGAGACACAAAGACAAATAATTATAATATTTTGTAGAAAGTACAGTTACCAAATATTATAAAGACATAGAGAAAGGGACCCAATCCTTCCATGGAAAGATAGAAAGAAGGGCAATTTCATGGGTGGGGGAACCTGAGTCTTAAATAGGTGTTGGCTTGGCAAAGGATAGAGGTAGGGGTTGAAGATAGTGGAGGCCTGATGTGGTTGTTGAAGTGTCCATGGATTTGCAGGTGGAGCGATCCAGCAGGTACTGGAAATAAGAGTCAGAAGCAAGGGCACAGGTGAGAGAATGAGATATAAATTTGGGATTTTGCCTGGAGAGACTATGTAGCAAATAAAAAAACCCACAGGCTAGGGATGAACACCCGGGAAGGCAGAAGTAGTTTGTCTCACAGAGAACCTCTAGCAGCAAAAATCAGAGATTCTCCGAGAACTGGGGAAATTCCGTCATGGACTTGGAATCCAGGGGGACTAATCCACAGCCTGTAGGCTAGGTTGGTCAAAAATTTTGTCTTTTTTGGCTCATCGGTGTTCATAATATTTTTTTAAAATGTTGCCAACATTCTAGAGTTGAGAGAGCTCACATAAAATCTGCATTTCTAGCCTTCCTTGAAGCATTGGAAAAGCTGGATATATGGGATCTGTAGGAGTGCATGGGGCTGCCTTCACAACGGCGGTGGGGAGAGGAGTGGGGAGGAGGAAAGAGGGTGGTGAATATGCAGGAGCAGATGATTTTTTTTCTGTAAAGGGACATGGAGCAGATATTTTTTGCTTCATGGGCCATATGATCTCTCTCATAACTACTCAACCACTCTGCCGTTGTAGTGCAAAAGCACCTGTAGACAATAATATAAACAAATGAGCATGCTGATATCCCAATCAGATTTTCTTCACCGACACAGGCTTCCTGTGGGCCCTCCCCTACCAAACCCCAGAGGCGGTCTGCTGGGTCAGAGGGTGGAACATCAGGTTGAGAGGAACCTGAGCAGGTCTGTAGGCACAAGAGGAGGGGCTGGTGGAGAGGGAGATGTTGAAAGTCAAGGAAAAGGAAAGACCAACGACGTGGCCCGGCCCTCCCTCTGTGGTTTGGGGGAGGGGGGGACCTTGCCCGCCAATCCCCGGGAGGAGTTGGAGAACCAGTCCGAAGTGTGTATGCACGCACAAAACGAGGTAGGACGTTGATTGTGTTGTTGCTGCTGCTGCCCGTTTTGTGGATAAAGTAGGAAGTGAAGCAATCACCCGAGAGCCCTTGAGAGGACAGGATGAAGAAGCTTGTCAAACACAACTAGAAAGGCTGATAAACGGTGCTCAGGGCTCAGCTGAGAGGCAAAGCACAGGATTCTGTAGTCACCATGTGCCCTTATGCGAATGCCGAGGCAGGCCCAGAGTTTAGCTTCAGAGAAGGCAGCTGGTGGCACAGGCCACGGGTGTGGTTTTTCCCGGGAGCCGGTAATTTAGAACAAAAGGGCCAAGTCCTGGAGAAGAGAGGCGGAGAGGGTCCACCTAGCCTGCCAGGAAGGAATTCGAGAGTTTGGGGAACAAGTACCGGCAGGGATGAAGGCAGAGAAAGCAGAGAGGATAGGAGAGGATCTGCACGTGGGCTGCTGGAGTGTGGAATTTCTGCGTTGGAGCATTTCCAGGATGTTAAGATGTTCCTCGCATCGGGGGACTGAAGTGCAATGCAGCCAGGGAGATTTAGGATTTGTGAAGTGAAACTGCTCCCCGGTTGTCTTCATAGGGCTTGAAACCTCTCAGGCTTTGCAGTGGGGGCAGATTTTCCTCAATGACAGAGAGTGACCCGAAAGCAGTCGATGACAGCGATGAAGGGAGGACGCGTGTCTGGAAAGGCAGGAGCACTAGCACTCCTTCCAGGCTTGCAGACGCCTGCCTGAGAGCCGGGCTGAGCAAGTGCGTCCGTTGCCAAGGAGACCGGTGCGTCTCTGACTCCACAGACAAGGGGGGCTGGGGCCTGTGCTTCAAGATACTGGGGAGTCGGCCGTTTCTGCTCATTCTCTCCATAATCCATGTGAGCCCCGCTGGGAGCTTTCTCTTGCTTTTGGACAGTCCTGTCAGTGGAGAATATCCGGGCGTGCCCTGCCTGCCTGCTTCTTTTTGCCCATCTCATTCTGCTCAAGTTGTAGCTCCAGCCAATAACGGATGTCCTATCCCCTCTCCCTTCCACCAGCAAGTAGACAGGCGGTCACAACGTCTGTCCAAATGTGTCCTTGCGGAAGAGCCAATAGTCTTCCTAAATGATAGTGCCACACCCCGTGGGGGCCGTGAGAACTGGGCTGTGGCAGGACCCCTTTGGGATGTGTTAGGAATGGTGCAAGTTGTAAACAGTGACCGCCGTCCTCCCAGCTCTGTCCTGAGACGAGCGTCCCACTGGACTCCCTAGGTGGGGGATTCTGAGGAGTGTCCCAAGAGAGCTCTAATAATGGACATAATAAAAGAAGACGAATACACTGTGTGTGGCTTATTTAAACTGCACATAGTATAATTTTCATGGCATTGTTAACAACTTGGTTTAAACTAATAAACACCCCCTTTTTTCTCAGAAATTGAAGCTTTGCTTTTGGTACCAAGCCTGAGCTGGCTCTGCAGTCTAGAGAGAGGAACGCACGGCACACAGAGGTTAAGACAGAAGATGCCAGCCTCCAGGGTGAGACTCTACCCTTATCTCTGAAGCCTGGGGAACAGAGGCTGAGTTGGCGGGTTCCTCAGCTACTGTATCTGGAAGAGACACCCTCCCATCAGCTCTTTAAAGAGGAACAACAATGGAGACCTGCATGCCCCTGGGCTCCCTTTGCGTATCTCAGGCATGAGTCAGACCCGAAGGCTGGCATTTGTCCCCTCAGTTAAGAGCTAAGACCCATGACTCTGCAGACCAACATCTCTAAAAATAGCCAGTGCCTGGGCACTTGACCTGCAGGTGGGAGAGGGTCCAGTGAGAGAATGCCAATTCTTCTTAATTTTGTGGGGTCGGGGGATATTGGCCCACATCCTGAGAGGACTGGCAGCTTTCTGTGTTCAGTTAAGATAGGGAATGGGGAAAACATTCAACCCTAGTTCTCACTTTAGAAGTGAGAATCAATTCTATGGTATTAATATTTTGGAGTTTTTTGTTTGTTTTAAGAAGTCTGAAAGCTATCCACCCAACTTATTTTATTTGCAGGGTAATTTTAATTGTGCCATCTAAGCCAACCTACATTCATCTAGAAATACTTGTATAGATGTTATGGTATACTCAAACAGGAGAATAGGATACAAAGCTAAGAAACTGTTTCATTTTCATTTAGTAATGTCTATTCTCTGCAATGTGAGAAAAATGGTACCACTTTGTTTTTCAACCTGAAGTAATGATTTGAAAACTTTACATAGGAATCACCTGGAGCTTTTAAAAAGTCCTGATGCCCAGGCTCACCGCAGACCAATCACATCAGAATCCATGGGAGTGGGAACCAGGAGTCAATAGTTATAAATTTCCCCAAGTGATTGCCAGGAACAGCCAAGACAGAACCACTGAAGAGTGTCATTTACCCCAGTGATGACAGGTATCTCTATTAATTCATTTCATGGTATATTTACTGCCATTTGCACTTAGCATTCTGAGGGTTGATTTGATTATCCTGAGGGTATTCCTGGAGCCTAAAAAGTCATAATCATTGAGGAGCAAGTAGGGGCAAGAGGCGGGTGGGAAGCAGAGAGTTTGCGAACCAGAGGGGGGACATTTGGTGTCATCAAACCTGAAGGAGCCCAGAGCAGCCGTCTATCAAAGTCGGAGGTCTGACCCCGAGTCTGGAAAGCCAGAGCGTGGCAGCCGTGGTAGTGGGTATGTGTATGAGTGAGGAGTGCACCAGGGAAATTTCCTGGAATAATTTTTCTCTGCCACTGGATCTTACAGGCCAAATGTAATAGGATATTTGGGTGGGCCTGCTCTGTCTAAAGAGACAGGAACACAGCATACAGACTCCGATTTCTTGAAGTCTCTACAGTTATGATTCTTGGAACGAATTTTTTTCTAGCCGAGAAATTCCTTTATTATCATTGTCCAGAAAACCAACCATGTTCACTTATCAAATATATTTTGAGAGTCTTTCCTGTGCTGGGTACACCGTCAGTTGCTAGGGATACAAAGATTAGCTAGAACGCAGTACATACTTGTGAGCATCCATAACCTAGATGGGGAAATGGATGCATCAACTAAAATCTTTTAAGTAAAATGTGGCAAACAATAATGCTATATTTGGACAAAGTTCTGTGAGTCTGGTGTCAACCCTAATGAAATTAACCCTCATTGATTTCATTTTCCTGCTCCCATTGCTATATTCCAGACTTTATATTTTTTGCATATAATGTAAATTAACACTGTTGGTTTGTCCTGTTCTTGTCATTTGGGAGATGTATAAAGTGAGCTACAGGAAAGCAATGAAGGGTCTCTAAACTCACACCATTGTGATCACCTGGAGCACTTTTTTTGTTTAGTTGTTTTATTTTTAAAAGACTATTTATGTGAGAGAGAAAGGGAGCATGAGTTGGGGGGAAGGGGCAGAGGAAAAGGGAGAATATGCTCCCTGCTGAGCAGGGAGCCTGATGCAGGGCTTGACCCCAGCGTCCTGGGATCATGACCTGAGCCCAAGGCAGAAGCTTAACTGACTGAGCCACCCAGGTGCCCTTGGAGCATTTTTTAAAAGCCCTGTCCTCTTCCTAGTTGTTTTATCCTTTCCTTCTTATTTGATCATTAAATCATTTTCCTTCCTTCAGGGGACTCACCTTTTCCTATCAACCTGTCATAATAGCCAAATCTGTGACTATATTCCTGAAAGATTCAGATCCTGTCTGATACTTAGAAGACTTTTTTTCTTACATTTATAATCAAGGTCACCTGCTCTGAAGGCTGTGAATTTAGTTCTCTGGCAGGGTTCTTACACAATGTTTACTAAGTTAAAGCACCCAGATTCCATGACTGTTCAGAGCCCTCTCTAATGGTGGGCATATACTAACCCACAGTTATGGTCCCATCTTGTTCAACAGCCTGTCTCCCTAAGTTGTGTTCATTAAATAAGAAAAGTTCTGTAAAGTACTTGGTGCTTTGCTCAGCACATGATAAACTCCCCAAAAATGAGTTAGCAGGATATAGTATTCTGAAAAAGTTGAAGAGAAGTTCACTTACGAACAAGTCTGAAGGTGTGAAAGGAAGACGGGTGGTCTTTAGAAACCATCGTGGGGGACAAGAAACAAGGAGGTCGATGTCTCAGCGGGGTGCGGGGGGCAGGCAGTTTGGGATTCTAAATATAAGAGCAGGGCCAACTTAGCTGGAGTCTGGTGTGTGTCACTACAGAAGGGGCAGTTCTTTACAGAAGTTAGCATAGGCCGAATTGCTACTGTTAAGAGGTTGTTTCTTTTTTAAATCTTTCCAAGTTTTTGAGGTACTGCCTGATTCTACTGCATTACGATCTGGTGGGGGGGGTGGAATATCTGCTTTACTTACATCTCTGCTCCCAGTGGTATGTACTTATGTATGTATGTATGTATGTATGTATGCATTTTATTTATTTATTTATTTATTTACTTGAGAGCACGCACAAGCGAGGGGGAGGGGAAGAGGGAGAAACAGACTCCCCGCTGAGCAGGGAGCCCCATGCGATGCGGGACTCTGAGCTCGATCCCAGGACCCCAGGATCATGACCTGAGCTGAAGCAAGATGCTTAACCGACTGAGCCACCCAGGGGCTCCCCCCCCTGCTCCCAGTGGCTATTTTTTCATCTTTTGTTTCATCACACCTTCTTTCTTGAATCATGATCCCTAATCTTTTACGTATCTTTTGTCTCTCCCCTCAACAGATTTGTTTGCAGTCTCCAGGTGACTTCTCACGCCTCTTCCCCTTTTCTCATTTCCCTAAGCCCTCCTTGTGCAGGTTCTCACTGTATCTTCGAGGGATTATTGCACAGCCTCCCAGTGGGATTCCCTCAGTCCCTGCTGTGGAGCATTCTGAGCTGAACTATAGCACGCTTATTAGAACAGTACTTTATACAAGAAATTATAACTGTTGCTTTTATAATTATCCAGCTAGACTGAAGGAGAGAGGAAAAGAAAGAGTCTAACAAGGCCGTTGAGAAGAGAATGATCAGGGCAGGAGGGAAAAGGTCCTAAAACATAAAGGGACATAGCTGCTTGAAAACAACATGACAAACAATATTGTCTGGTAGGTCAGTGATATTTGCCAGACTGATTCAAGGCTTAAAGAGGTGGCAGATTTGCTAAGCAAATACAGGGAGCCCAGACAGGCTTAGGGAGCCAGAAGGCTAAATTAGATTCTCAAACATAAGATACCAAGTAAGGGAGCTGCTTCTGCACAGCATTTAGAATAAATAAGCTGCAATAGTTAATTCCTCCCAGGCTTCCCCCCTCGGGTAGCGTCAGGATTAAATGAATGCAATAGTTTAAACATAAACATTCTTTGTTTGCATGACTCTAAAGAGAAAGAGGATTTATTTCTAGGGTGGCTCAGCTGCCTGGTTCTTCCCGATTTTATCTATGTTCAGTTGGTAAATTAAGCAGGGGGACCTGATGTTATTCGTGCCACTTTCCAACTCTGTCTCTGATGAGAGAAACATCAGAATCATCCTTAACCTACTCATCTCTTGGGCAAAGATGCTTTCTGCAGCCATGCTGCTGCCTTCCTTCTTCCCTCTTCACTTCGCATGTGCACCAACCCCGCCACCCTGTGGTCCACTCCACGTGGCTACCAGTTATGCCAACAACCAGCACGCCCGATCAGGTCTCCTCCTGCTGAGACACCCGTGCCAAGCCTTGTTGTCTCCAGAGCAAGGGGCAGGGCCCTCAGCTTTGCTTCCTAGAGACGCTTGAGTCAGACCCCATTGCAGCAGCTTCCACCACTGATCTCCGCAAACCCCAGCTCCCGTAGCTGCCTTTTTCCAGAACCCACCAGAACTTTCCATGATGTATTGTCCTTCTCCATGCCTGGAATGTCCCTCTCTTCTACGTCTGGCTAGAAAACAGGCACTCACTGAGTGGCAGTACGATTCTTTGCAAGAGTGGCAGCTCCTGACAGTCATCTGGAGCTTGCTTTTAAAAGACTCACATTCCAGATCCCTGGGCTCTGCTGCAGAGCTGCAGAGTCCTAATATATGGAAGCATATTTGAGAGTCATTTCGAAGGATGAGAACCACCAAAGTATATGACATTAATATTTATAGGCTTTTGATTTGAAGGCCCATTTTGTGCCTCACCTAAAATTGCTAAGTATTCATATTTTTGAGTGACAAATGCTAGGAAGGATAAAAAAAAAAAATCCATGTGTATAAGCAGTTCCATAGGCACTGAAATCTTTCCTACTTTACCCCAAGCCCCGTGAGGTTAGAATGGTGGGGAGGAGGAAAGCATCTGCCTCTGGTCATCACAGATGGAAAATTGGGTCCTAGGGCTACCTGATCTCAGGAGCAGAGTGTTGAGTTTCACTTCTCAGTTCATGGTGCATTGCCACTATCCTTCCAGGCGCCCAGGTGAGGCCCTTCTCTCGTTTTATTGATCAACTTCCTGTTTATCCTGAATTCCCCCATACGTAACTATGCTAAAGTATGTAATGTCTTTGTGTTTGCATTTTTGCATAATGTGTGTTGTTTGTGTGCACAAGTTTTGGTTTATGTAAATGTATGCAAATGTTAAGTTCTCTGTCCCATCCTGTTTCTTCTGCCTGGTTTTCCATTTTGGAAGGAATGGGAAGTCTCAGAGCCCTGCAGTGGACATTTATTACGTTTTCCATGAAATACCTACTCTGTGTGAGTCTAATAAGGAGGGAGGCAGTATGGCAATGTGGCTAAGATTTCAGGCTCTGGATTCTAAATGGTAGGACCCAAGTTGTAGGTCTTCTACTTATTAGCTTCATGGTCTTAGGTAGGTTACTTAACTTCCCTGTCTTTTAGTTTAATGACCTGTAAAGTGGATACTCTAGCACTTATCTCAGAGGTTGCTATAAGGATTAAATGTGATAAGCACATCTGAGCTGTTCCTCTTTTGGAGAAAAATCATACTACAGATGGTAGGGCAAACTGCTTAGAACTTCCACCTTCTTCTGGATCCTCAGTGACACTCACTGTCCCCCTCAGTTGTAGCTAGTCAAGTCCTTTTCAGCAGTTCCTTACCAGATTTCCCAGATTCTCGAATCGCTTCATCCCCAGGAGGCCCACATTCGGCAGATGACCTTGCCTCTTATTTTTTAAAGAACTTAGAGATCATGAGGCATTATATTTGATGCATTTTTCTCCTTCCAAGGAAAGCACCTGTGCTCACTTTCTGCTCTCTTGTTCTCAAGAAGTAGAAATTCTGTGTCTCCAAGTTTGGAGAGTCAAGGTCCCTGCCCTTGGAAAAACATGCCAAAAGGTGGGTATGGCAATAAACAAATAATCCATATAGAAAATATTTTTACCTAGCCAGAAATGCTTTGAAGCTAACACAATAGAAAGACTTTCATTTGGATGGGAAGGGAAGGCCTTTCTGAGGAGGTTAACATTGAAGCTGACACAAGGCCGTCATGTGAAGATCAATGGGCCACAAATTGTAGACAGAGAGAACAATCTGCAAAAACGCTCAGGGGAATGGAGCTTGATGTGGGTGAGGAACCACAGGTTGGCCAGTGATGCTGAAGTCCAGTAAGCAAGGGGGGAACATGGGGGAGATCAGACCGGAGCAGCGCCGTCCAGTAGAACTTTCTATAACAGAAATGTTCTATCTCTGTGCTATACACTATGGTAACCATTAGGCACATGTGCTATTCAAGTTATATTAATTAAATAAAATTCAGCTCTTCAATCACACCAGCCACATGTGGCTCCATGAATATAAATATAAATATTTTTAAGTATGTATTTAATAACTCTCACTAGCATTTCAAATGCTCAATAGCCACATGTGGCTAGTGGCTACCATATTGGGCAGTACGGGGTCAGAGGGAAAGCAGGACAGCTCAGGGAGCCTTTACCCACAGAAGTAAGTAGTTTGGATGGTTGGTTAAGGGTGATGAGAAGCCTCTCCTGGGGGATTTGAAGCACATTACTGTGATTGATTTACATGGGAAAAGATCTCTGGGCTGCTGAGCAGAGGGCAAGTTGGGGAGGCAATCCGGAGAGGCGGGAGAGGTAGCAGGGAGACCAGTTACAGCCATTGTAGTTCCCTGGGAGGCAGAGAAGGGTAGGCTGGCGTAGGTCGGCAGCAGTAGAGCAGAGAAGTGGATGGATTCCAGAATTATCTTGGTGATAGGTCCAACAGAAGTAACTGATGAGTTAGACGTGAGATGTGAAGGAAGGAAAGGAACCAAAGATGATGCCTACACCTTTTTTGATTTGGGCAAACTTACTCCATCATGTGTATTAATGCTGTTAATTAGGATCTTCCTATTTTTTTTTAAAGATTTTATTTATTTGTCAGAGAGAGAGTGAGAGAGAGTGAGAGCACAAGCAGGGAGAGTAGCAGGCAGAGGGAGAAGCAGGCTCCCCACCGAGCAAGGAGTCTGATGTGGTGCTCTGTTCCAGGACTCTGGGACCACGACCCCAGCAGAAGGCAGATGCTTAACTGACTGAGCCAACCAGGCGCCCCGGCTCTTCCCATTTTTAAGGTGGATTACCTTCCATTTTTCTCTTCTAATGTTGGATCCATTTTAATGACCAGACTTAGAGCATTTAAGGATTGCCTGACACTGCTGGGGGGGGGGGGGTTCTGCGTCCCCTGCCCCCCTCCATTGGTGTTGCTGTTTTCTAGGTCACCGCTGACTTTGTCAGTGCCAAATAAAATCGCTGAGTCTCTGTTCCAATACTGGCACATGTGCAGTTGCCTGTCTGTCCCCTCCACCTGCTGTTTCCTGAGCCTCTTCCTGCCTCTCAGCTCATGCCTTCTCATCCGTCTCTGCTGCTCCCACTTGGCCCTCCTAGCCCCAGTGTCCCCAGACTCAGCCATGTTTCTCTGCTCTTGCACCATCTGGGTCATCAGATCCACGCCATCGTCTGCATTTCCCAGCTCTATTCTGCCTCTCCCAAATCTGTAACATAGCAGCACCAGCCATTTCGATAAGCCAGGGACTTTGCTAATTGAGTTAAATGCATTATCTCATTTAATTTTACCCTGAACTCGGTGGGGGCAGGTATGACTCTTCTCACTGTCAGCTGAAGGAGCGCAGTTTCAGGAAGGTGTAAGACTTGCCTGAGCTCAAAGAATTAGAAGTGGCAGGGCTAGGACTGAAAGCCAGGCCAGTGCTTACTGCTGTCTAGAGCCCCAGGTCAGACCTCGCATTTTCAGGTCTGCACTTAGAGCCGCCTTCCCAACAGCACAAGCATGTTGCTCACACACCTGAAAATAGGCATGAAACCAAACTTTTCACCAGCTCCTTTCCTTCTGTGACCCCTACAAACAAATAGGAACAGAATGAAATATCTCCTCTCCTTGTATTCCTTGTTTGGTTTCATGGTCCAACCAATCCAATCTCCCAAACTAGAAATGTCTTTGTCTTTTACTGCTTCTCTACCTTCCTACATTCAGTTGATCTTCAAGTCCCTTAGGAGGTACTTCACAGGTGCTCTCCTCAAAAGGAAGACCGTTTGCTAGAGCTTGGGAGCCACTCCAGCCTGCATTAGGGTCACTTGAAGGGCTCATTTGTTACTCCAGATCTTGGGACCCCGTAGCAGTTTGGGGAATTAAAAACAACAACAACAACAACAAAACAAAACCAGAATTAAAACAACGTATACTCTTGTATCTAACTTCTTTCCCTCAATGTTATATGAGATTCATCCATCTTATCGCAGATAGTTGTGATTTATTCATTCTTATTGCTATATAGTATTTCATTCTGCAAATAAACTATAATTTCTTTATCCACTTTACTATTGATGGGCATCTAGGTGGCTAACAACTGATATTTGGGATATATTAAGTTAAGAACTTTTGTTCAGCAGAAGTCACCACTAATAGCATGAGCTGTAAAGGAAAATATTCTCAATACATATATGTATATATAAAACAAAGAACTTGTAACTTGAGTATAATACATATATAGAAGATATTAATAAGCAAACACAACTCAATTAAAAAATACTTTGACAAAAGTAGTATAGAAAGAAAGTATGCAAATGACCAGTAAATGTATGTTCAACTTCATTAGCACTTCAGGATATGCAAATTAAAACAGTCACTGAAATGGTTGAAATAGAAAGAACAGAATCCCAAGTGATGGTGAAGGTGTGGAATAAAGGGGAGTCTCAGACACTGTTGATGTGATTACTAATTTGTATAACTGCTTTGGGAAGCTCTTTGAGACTATCTACAAAGGCTGATCACATGCATATTCTATGATTTAGCAATTCTATTCTCCAATATATATACTCCATTGAAACAGATACATATATATATGCCCCAAAAGACGAGTATAAGATGTTCTTAGCAGCACATTTACTATGGCCCCAAAGAACTTTTTTTTTTAAGATTTATTTATTTATTTATTTGAGAGAGAAAGAGAGCACATGCACGAGTGGGGATGGGGCAGGGGGAGAGAATCTTCAAGTAGACTCCTCGCTGAGCACAGAGCTCCCCAAGGCCAGTGAGATCATGACCTGAGCCAAAACCAAGAGTGGATGCCACCCATCTTTCTTTCTAAGATCTTTGAGGATCGGTCAGGGTTGAGAACCATGACAATACCGAATTCACTTCGGATTTAGAATTTCAATTTAAACTTTCTTTTTATGTACTGATTTAACAGGAAAATCATAAGTCATTACCTTTCTCCTTTTCAAGAAATAAGGTTCAATGATGAAAATGGCTAAAGATTATTTGTTTATGAAATACTTATTTTTTAATTATTTGTTGAAATACTAAATATTTTAAAGAATTTTTTTCTTATGTGGTAGAATCTCAAGAGGTCTTTGGCACTGATGGTAGGATCTAATTTGGAAAGAGATTAAAGTCAGGAAAAAATAATAATCATCCTTTAGTGATAAGTTTGTACTGTAATATGATACAACTTGGTCATCAGTTGAATCCTGAAATTAAAAAAAGGAGACTGAAAACTATTTCCACTCCCAGGGAATCCACCCATTCCTCAGGCAACATCACGAAGGCAACCATCTTTGAAAGCCACTGGAGAGGCCCCTAATGGGAGCCAGGCTCTCTGATGGGTGTTAATTGTCCCAACCCTCATGATAGCCCTGGGGGTGGTTTTTTAACTGCTATTTGACAAGTGAAGGAGTTATGGTATTAACATTTCATGGGGGAAGGCGTCGTGATTAGAGAAAAAAGTCTAATAATGCTCCTAGGGAGGTGATAATAACTAAAAAGTTAAGAAACACTGCTCTAGATACGTATTAGAGAGAGGAGGGTACTATAACTAGGTTTTAACTTGTCACTGAAGATCCATTTTCGAATAGGACATGGCAGGGCTGAATTTTGCTTAATTTTACCTGAATGAAAGCCTTACTATACCTTGGGGGGAAATATAGTGTTTCCCATTCAAATATTCTGGGCCTATTAGTGGGCGCCATCATGCTATCACTCTTTTATCCACAAAAGTCTGTCCTGAAGATCCTTGTTGGGAAGTGCTGAGCAGGCTGACTGTGGAGTTATTAGTGGGTCCAGGAGGCTGGGAAACCGGAGGACTGGTAGAGGGTGAAAAATACAATTGCAGGTAATTATGAGCAAGGCAGTTGGAAAGAGGGGAGCAATGATTTACCCTCCTAGGCTCTGACTATGCAGAGTGGGGGTCCTCAGAAGGCAGCATTAGCACCAGCTGGGAGCTTCTTAGAACTGCAGCATCTCAGGCCCCACCCCAGCCCTATAGGGTCAGAAATCCAAGTTCACAAGACTCCCAGGTGCTTTGTATGCACATTAGATTTTTGAGAAGCACAGCTGTAAACTAGTGGTTCTCAAATTGGCTACACATTAGAATCACCTGGAGAGATTAAAAACTCTTAAGACCCTCAGGCCCCACTCAGGACAACTTAGATTAGGCGCTAGTTCCAGCAGGCTCTTGGGGGAGTGTGTTTTATGCTGAATGACCTGATTTATGGTTTGAACGGTTCACTCTGCTGCTGGAAGGACAGTCTGTGAGCGTGTGTGTGTGTGTGTGTGTGTGTGTGTGTGTGTGTGTGTGTGTGTGAATGGTCCAGGACCAGGCATGGAAGAGGGAGACCTTCCATATGTGCTCTGTCAAGCAGAGCGAAACTGGATCAGTGTTTTCTTTACTCGTACCTCTGGGGTGCCCTGCAAGATAGGAAAAAGATCCCAATTTCATTTCCTATAGTATGGCCCACATCCTCCCTGGACTCTGTGCTTTGTGGGAGCATTGCAAGTAATCTCCATTTTAAGATCACCTGGCAGCAGCATATCAAAAACAGATTCTCCAGGAACCAGGGAGGAAGTAGAAAGGTTGCTTAAGAGGCTTTCCAGGAGAGACATGATGGTGGTTTCATCTAGGACGGGGAGAGGAAGAGAAGTAGAAGAGACAAGAAGAGTCGTATTTGGACTGATTTTTGGAGTGCAGTTGCTGATGGAATTGGATTTGGTAAGTGAAAGAAAGAGGATCGCTTGGCATTTTTAGTTTAAACAAAGTTCTTAAAAGCCTGTTAATATGGTTAATTATAGTCTTACTATTTTTAATCCAGATCACCCTGTCTCTCTTGCAATTATATAATGCTTTGGATAATTAAACTTTCAGAGCTCTAAGAGTGTCTGAATATTGTTCTCACATCACTTTCAATCTGTGTTGTGACTACCCATATTTATTATATATGTCAAATCCAAGCGTGATGTTTAGTTTTGGTCCTCCTGAATCACTGCAAATTATGAGGTTGACCTACTTTCTGCTTGTTGAAATTCAGCGGTCACAGTTCTTTTGGGAAAACCAGGGTTTCTCAACCTTAGCACTCTCTGATACTTTAGGCTATATAAACCATCTGTTGTGGGGACTATCCTATACATTGTAGGATGTTTAGTAGCATCCCTGGCCTCTATTCATTAGATGCCAGAAGGACTTTCCCAGTTGTGACCAACCAAAATGTCTCCAGACATTAACAACTATTTTCCAGAGGGTAAGATTGCCCCAGGTTGAAGACCACTCAACCGGGGCTGCGAGGAAGACTTAAAGTATAAATTTTTGGTTGTCTACTAGGAATGTACCTCAAGGAGAATCTGTTTTTCTTTCATTCAAGGGGCTTTGCGTCTTTGAACTGGCTTAAATCTGGCAATTGGCTGAGGGTCCACAATTCTTTATTGTTAAATAGGGTATGACTTCTTTTCACCACACTGCTTATACAAATCGGGTGAGACATTAGTAGGGTGATCATTTATTTTAGTTCTAGGGACATTGTGATCAACTATTGAATGTCGAAGGTCTCCATGGGTCTGACTTTTGTGTTGACTTTCAGCTGTGTTGCCCATTATGGTAACAACACCTTCTCTATCTTTTGTGATTAAATGCCACCAAGTGACTCCTGCCACCCCATGATCTCATCATCCCCATTGGAATCATGGACCCCAGTTTGATGGCAGCATTTCTTCCTCTCACTTCTAACCTTTAGACAATAGCCACCACAGAGCTCTTTACAGATGCTAGGCTTCTTTCCCTAATGTGTTTCTCAAAGCCTTAGTAAAAGGTGTATCCTCTGGACCATTCTGAGGAATGTAGAGAGTATTACATAATCTACCTAAGCATATCATTTTCCCTAAGCCTTGGGATCCTTTCATCAGTGTACTGAGAGGGTTATGAAACTTCAAATCCATTTAGTGCAAAGTGTCTTTAACTCCAGGTGTCAGTAACCAACCAACCAAACTTTCAAAGCCATTCACAGCCCCTAGAGCTAACACACTGATTCCAGAAACCCTGTTAGGGCACCTAAGATGAACTGATTTCAGGGGGTCCAACATTATGTGTCTTCTTCTCTGACCCAATACAACTTAGGATCAATTCTCATGCACATTACTAAGGTTCTGTCGATATAAATTGACAAAATCTTGCAAGTGTGTATGTGTGTGTGTTTGTGTGTGTGTGTATTCACCTCCTTATGAGTCATGCTTTATAGCTTCCCTTCTGGGGCCCGCTGGGACTTGAATCTGGTTACAGGTATAGAAGTAATGAGAGACATGAGGGTAGCTCCTGAGGAAGACTGGTGGTTTCCGGCAAGGCAATTACTTTAGGAGAGGACATGATAGGTTCTTCAGGCTGGGGAAGACTACGCTCTTCAGACAGAGGTGGAAGGGCTGCTTCTTCTGGCAAAGGAAGATCAGCAGAATTTCAGGGTTCAAGTTCCCTTGAATGGGTACTTGGGATGGGTACGTTCCCATCCCAAATCTCACATCACTCTTCCAGCATTGTGACTCCCTTATCAAGTCAAGATTAATGTGGAGGCCCCATCCTCAGGAATCTGACCCACCTTTTGCTTGTTGAAGCTCCTTCCTTCTGTGACTGCCAGGTCACCCTCTTTTTTCTGATGCATTTCTTTCCTTCTCTGCCTTTTTTGCCTGCTTTCCTTCAGTTCTCTAACATTGCACCCCCAGAACCCCACCTTTTATTTTTCTCTTTTGCTCTTTGAGAATGAGAAGTTCCACTATCTCGGGGGCTGGGACCAATACTGATTGTCTGCATCTGTATAATAGTACCTGGTATTTTTTGAATAACTACCACATGCATGCATTTTATTAATATATATAATCTTTAACTTAAAAAAAGAAAAACAAACCTGTAAGGTTACCTGGGTGGCTCAGTTGGTTAAGCATCCAACCTTTGATTTTGGCTCAGGTCATGATTTCGTGGTCTCTGGATCGAGCCCCGTATTGGGCTCTGCACTCAGGGGAGAGTCTGCTTAAGATTCTCTCTCTCCCTTTCCCTCTGCCTCTCCCCACATCTCTCTCCCTCTCTCTCTCTGAAAAATAAATAAATAAATCTTAAAAACAACAAACATACCTATAATCTTTTGTAAGAAACCCTTGAAGTGGATATTAAGGATCTCCGTTTTCAAATGGGGAAACTGAGGCTTGGTAAAGTTGAGGAATTTTGCTTGAGCCCATTAATAAGTAGATTTGAACCAAGGCCTGTCTAACTTATAAGCTATTGTCATGATAGCTAAGGTTTAGTGTTGACTAAAGATCCAGCTCTGATCTCCTCATTATCAGACTTAAATATCCAATGGCATGCTAAAGAGATATCACCTGAATATACCCTATCATTTCAAACTTCACATATATAAATCCATGTCAGTATCATCAGTCTCACCAACCATTCCACCACTCCAACCTCATCCAAAATACAAAAACCTCCCCTGGCATTCCTATTCTTTTCAAGGTAACAGTCTCCAAAAGTTTCTGAAGTAGGAAACCTCTTTGGGCCCTCCATCTCCCGTGCTGCTCACCTCAGATTGTTCACCGTGTCCTCCAATGTTGGGCTCAGAGGTATCTCTGTGCCTCTGTGTCTCCTGATATCCTCTCCTACGTCCTTCTTGGACTCCTGCCACTGTTCTTTCCATTTCACAATTGGCTCTCTACACTGCTGCCAAAATTATCTTCTGGGGAAAAAAAAAAAATCAATCCAGTCCTGTCAGTTTGCTTTAAAACCTCTTTTGATGTCCTTTTGCCTACAGAAAAAATTTCAATCTCCTTGGTATGCCCACCCCCAAGGCCCTTGAAAATTGGCCTAGCCTATCCTGCAGTCAGCTATTTTTCCCATATACACAAGTGATTATTTTTCAGATGGATATAGATGCTGTAGAGGTACAGAATATACAAGCGTTTCAAAACTTGAATTCATTTTGACTTTTTATCACATATTTCCTCAATCAATGGGTACTAAAAAACACACCTATTATGTGGGATTGCGATTTTATGTTTGGTAGGAAAAGGATTCTTATGATGTAAGTATTGGGAATCAACTAGATCACATTTTCATGAAATATTTTTTTTCTGGATTTTGGAGTTTAATTATTGCAAGTAACTTTTTTAGCCAAAGCTGTTAGAGGGGTATGGGCTCTAAGTTCAAGGGTGTACCTGGACAAATGAATTTGTTTTTTAATGTATATTTGCAGAGAGGACAGGGGAGGATGGTATGGTAGGATGGTGAAACAATATTGGCCCTGAGACCTATAAAAAGCAGGGAAAGATTTTTTTCTCAATTCAGGCAAATACTTTTAAAATGCCCCTGGGTCTCTTAATGGACTCCAATCAGGGAATAAAGGTAGAGGCAGGAAAAATACATCATTAAATAAAACTGTACTGTCATGCTATGAAACTCTGTCTTTATGTCCTGTGATAACAGGGGAGATGAAAACTCTTTTCATTCTGAAGAAGCCACTGGTAGTTCAGTGGGATCCTTCAGCACACTGCCTTGTGTGTGGCCAGTCTCCCACTGGAGAAGCAGTGGTGGAGGTTAGAGAGGGCAGCCTGGCGGTTCAAACATTCGGGTTCAAATCCCAGGCATACTATCTGACCTTCAACAAACCAAAGCTCTGAGACTCCTTTTTTTTTTTTTTTCTTTCTTCAAATAGAAATAAAATCCACACTTCAGAGTTGTGGTGAGATTTAGATGAAGTCAAGTTGATCGATGGGGAATTTATGTAGATTCCTTTGCTTTTCTACCACCTCATGCCTCCAACTTCTTTACGTTTTGTGCTTCAATCTCTGGCTAGAAGGGTCCTGAGAGCTGATTTAGTCCACTTGGGTTATAGATAAAGAAACCCAGAGGTCTTAGGTTATCTACAGCTACGTTAAAAAGGAGTTGTAAGAGCAAGACCCCTCCCTGTATTTTTTCCCTTTTTAGCATTGATTTCGTTCTTGGTGATGAAGAAATCAGACACCAGACAAGTAATACTGAGATAGAAAACTGGTTTGCAGGTAGCAAACATTCAAGAGCCTGCTCAGTGCTGTGTTGGGAGCTGGCGGGATAAAGCATCTGCTTTATCTGAGGTGCTCACGGCCTGGTGGGAACACAGATGTAACCCAAGATCTGTACGGCGGGTTAGGTTGGAATAATTGTAAGTGAAATGTCAAGTGCTGTGGACCCGGAGGACAGAAGGATGCATTTTGTCTGGAACAAAATAGAATTGACATCTAAACTCTGTGGCACTGTGTGTGGGGAGGGCAGCCTACCAGCTCACCATTCATTAATTCAACACAAATCTGTGTCAGCAGAGCACTAGATCTGAGAATAGGAAGAGCACTAACCTACCAAATACCGTGCACAGAGTGGGGACAAGACTAAGATGCAGAGGAAAAGAAAAACAACACTAGGCGATAATTTTCTCTAAAAGAGCTATGAACAAAAGCAGAAGCATTATTTACAGTGCAGCAAACCCACAAATCCCTGAATAACTGGGATGGGGCTCGTTGTTCTCTATGCAAAATGCCTCTGTTGTTGGGTCACATTTCTTTTCTGACAGCCAGGGGCATGGCTACAGCTTTATTCCTTGCCCTCTCCTGGCTTCTGTCCTTTTTTTCCACTTTACACACACAGCTGCCTCCTGCCCTGTGTCCGCCCTCCCCACCCCACATTTCCTGGGCTTCTGGCCTGAGGTAGCATCTCCCTAGCAGCAGCAGAGACTCCACCCATTTGGAGCCCTGAGAGTCCCCACGGGAAGGAGGGGACTTCTGGTCTGCACCGATATGGCCAAACAGAACATGGAGGAGGGGGCAGGGAGAAGGCTGAAACAGCCAAGGGCTGCCCGCAGCCCCCTTGACACAAGTCTTCTTCTAAAATTTTTGCATCACATCTTCTGTACAATTTTGACTTCTTTGTAATCCAGGTAGTTCAGTAGTGCTCAACCCAGGTTGGTGAGCGGAATCAAGGGGGCTTTGAAAAGATGGGATCATCCAGGCCACAAACAGACCCACAGAAGTAGAGCTAGCTTGGTTGAAAAGCAAGTCTGAACATGTTTTGTAAAGCCGTCCGGGTGTTTCTTATTAGGTGCAGTTAGCGCTGAGAAGCACGGGAGTTAATTCAGTTGTGGAGAGTTTTCCTTGAGAAGTTGTTTTTGTGAGCTACGATGATGGAAAGCTGACAAGCCAACTCCTTTCACGTATAAAAAAAAAGTTAAGCTTAAAGATTGTAAATGATGAAGAAAATTACAATTTCAAAATAGAAGAATTTTTAACAGCTCTTGATATCTTCCTTCAGTATGTGGGAAACTTACGGGAATAGTTTGGAAGTATTCTTCTCAGATCTCATGTCTGAAGGGATGGCTAGGGTATTTTTGGCCCAGGTGTAAGATCTATTTTTTTTTTTTAATTGTGGTGATGTCTGGATGTCAAATACTAACTTTCACTCAAATGATAGTAGCTGACATTTAAAAACTATGTGCCAAATGTACGGTTAGATCTCCTCAATTCTCTGGTTCCATCCAAAGCTTACAAGAGTTGCAGAAGGTTGTTATGTGGTTTTCACTTGGCAGGTTATGGAGCTGAGACTTAATGTCATCTAGCTTGTAAGTAGTAATGCCAGGATTCCAAAAATGAATATCTCTGATTCTAAAGTCCAGATTCTCAAAATTGCAACTTGCGAGAACATGGAACTGGGTGGAGAGCACTGGCCAAAAATAGGATAAAATCCAGGATGTTTGAGTTTATAGGCCAAAGAAATGGCTGGCACTGGGACAGGGGAACAGGAGGTGGACAGGATGATTGCCAGGATAAGATATGGTTGTACTTGGCCATTTACCTGCTCCCATTTAAGACCCACCCCCACCTTGGTAGAAATGGTAGTATCTTGACCTGCACATCAATGAGTACACTCAGGTAGAGAAAGTTGACCCTGACAGTACAGCATTCCATTGAGATGCCACTGGGTCTACCACCTGGGGAAGGGGTAGATGGACTTTCCAACTTTCCTTGGCCCATCAGATTTCTCAAAAGCCCTCTTGTTTCTGAGCTTACTAAGTGATCATCTTTCCTTCATTAAGTTTTTATTGAGCCAGGAAGTGTGCTAAGCATTAGACTGTGACAGTGGTTCCAGGAGGAATGGGGACCTGAGAGATGGTAAAGGAGAAATTGTAGTTTGGGGATACACAATGTTTTGTGTGATGGAAAGTGGTGATTGGCTTTAGGCATGGGGGCTGGTTAGGCAGCCAAGTCATGTAATTTGCTACCTGCCACTTCCTGCACTCTGTACAGGCAAGCTAGCTCCAGTACCCAAGTTCAGCCTCTGAAGGTCTCAGGTGAGAGCAGTTAGCAGCAAAGTGCTCAAAAGCTGGGGTATTAGTGCACAGAGCTTCTAGAAGAGATCCAAGGAGGGGAGGGAGTGTAACGGGGCATACGCTAAATAAGTGGTTATTACTGCTATTTCTGAATCTGTCTTTGTTGCTAGTGGTCTGCATGAAGCCATCAGGGAGCTTGTTATATAAAGTTTCCGCTTCAAGGACTTAAAGGCAGCTTTAATACTTAGCAAATAATACTTAGCAAATGGCAAGAACTGTGTAAGGTCTGAGATTTTTCCCCTTACTTGCAAACTAACAAGTAGCCCGACAGTTTCATGAATGCTAGTAGAAGAGAGACGCTGGGTCACAGACAAAGAATTGAATAATAATAATAGCACTAGCCAAACTATTGGCTTTCCTATAATGGTTCCCTGAACCCAAATTTCCACAGGGCAATGTAAAGAGGGCTAGGTGACAGCTGCACGTGTAGTGAGTTAGTGTCATTAGAGAGGAACCCTGAGCTTAGGGAACGTGCATTTTTTATAATAGGCGTAAGCAAAACCGTTGCTCTGGAGGGAGATGCTACATTTCCCAAGACTGTTCACATAACAAAAGTTCTTGAAAACGTTGTTAAGTACAAAGGCAGTCTGTGCCTCTGCTTAAAAGATAAGCAAAACATGAGAGGCCTATGGAGAATTGTCTTCCAATAGTAGGAGTGGGGGGAGTCATTGGGATTTGCTTTTTCATTTCTGGTTCTTACTATCAAGTAGTTTTGGAGAAAAATCCCTTCCTGGATGCACATTTGTGAGTTTCGTTTTTGTTTTTTACCCCTGTTCATATTGATAATTTTTTAGCAATTCTCATAATCTTTCCCCTCCTATTTGCTTTTAGGGTTATTATAAATATCACTAGTTCATGATATAATGAGAGGCAACCTACATAACCTCTTTTAGTTTCCATATCTGAAAAGTAAGTAAAGTGATCTAAATAAGCTCGGACACTGAGTTTGAAGCCTTAAACATATGAGATATTCATATGTTTACATGAGGTATTCATGGTAATTTTAGTAATAGTAATAGGGAAAGAAAAAAATACATGAATACCCACAAGAACAACTTAATTTCTTGTAAAGTCCTCACAAAGTCATACAATGTATATACTAATCACATAATAGATAAAGAAATTGAGACTCAGAGTGATTTGTTCAAGTTCACAGAGTTACTCAAGAATGTTCCCAGGATTTGACCCAAATATATTTGAATGCAGGGTTCACTTCCTCCAGTTACCACATTCTGATTCTATCATGGGATACTTTCTGATACAAGGTGGTATCCGGTGATGCCGCCTGAAGAACTAGTAGCTTCAGTAGGTGGAAGATCGTTTATATCTTCCTTTTTTCTGACAGGATATTAAGGAAGACTGAATTGTTAGAAACTGTGCTATAATGAGATGAATTTTCTCCAATTCTCTTATTGAACCCTGCCAAAGAAACCAGAGTTGTTTTAATTGAATTATTGTGGAAAAGGTAGAACATCCTGCCCTATTTATATAAGCCCTAGGCTAATCTCCTTCTCACCACCCACCACCACCTACACTATATACACACGTGCACACACTAACCCAAAACCAAGCTGATTTTTCAGCACAGACATACCGTTGTTCTCAAAGTCTACATCATTGGCATGAACCTGACATAAAAAGTTACTTAGCATGTGCTGAAAGTTGGAAGAAAAACTTTAAGAATAAAAATCCAAGTCATTCCCAACGTTTAAAATATGAGAATCACTTTTTAACATCAGAAAATTGAAACTCCACGCGATAATAGCTGTACTCTTTTTGTAGTCCATTGATTGAAAAATACATGAATAAGATCAGTATGAGTTCAGTAAAGCTTTGAAATGAGTTTATATTTTCTTCATCTCGGCAACATCTATATCCATCTGAAAAGTAATCACTCATATGTGTGTGAAAAATAGCTAACTTAGAGGGAGCTGGACCAATTGTTAAGGGCCTTGAGAGACCTACAAGAAGATTGAAATTTATTTTTCAGGCAAAATGGAGTCAAAGAGGTTTCAAAGCAAAGTGGCAGAATTCAACTGATGGCTTTTCTGAAAGATAATTTTGGCAGCAGTGTGGAATGCCAAATGGCATGTAGAAAGATTGATAGCAGAAGGTCAGTTAGAAGGCAGAAGATGATCTCAGAAGCCACAGTGAGGCAGAGATCCCTCTGATCCCAGCACTGGACACTGGGTAACCAGCGGGATCTGGGGCATACCAGAGGGGACATGGTCAAGAGTATTTCTAAACTTGGAAACTGTGTTGGAGGATGAGATCATGAAGGGAATAAGGAATATTCGAGAAAGAGGCTTTTTATGAATTTATTTGTTGGAGGGGCAGGGTTGGAATAGGGGAGGATATAGATAATTGAGTTGGATTTTATATATACTCTCTTCCTGTGTGTGTATAAATATAGATAGATAGATAGATAGATAGATAGATAGATAGATAGATAGATAGATAGATTACAAGCAGAAGATGTGCATTAGGCAGCTGTACATACGGATCTAAATGGAGGCAATAGGAGCTAGAGCTGCAGATAGCAGGAGACTATTCTCCTGATGGCATGAGTAGGGACCTAGCGAAAGCTTGGTCGTAATCTCAGGGCAAGGGTACATTCATAACCCCTCTTGGGAAGAGAGCAAACTTTCTTCTAGTCAGTACCCATCTTGGCCCTTATTGAAAGATTTCACACTTCTGGGGATTCTGTATGTTAATCTAAGTACAACGCCCCTCCCCCCCCATGTGATGAGCATGCAAGGGCTGCAGGAGGGATGATTTTAGTTGGAAAGTTAATCTGGATTCTTTTAGAAGTAGAAACTAACCCAAGGATTGTAGTACATGCAGGTTATTTGAGAATTGCAGGATACATTGATAAGAACCGGAGAAGTGAAATGGGGAAGAAAAAGCAACTAATCAAAAGGTAGTATCAAGTGAGCTACCACAGTGGGAGACTAGGGCTTAATCCCATGAGGATTAAGAAAATTCGGCATTCTTGGAAATGGTGCAAAATACATGCCCAAAGGATGAGACAGTATGTATACGCCAACTTGCAAGAGTTACCTGTTGAGGATTACTCCCAGGGGTGTTAATTCCTCTGCACTTTCCACCTGCCAGAAGGCAGAGAGCCCTATTGTGTTTTTGAAATAAAAGTTCTCAGGCACCAACAGGCAGATGCTAGCAGTTGGCAGTCATGTGGGGCCCACCAAAAGGTCTGAAGAATATGAGAGGGCACCGGCTCTGTCTGCTACCTGCTGTCCGGAGGGAAAAGATGGTACACACAGGCAGCAGAAAGGCACCCCTAGATCTCTAAGAGTTTAAATATTAAAATCAACAGGAAACATAGAAACAATGTGATCTTAACTGAACAGGAAGGGAAAATGTCTTTGTAGCCCAACTTACTGGGCTAATGTGTTTAGAAGAAGCTGGAATAGTCACCAGAGAAATACCAGTCGGAAAAGATGTAAGATGTGTTGGAGCTGCATTGCTCTGGACCCAGAGTGCTGTTATTACCAGAAATCCAATGCCTTCTGTGAAACAGTAGTTTAGATCAGTGTAGGGCAGACTTTTCTAGAAAGGGCCATATAACATTTTGGGCCTTGTGGACCATATGGTCCCTGCCGCAGCTATTGTACTACAAAATGGGCAAGGCTGTGTTCTAGCAAAACTTTATTTTTGGACATAAGTTTGAATTTCATGCAATTTTGAATTATAATTAACATTAATCTTCTCTAGTTATTTTTCAAACATCTAAAAATGTAAAAACCAGCCTTAACTTGTAGGCCATACAAAAATAGGTGGGGGTCAGATTTGGCTCAGGGGCCATAGTTTGCCAACCCCAGCTATAGAAATGGCAGGACATGAATACCTTCACCTGTGATGACTTGAAGCCCTTGGTCACTTACATCTCCATCTCATCCTGTGGCCTTGAAACTCTTGGCAAACATGGTTTCTCACAAATTGTGTATCATCAAATCTCAGACACAGTGATGATGGCACTCTCTTAATCTTGTTTTTTCCCCATTTTTGACATAGCTTTTGTGACTTTTTTGTTGTTAACTCCCCTGCTTTTTTATTATGATATAATTCACATATGATATTTACCCTTATACAGTTTTTGTATATGCACGACATTGTGCCAGGATTACCATGTAATTCCAGAATATCTTCATCATCCCAACAAGAAATCCTAATACCATTAGCAGTCCCTTCTCATTATCCACTTTTCTCAACCCTTGGCAACCACTAACCTACTTTTTCTATGTCTCTATGGATTTGTCTATTCTGGACATTTCATATACATGAGAAAATGAGATACAATTTATAGTCTTTTGTGTCTGGCTTCCTTCATTTAGCATAATGTTTTTAGTTTTCATCTATGTCGTAGCATAAATCCGTACTTCATTTCTTATTATGGCTGAATAATATTTCATTGCATAGATGTACCACAATGTGTTGATTCATGCATTAGTTGATGATTAGTTGAATTTGGCTGTTTTCATTTTTTTGACTAGTATGAATAATGCTGCTGTGCACGTTCATGTACAAGTTATTGTGTAAACACGTGTTGTGTTTTCAAGCCTCTTGGGTATATACCTAGAAGTAGAATTGTTGGACTATATGATAATTTTATGTATAACTTCTTGAGGAACTGCCAGATCAACAGAAAGTTTTAAATCACTGTGTCATGACTGCCATCTGGCTGACAGTGTCTGCAAAACACAATTGTAAGAAGCATTCTGATTTTGGAGAAGTTGAATTTGGAGGAAAAAAAGGGTATTTTAGGATTGATGAAAAAGGATATAAAAATTTGACTCCTGTTTTTTTTTTCTTTTTAAACTTTATTTAAATTCAATTAGTTAACATACAGTGTAGCATTAGTGTCTAATGTAGAGCTCAGTTATTCATCTGTTGCATATAACACACAGTGCTCATTAAATCACATGTTCTCCTTAATGCCCATCACCCAATTACTCCATCCTCTGCCCTCCTCCCCTCCAGCAACCCTCAGTTTGGTTCCTAGAGTTAAGAGTCTCTTATGGGAGGCACACACCTGGGTGGCTCAGTCGGTTAAGAGTCTGCCTTGGGCTCAGGTCATGATCTCAGGGTCCTGGGATTGAGCCCCGCATTAGGCTCCCCACTCAGTGGGGAGTCTGCTTCTCCCTCTGCCCCTTCCTCCTGCTCATGTTCTCTCTCTCTCTCTCTCTCTCTCTCTTTCTTTCAAATAAATAAGTAAAATCTTTAAAAAAAAAAAAAAGTTTCTTATGGTTTGTCTCCCTCTCTGATTTTATCTTATTTTACTGACTCCTGATGCTAATTGAGGAAAAAAGCAATAGTAAATCTTGTGGGCACAAGCATTTTGGTTCATAAAGCAGGTATAATTTTTTACTATAAATTATGCTATTGGAATTCCAGTTTACATATCAGAATTAGTTGAATCACCATGACCCTAACTGTGGATCCCTATCAACTCTGTTCTGGAAAGATACGATTTTTGGATGCATAAGCAAAGATCTAAATTTCAGATTGTGAGGTCTTCAAGAAATAACACATTCCCTGAGGCCATGTTTGGGTGGCTGTCCAGTCACCTAGCCTCGGCCTCACCTCTCTGCCTAGCTGTGCCTTTTGAACTGTCTTCCACTTTAAGAGGTAAAGAAGGAATGAACAATGGAGACATGCATAGATTGCTTTTTCTAAATTTTGGCAGTGAAGGCAAGTAGAGACATGAGAGGCTTTGTCCCTAAATTGGCTGAGTGACAACAGGTCCAAGAAGAATGAGGACCTGGAGGATTGGTAGAGGATGGATCAGGTAGTCACCAGTGTTGGTGGAAGCAAGAGGTGTGCATGGGGCAGAGCAATGTTTTCCTCAGACAATGAAGCCTGAGTAGGTGAACCAGTGATATTTGATTTTGGAGGTACGGCGGTAGAGAATCTATCTGGACTATTGGATACTTTGATAAGAGCATGTTTGAACTGTCCTCCAAAATTGGAATAGCCACTGAGGCTGAATAGTGAAGTAGAACTTAAGCATAGAAAATATCTCTCATGCACATGTTGTGATAATGAGTTCTAAAGAGGACCAAGTAGGAGATATTCTGGAGTAAGTGCGGCTGCTTGACCACTAGAGGGCAGTGAATGGGTCCCAAAGGGATTCAGGAATCAAGATTAGAGCAGAACAATTTCGGATGCCTGGGAATATCTTTGTAATGAAGGTGCCTCAGGTGATTATATTCTAGAAAAAAATTTCTTAGATACAGTGCAACAGTGTCTGTTTGGAGCAGGAGTATTAATTAGCATGGCTGTGTAACAAACCATCCTGAGATTTACTGGTTCAGTATCGAGTTTGCTCACATATCTGCAATGTGCCGTGCTCGTTCCTGCTGTCTGTGATGTTGCCTGGGGCAGCTTGAAGGCTGAGACTGAAATCCTCTGAAGGTTGTTGTACTCACATGTCTGCAGTTGATACTAGGAAGACTCAAATAGGTGGGGGCAACCATATCTGGGGCTCCTTGGGCAGCTCTACTTTATGTGTCCTCTACACGAAATCTCTATAGCATTGGCAGTTTCAGAGTAACAACTTCTTATATGTCTGCTCCCAAAGCAAGTATTCCAAGAGCTGCTTTTGGTTTCAGAGCCTAGAGAATTTCTTCAGCTACAATTAGTCCATGGCTGCAAATCCTGTGGCCAAAGGCAGATTGTTCTACATAATAATTTGAGTTTATGAGGAGTTTGTGGAGGCATTAGGTGGGGAAGGAGGTAATGCTAGCTCAAGTGCCCTTGATTAGCAGGAACCGTGTTCATTCTCAATAGCACGATTTAAAGAATTTTAAAATGTCTCTAGCACGTATAACTTCCAATAAGTGGATGGAGCAGGAGTCAGGAAAAAACATTTAGTGGTAATATTATAGTGATAATTTAATACTGTTACCACATGACAATTTGTTCTTTTGTTGTGTCCTATAATAAGAAAGGGATGATGAAACTGGTTTCTATCCTAGTGAAACCACCTATATACTCCATCTCTTACTACAGGGACAATGCACTGGACTTGGAGTCAAATAGATTTGGGTTCAAATGTTGGATAAACAGTGAGCAACCCTTTGACCTTGGACAGGTTGTATCTTTGAACCTCAAGTCCCACTAAAAATAATTTTTAAAAGGACTAAATACCTAAAAAGAGATCATACAGGACTTATATAAATGTGGTCTCTTGAAGGTTAACAAATAGTATTCTTCCTACTTAAGAGTGTCATATTTTGTTAGCTCACATTTATTTAGTGCTTAGAATTTTAGGGCTAAAAGGAATCTTAACAGTGTATTAATTAGGACTCAAAGTTTGGCAACATGGAAACCTCAGGTGGGAATGCAAGTTGCTTGAGGCTTGAGCTCAGGGTCTGCCCTAATTTCCTAGCTATAGTTTCTACTCTATGGATAGAGAGATTATCCTGGCAACTAAATATAAGGAAAATCGATATTGAAGTGAGCCAAAAGAAATTTTGAGTCTTCTTAGTGCTGGTGAATGCAGTGGTACTTCAATTAGTTTCTTTATTAGAAGATATTCCTAATCTGATGGAGACAAAGGTATAAACTAAATGAAATCTTGCTGTAGTCGGGGTTGGCTAGCAGCTGAAATAAAAGTTTGAGACTACAGAGGGAGGGAGGTGTTAATTTTGCCTATAGACAAAAGGGAAAGCTTCACTGAATCCATTACATGCATACTGAAAGTGCTCTTCTAGCCAGCCATTCCTTTGAGTTAGACAAATGTTTAAGGAACAAATCTTGACCAGATACTGGTTTAATTTGGTCAGAGGAAAAGAAGGCAAATAATGTGCCAAACAGTTAACAAACAAGGGGGCTAGAGGTAAGATAAGAGGAATAATTACCACAATAGGTGATAATTTCCTCATTAGCATGTTAGTTCCAGTGAGCAGAGATTTTCATCTGTTTTGTTCATTGTGGCCCAGGGCTCAGAACAGTTCTCGACACATGGTGAAGTCTGAATAAGTAGTTTGTCGAATGAATGAATATCCTCAAAAGAAATAGAAACAAATAAAAAAGATACTGGCATTTGCAGAAGATTAAACCAGGCAATCACCAAATGGTAGAAAAAAGGTAACCCCTCCTTAGTGTCCATGGAGGTGAGAAACCAGCAGCCAAACTTTCTCAATGATTCAGAGCTGCATGTCTTTACAGACGGGCTGACTCACGTACCTAGCTTAACATGCCCATCTCCATTGTTTCTTTCTCTCAGTCTCTACTTTATTGATTTTTCATGAGTAAAATCCTTTTTTAAAAAAAAATTTTTAATTCCGGTATAGTTAACATTACCATGTTCGTTTCAGGTGCACAATATAGTGATTCAACAATTCTATACACGACACTGTGCTCATCCTGATAAGTGTACTCTTAATCCCCATCACCTAATTCACCCATTCCCCCACCCACCTCCCCTCTGGTAACCACCAGTTTGTTCTCCTTAGCGATGAGACTTTCTTGGTCTCTTTTTGTTTCCTTTGTTCATTTGTTTTAATTCCACACAGGAGTGAAATCATGTGGTATTTTTCTTTCTCTGACTTATTTTGCTTAACACTATACTCTCTACTTCCATCCATGTCATTGTAAATGTCAGGATTTCATTCTCTTTATGGCTGCTTAATATTCCATTGTGTTCCATTCCATTGTGATATTCCATTATATAACCACACCTTCTTTATCCATTCATCTATTGATGGACACTTGAGCTGCCTCCATAATTTGGATATTGTAAATAATGCTGCAATAAACATAGGGGTGCATATATCCTTTCAAATGAGTGTTTTTGTATTTTGGGGGTAAATATCTAGTAGTATGACTAATGGATCGCACGGTACTTCTATTTTTAACTTTTTGAGGAACCTCCACACTCTTTCCCACAGTGGCTGCCCCAGTTTGCATTCCCCCCAACAGTGTAAGAGGGTTCCCCTTTCTGTACATCCTTGCCAATATCTGTTGTTTTCTGAGTCGTTAATTTTAGCCATTTTGACCAGTGTGAGGTGGTATCTCATGTGGTTTTGATTTGTATTTCTCTGATGCCGAGTGATGTTGAGCATTTTTTCGTGTGTCTGTTAGCTATTTGTATGTCTTTGGAGAGATGTCTGTTCATGTCTTCTGCCCACTTCTTGACTTTTTTGTTGTTGTTGTTTTTTGAGTGTTGAGTTTGATAAGTTCTTTATAGATTTTGGACACTAGTCCTTTATCTGATGTGTCATTTGTGAAGATCTTCTCCCATTCTGCAGGTTCCCTTTTAGTTTTGTTGATTGTTTCCTTTGCGGTACAAAAGCTTTTTATCCTGATGAAGTCCCAATGTTCATTTTGGCTTTTGTTTCGCTTGCCTTTGGAGATGTATCTAGCAAGAAGTTCCTGCAGCCCAGGTCATAAGGTTGCTGCCCATGTTCTCCTCTAGGATTTTGATGGATTCCTGTCTCACATTTAGGTCTTTGATTCATTTTGAATTTATTTTTGTGCATAGTGTAAGAAAGTGGTCCAGTTTCATTCTTCTGCATGTGGCTGTCCAGTTTTCCCAACACCGTTTGTTTAAGAGATACCTTTTCTATTGCATATTCTTGCCTTTTTTGTTGAAAATTAATTGACCAAATAATTGGGGGTTTGTTTGTGGGCTTTCTATTCTGTTCTATGGATCTATGTGTCTATTTTTGTGCCAGTACCATACAGTTTTGATTACTACAGCTTTGTATTATAATTGGAAATCTGGAATTATAATACCTCCTGCTTTATTTTTCAAGATATTTTGGCTACTTGGAGTCTTTTGTGGTTCCATACAAATTTTAGGATTATTTATTCTAATTCTGTGAAAATTGCTGTTGGTATTTTGATAGGGATTGTATTAAATCTGTAGATTGCTTTGGGCAGTATAGATATTTTAACAACATTTGTTCTTCCAATCAATGATCATGCAATATCGTTCTATTTATTTGTGTCATTTTCAATTTCTTTCATCGGTGTTTTAAAAGTTTTCAGAGTACATGTCTTTCACCTCCTTGGTTAAGTTTACTCCTAGGTTTTTAAAATTATTTTTGGTGCAATTATAAATGGGATTACTTTCTTAATTTCCCTTCCTGTTGCTTTATTATTAGTTTATGGAAATGTATGGATTTCTGTACATGGGTTTTGCATCCTATGACCTTACTGAATTCATTTACCAGTTCTAGTAGTTTCTTGGTGGAGTCTTTAGGGTTTTCTATATATGGTATCATGTCATCTGCAAATAGTGGAAGTTTTACTTCTTCCTTACCAGTTTGAGTGTCTTTTCTATCTTTTTGTTGTCTGATTGCTGTGGCTAGGACTTCCAGTACTATGTTGAATGAAACTGGTGAGTGTGGACATCCTTGTTCCTGATGTTAGGGGGAAAGCTCTCAGTTTTTCTCCATTGAATATGATGTTAGCTCTGGGTTTTTCATATATGGCCTTTATTACATTGAGGTATGTTCCCTCTAAACTTACTTTGTTGAGGGTTTTTATCATGAATGGATGTTGTACTTTGTCAAATCCTTTTTCTACATCTATTGAAATGATCATATGTTGTTTATCCTTTTATTGATGTGATGTATCCTGTTGATTGATTTGCAAATATTGAATCATGCTTGCATTCCAGGAATAAATCCCACTTCATTGAGTGAGTGAGGTGTTGGGTTTTTTAAAATATTTTATTTATTTATTTGACAGAGAGCAAGAGTGCACAAGCAGGGAGAGTGGTAGGCAGAGACAGAGGGAGAGGGAGAAGCAGGCTCCCCACTGAGCAGAGAGGCTGACTTGGGGCTTGATTCCCAGAACCCTGGGATCATGACCTGAGCTGAAGGCAGATGCTTAACTGACTGAGCCAACACCCAATTGTTGGATTTGGTTTGCTAGTATATCGTTGAGGATTTTTGCATCTAAGTTCATCAGAGATATCAGCCTCTAGTTCTCTTTTTTGTAGTGTCCTTATCTGGTTTTGGTATGAGGGTAATATGGGACTTACAGAATGAATTTGGAAGCTTTCCTCCCTCTTCTATTTTTTGGAATAGTTTGAGAAGACTAGGTATTACTCTTCTTCAAATGTTTGGTAGTATTCACCTGTGAAGCCATCTGGTCCTAGAATTTGGTTTGTTGGGAGTTTTTTGATGACTGATACGTTGGTCATTGTTGGTAATCAGTGTGTTCAAATTTTCTATTTGTTCCTGATTCGGTTTTGGGAGATTATATGTTTCTAGGAATTTATCCATTTCTTCTAGGTTGTTCAATTTGTTGACATTAATTTTTCATAGTATTCTTATAATTGTTTATATTTCTGTGGTTTCAGTTGTTATTTCTCCCCCTTTAATTTCTGATTTTGTTTATTGGAGTCTTTTTTTTTTGATGAGTCACGCTAAAGTTTTATCAATTTTGTTGATCTTTTCAAAGAACCAGTTCTTGGTTTCTTGATTTGTTCCATTGTTTTTTTATTTTCTATTTCATTTATTTCTACTCTAATCTTTATTATTTCCTTCCTTCTGCTGGTTTTGAGCTTGTTTATTGATCTTTTTCTAGATCCTTTAGGTGTAAGTTTAGGTTGTTCATGAGATTTTCTGTGCTTCCTGAGGTAGGCCTGTATTGCTATAAAATTCCCTCTTAGAACAGTTTTTACTGCATCCCAAAGATTTTGGACTGTTGTGTTTTCATTGTCTCTATGCATTTTTTAAAAAACCTTTCTCCTTAATTTGTTGGTTGACCCATTTCTTGTTTAGGAGGATGTTATTGAATCTCCATATAGTTGTGTTCTTTTCAGATTTTTTTGTAGTCGATTTCTAGTTTCATAGCTCTGTGGTCAGAAAAAGATGCATGGTATCACTTCCATTTTTTTGAATTTGTTGAAACTTGATTTGTGATGTAATATTTGATCTAGTCTGGAGAATGTTCCATGTGCCCTTGAAAAAATTGTGCATTCTGCTGTTTTAGGATGGAATGTTCTGAATATATCTGTTAGATTCATCTGGTCCAATGTGTCATTCAAAGCCATTACCTTGTTGATTTTTAGTTTGGATGACCTACCCATTGATGTAAGTGGGGTGTTAAGGTCCCCTACATGATAGTATTACAAGTGATTACTTCTTTTATGTTTGTTAATAACTGCTTTATGTTTTTTTGGTGTTCCTATGTTGGGCGCATAAATGTTTATAATGGCTATATCTTGTTAGATAATTCCCTTTATGATTATGTAGTGTCTTTCTTTGTTTCTTGTTACAGTCTTTGTTTTAAAGTCTATTTTGTCTGATATAGGTATTGTTACTCTGGCTTTCTTTTCACATCCGTTTGCATGATAAATGCTTTTTCATCCCTTCACTTCCAATCTGCATGTGTCTTTTGGTCTGAAACAAGTCTCTTCTCGGCAGCATAATAATTGTTCTTGCTTTTTCTTCATCTATTCAGTCACCTTGTGTCTTTTGATTGGAGCTTTTAGTCCATTTACATTCAAAGTAATTATTGATAGGTATATACTTACTGTTATTTAGTTACTTGTTTTATCATTTTTGTAGTTCTTCTCTATTCCTTTCTTCTCCTGCTCTTTTCTCTCACGTTTTGCTGGCTTTCTTCAGTGAGCAATTGGGTTCCTTTCTCTTTATTATTTGCGTATCTTTTACTGTTTTTTTTTTACTTGTGATTATCATTAGGTTTACATATAACATGCATAAAGCAGTCTATATTAAGCTGATGGTCACTTAAGTTTGAACCCACTCTAAAAGCACTAAATTTTAGTCCTCTCACATCCATGTTTCAGATATATGGTATCATACTTTAGATCCTTTTATTTTGTGAATCTCTCCACTGATTTTATAGATATACTTAATTTTACTGTTTTTGTACTTCCTATTTTCTTACTCCCAGTTATAGTTTTTCCTTTCCACTCAAAGAGTCCCCTTTAACATTTCTTGTGTGGGTGGTTTAGTGGTAATGAATTCCTTTAACTTTCTTTGGTCTGGGAAAGCCTCTCTCTTTCTATTCTGAATGATAACCTTGCTGGATAGAGTATTTTTGGTTGCAGATTTTTCCCTTTCAGCTCTTTAAATATATCATGCCACTCCTTTTGGCCTGCAAATTTTCTGCTGAAAAATCAGCTGATTGCATTAGGGTGTTTCTCTTGTAGGTAACTGCTTTCTTTTCCCATATACCCCAGGCATTTTTCAAACTGCTGCTTCTACTCTGTATCTCAGTGGGGCTGTTTGTTATGTTGTGTCTTTAAAGGTGGGGACTCAGTTTTCTATCACCTTCAGGCTCTCCCAGAGCCAACCCTGCTGCATTTTAAAGTTCCAGGTGTTAAAATCCCCTGATGGTAAGAACTTGTAAAGTTAAGCCCCTCTGGTTTTCAAAGCCAAATGTTGTGGGGTTCCCCCATGCAGGTCCCCCATGGTTAGGGTGCCTGGTGTGGGGTCTGTCCTTTTCCTTCTCCACATTTGCAGTGTGCCTCCCTCCCACAGATAGTCTCACGGGTCAGTTTGTTTCCTGATCATGTCTCCCTTCCTAACCTTTTCAATGTGGCCTTTTCTCTACATCTAGCTGTGGGGAGTCTGTAATGTCTGACTTTTGGGGTCATTTCTAATGTGGGTGTTGTATAGGTGTACCCATGCGATGAGGTGATCTTAGGATCCTCCTACTATTCCATCTTCCAGGAAGTTTGATTGACTCACATGAGACCCTAGCATTGGCTCTGTGGATCCCTTTAATGTTCTAATCCATGCTTCCACCTTCATCTTCCTTTTTTACACACTTTCATTGCTTTATCACCCCTCCCCCATATTGCTAGTTTTTAAATTTATCTACTTTTTTGCCCCTCCATATTTTCCTTCTCTGCGAATATGCTTATGATTTGCATATTTCCCTTCTTGGCTCCAAACCTAAATTCCATAATATTAATGACTCTCTCAGCAAAAGTCTTATTTTCCTTGGCTTTTCATCCTTCTATCTTTTCCGCAGTTTGGACCAAACTAATCTGTATTAACCAATCATCTGCGGTCTTCACTTCGGATCCCAGCTGCCAAGTAGTTGCACCACTAAAAGTAGTTTCCAGCTTTTGTGTGACATCTTGTTTCTAGTCCTCTTCTTTCCCATTTGCTTTTTTGGTTATTCCAAACTTTCACCAATATCTGCAAGCTCTTCCCCCAAACCTCTCACTCTTAGCATATTTCTTAGAAAAAAATGGGAGTCCTTGAAGTACTAACTCTTCCAACTTCTCTTATACTCTTCTCTAGACTTATTTATAATTGCACTCATTCTTACCCCTTCTTTCCTATTCTAAAAGAACAAAGGGCTGTCTTCTTGGAGATCAGTCCCTTCTTCTGGATGCTGGATTATAACTGTCACCTTATTTCTTCATCTGCCCTCCCTGAAGGTACTTGTTGCATTGTCCCCTCTGCCTTATAATGAGCAAATCTCATTTTCCACATGGTCCTTCCTCGAAGTCTGCCTTTGACTATAACCTCACAGTAGGCTACCTACCATCTTGTGTCTTTCCTGTTCTTGCCCCATGAACTTTCAGGAAGAAAAGCATTTGCATGCTGCATTTACTTCCTCAGTCTGTATCACTTCTATAATATGCTTTACTGTTTTTTCCTGTTTAAAGGGAATAGCAAAATAGAGGGGGAGATGACTAGGCAGGTGGACAGGCTGACCATCAGATGATCACGTGGGGATGCTTTATTTCCTAAAGTCATCTCAGGCTGGTCTTTGAAACTCAGCTTTTCCATCCATAAGTGAAGTTCTCCAAGAGTCCCAGAAGTGGTCAGATCTAGATAGATAAACTCGTGGTGACCAAACTTATAATGCCCTGAGTTAAATCAGAATCCAACAAACTGCTTTTAAAATCGAAAAATATTTCTATTCTTTGGACAAGAATTCTTTCCCAGTAGTAAAAGTGCACAAGAAACCAAATTATAAAAGTTGTTTTTGAGCCAGTATTTCAAACAATAAACTTGATGACTTTAGAACTTGATATTTTAATGGTTCATGGTTTCAGCTGATCACACATGGAGATAACTATTTTAACATTGATATTCAGAGGGTTTGGACACCTGAGTTGGTGGGGACTGAGGCCTCAGAGTCACTGAGGACTCATAATCCTCAGAGGCCTAGGATTATGCTGTACAAGTAAATTTTGTTTCTTTGAGCAGATTCATGGTTCCCATGTGCACCATTTCATCCAATGAATACCTTAGGACCATCAGTGAGCTCGAGTGAAATCTTTTCTTTTTCTTAGTTTTGACAATGTTGTGCTTGTTAGAATTACATAGTGATTTTACTAGTCAGGCTTTCAGAGCTCCAGAGATATACTGCCTCTACTTTGACTACAGCCGCCTGGTTATTCTCTCATATTATCTCATTGGCTTCTTGCTCTACCCTCCCCTGATTTTCTTCTTGCCACTCTGATTTGTCCTTCTTAATGTTGAAGGGGATCAGAATATGCTACATTGTCATAAGAACTATTTTGAGCTGAAGACAACTGAGAAAGAGGAGAAGATGGAGAGCTCTTGATCCTTCCTCCATCTGCCTGAAAACAAGGCATAAATAACCCTTTATGAAGGTGTTTCCCTCTCATACCAAGAAGGGAACAATAGCCTTTACCACTGGAGGTAAAGTCTGAATAAACAAAACTTTCCTAAGTAACCCTTATCTTTCATTAGTTCTCCCCACATAGTTAGAACTACACAATTTATCAGCCTTTGTTAAAATGGAATATGAGGGCCCAGGTCTAAATGCCCCTTTTGGTCTTCACTTATTTTTTATGTATACATATAAAAATAACATTAGACAGAACTCGTATGCCTTCTATTAATCTGTTCTTTATCAGTTTAATTCACAGATCTTATTTTTTTTATAATTTTCTTTTTTTAAGATTTTATTTATTTATTTGAGAGAGCAAGTAAGAGAGACCATGAGAGGGTAGAAGGTGAGAGGGAGAAGCAGACTCCCTGCAGAGCTGGGAGCCCAATGCGGGACTTGATCCTGGGACTCTGGGATCATGACCTGAGTTGAAGGCAGTCGCTCAACCGACTGAGCCACCCAGGCGCCCAATTCACAGATCTTATTAAAAGAAGCTAAGGGGGTAGAGAAAACGGTTTTTCTTCCCCTACAATATCTTTGTACATCTTCCTCCTACTTTTCAAATATTGGCTCTGTTGTAAATTCACTTCCCTCTTGCTCTTTCAGGGCAACAGATTCTGATCTTGCTCAGGTTTACATCATTTATTGACACAACTAATACTTGCCGAGTACCTACATTGGTCCTACTTTGGTTTAGGAAGCAACTATGATTAGGGACAAATTGCCCACTTTCTTGGAGTTTACTTTCTAGAGAGGTGAATTGTAGAATAAGGACATAAATGTATGGTATATCAGGTGTGGAGGTGTGGGTAAGTGGAATGTACAAAAATAAAGCCGATTCAGAATATATCAGAAGACCGTGGTGCCTGGGTGGCTCAGTGGGTTAAAGCCTCTGCCTTCAGCTCAGGTTATGATCTCTGGGTCCTGGGATTGAGCCCCGAATCAGGCTATCTGCTCAGCAGGGAGCCTGCTTCCCCCTCTCTCTCTGCCTGCCTCTCTGCCTACTTGTGATCTCTCTCTCTCTCTGTCAAATAAATAAATAAAATCTTTAAAAAAAAAAAGGAATATATCAGAAGAATAATCACTCCTATCATTTACTAAAATATTATAATGTGCCAAAAACTATGCTAAATACATGTCATCTAATTTAATCCTTACAATTTAAATAGCTAAATATTACTAGCCACATTTTGCAGAAGAGGCTCATCATTGTTCAGTCACTGCTAATAAAAAGCAAAGCTCAGATTTAGTTATTTTTAAAAAGATTTTATTTGAGAGAGACCACACAAGAGGTGAGAGGGTCAGAGAGAGAAGCAGACTCCCTGCTGAGCAGAGAAACTGATGAGGGTCTCAATCCCGGTACTCCGGGATCATGACCTGAGCCGAAGGCAGATGCTTAACCAACTGAGCCATAAAATGGTTTATGAGGCACCCCCAAAACTGAGATTTAAACCCAGATTAATCTAACTACAGACCGTTTCCTTAATCAATGCCCTATACAGTCAAATACTGCAATTGCACATGAGAACTATCTGTGGAAATTAACAACAACAACAACAACAACAAAAAATATATATATATGTATACACACACACACGCACACACACACACACACACCTGTCTGAGTCCTCAGTTGGTACTACATCCCAATAGACATCTCAGTGGGTAGTGTTAGGACATATATATTTTGGAAAGCACCAAATAATGTCAAAGCCTGTTCTTCACTATGTCTTGAATGTTTGTCTTACTTTTACATGTACAAAACAGAGCAAAATATTTTCCTTCCAAACCTCTTCCTCTTCTTCTTTTCTATTTATTAATAACATCACAATCTTTATGAATTTAGGAACGAAGTTATATATTTAGTCCCAGTCAGGAAAGAGAAACCATACAATGATGGAAAAGTTGACTATAAAAACTATTAACTATAAAAGGGGATAGATGTATTGAGAGCTAGGCTTGGAAGAAGAAAAAAGAATTGCTATAATCTAGGATAGCAGATCTCAGAAGCAGTGACTGTCCCCAGGGCTGAGACAGAGTGCACAAGGAAAGCCCCAGCCCTTCCAGCATGAGCCCCAGACTTTGTTAGAGGGGGTGAAGCCAGTTCACTGGATGGCAGAGAAGGCACTGTGGTGCAGTGCTGGTGGAACTTGCCAGAAATCAGCCCTTTCAGGGTCCAAGGAGAGCTCTTCACAAGGAGGTGTCTCACTGGAGGCATTCTGCTGCCAAATTTTCTGGGTGGGGTGACTAGGGAAGCTGCTGGCCGCCAGCCACGGGGAAGCTGTGCGTGACACTGGAGCAGGTACTGGAAAAAGGCACACACACATTCACAAGAACCGGGAAGCAAAACCCTTTCCTCCTATGCCCTCTACTGACAAACCTTAACATTGTGCCAGCTGGCAAAGGAAAAGAATTTAAAGGGACCACATTCATTTCGCAGAGCAAGCTTTGGGTGAATTTGAAGCTGAAGGCTGCAAGTGGCTACACGTGGCTCACTGGTGCTGGGGAACCATCCCAGGCTGATCACCCCCCACCCCTCCCTCTGATCAGGTTTGTACCACATCTTGCAGAGCTTGCCCTGCCAATGTCTGGGCATCTCCACAGCTGTGTCTTCATCTTCTGCTCCTCGCTGGTCTCCTGCTTCTCAGAAGTTCACATTCCAGCTCTCCTTCCCACTACTTCTAGAGATACTTTTCTTAAAGTCAAAAATGCATCAATGGATGGGCTGTGTCAATAGTCCCTCTATGAATTCAGACAGGATGCATGTGAAACCAAGGGGTGTAGTACCGATTGGTCTCAGAAGACAGCAAATGAGCATTTAATACTCTCTCTGGAAGTTAAAAATTCTCTTCCTGAATTTTCCATCCTGTTGAATTACGGTTTGGAAGCCATCAGTACACTTAAGAATCGTGGAAGACAACTGGCAGGGTGGGGAATGAATGATAGAACTTTGCTTTCCCAAACCTGCATTTCAAATACTGAAAAAGAAGTCCTTTTAGACCATGGATTGAAGATGGGAGAAAAATAGGACTGTCATTTGAGTTATTGACAAACAACTGAATGATTAGTGAGTACTTGCTCTATACAGGACACTGAAGGTGCTTACATATGGGCATCATCGCTGGCTTCTCTATTAGGGAAAGTGCTGCAGACCCACGATGGAAATGTTTTCATTTCTTTTAAAATAAGGGAAAAAATGAACTTTTAGATCAAAGAAAATATTTTAACGTATAATATTTTTCTGCATACCAAGACAATTATAAAATATATATCCTAATCTTTTTTATAGAAGAAAGGATCCACGAAGGCAAAAGAGTTCAGGACTCGTGAAAGCCATAGGGTGGCCCAGTGTCCAGGGGCTTAGATCTAAGTTGGGAATCCAGCTTGGTGTTTTCTGATCTCTGGGCCATGGACTTGCAGAGTTAATGCTCTTGTAGTATTGTTTGTAGACTGAAGAATCTCAGAAAAACTATTGCGTACATTTGTGATCAATAAAATAGGAATTTATTTTGAAGTGTTTTTTTAAATTATGTTCAGTTAGACAGCATATAGTACATCATAAGTTTTTGTTGTAGTATTTTGAAGTGTTTCTAAAGCCATTTTTTCATATATATTCTCAGCAATGATTATGAAGAGAATAGTTACTATGATGTATACCTGGAAAGCATCCATATAGTTTTACGATGTTAGAAAAGTAATCCATAAACTGGAATGGCTAAGAAGCATTGATTTAGTAGACCTATATACCAACTATATCAACATTTTAAAAAATGTTAATTATTATAACTAATACTCCCTGGGTGGAGCCAGGATGTGTTCATTTTGGTCAAGAATATACATATACTATAGGGTAAATCTAAGAGATGATGACTGCCTTAACTTGGAAGGGGACAAATCCAGGGTTGATTTTTTTTTTTTTTTATCCTTTTCCAACACTCAATGAAAATTGAAATGATATTCAGCTCTTCCCTTGCTTGTTAGAACCCTCCTTGTTGGTTTCAGGTTACCAGCCTCTCCTGATTATCTCACTTTTCCCTGTCATTTGTCTTGACATCCATAGAATCCTGCCTTGATTTTTTTTCTCTCCTATATCTCAAGGTGGAAAATTGCTTCTCCAATTTAATTTGCATGGCTTCAACCCACCAGCACATCTCTAAGCTTTATGTATATGTTATATTATTTTATTCATATTGTGATATATTATCACTATCCATATTTTTAAATGAGAGAACAAATTCATTATAGTTAAAGATTTTGTCCAAGTTCACATAGTCAGCAAGTGGTAGAATTTGAATTTGAACACAGACCCATGTGAATCCTAAACTATAATCATTAACAACTGTGGTCTACTGTCTTCCAAAATTCCCATTCATTCCAATTTCACCCTCCAACTTCCCCTAGCCAAACCTAGCTACAAAAAACACTTCTTCTTTTTGTATTCCTTATTTTGCTTCATGATTTGATCTTCTATATAGTCTCCAAATCTGCAAACATCCTGGAGTCTCCCTTTCCATTATCCCCTGTCAAATTGTTCTTCATGTCTAGAAGCATTTAGTTCACAGATGTCACGGCAAATATATGTTGCTGACATCTCCTGCCTCCTAAATGATTTCCTGGGCTGGTCTTCCCACAATCCATTTATCTTGCACAGTTAACAGATATTTTTAATCAATCTGATCCTGTCACTTTGCTTAAAAACCTCTCTTGGCTTCTTGAGACTTTGTTGCCTACCAATCTCCATAGCATTCATCCAAGGTCATTCACAAATGACCCCACCTATATTTTCTGATCAGATTTGTCTCACATGGATGTGAATGATTGCTTTTTCAGGTGTATGTACATGCTATATATGGAACAAAATACAAAATAATTTCAAGGTATTGCTTAAAATATAGTGGATTTTTATCACTGTGAATTTCTCAGTAAGATGTTAAAAGTACAACTCCTTTCATATGGGATACTTTAATTTTTTTAATATTTAGGAATGTCTCATAAGTGATAAAAGCTGAGATCTGCTGATTGGTTCTTATTTGATTGATCTTCACTTCATAAAAACTTTCTTTGGGATTTTAGAGCTTAAAAAATTTAATGAACATGAGTAACCATTTTAGTTTCAAGGTTATAGACCCCATAGCCAAAGTCATTCCTGGACTGAATAATGAAATGATTTTGGGGGGTGTGAACCTAGGTGTCTGTGGAGATACTAGCCCTAAGATCTTTCCAAAGTAGGGAAGAATTTAATTTTTATTCTTCATAGATTATTAGAAAGAACTTTTAAAGCCTAATGGTAGGCTTCAATATAGAAATGAGAATGAAATAAAAAGGAAAAAAGTGATATTTAGTTATAATACTATGTCCAGTGTGATTTGGTCTTCAGCTGTGTCCTATCTTGAAAGCAGGGGATGGACATTGTTTTCCATCAGTGCAGCCACTATTCATTCATTTGACAGCATCACCAGAGCGACGGGCTTATATAGGTCATCTCCCTCATACAAAGGCCCCGTGTGGTGAGGGAAGGTTCTGGAGTTGGACATGCTTGGGTTAAAACTTGTGTTCAAAGTCACCAAATATTACAGTTCAGGTTCCTTATCTTTATATAGGAACAGAGCCTACTTTGTAAGGTTACTGGGAGTTTAAATAAGATAGATTTGAACTTGAAAAGAGTACTAAATCTTGATTTCTCTTTGTATGATACCATGTATCCAAATAGCTCATATCTGGGGGAAATTTAACACTTATTTGGTCTAGCCGCTTATTTCATAAATATGCAAATACTAAGAGGCAATGTGAGATTTGTTGATCACATCATGAAATTGTTCTATAAATGGGAATAGGCTGAGGAGTCCTCTTCTAGCCTATTATTGTCCATCCCTAGTGATGGCAAACAGATCTTCAATCAAATGCTAATTAGATAGTAACTGGATTGTATGGAACAAAGAAGTGAGGATCTTCTTAATTCTGGGCCCTGGGCTGGTGCCTCTGGGTACAGTGATGGATAAAAATATTTCCTCTATCTGAAATGGCTCCTAGAAATTTGTAACACCGCCTGCACACTAGAATCACCCATGAGTAGACTTAAAACTTACTCATGCCTGGACTTCCCTTGAGTTTTAAATTCAGAATTTTAAAATTCTTTTGGTCTAGGGTATAATCCAGGTATTAGACATAATAATAATAGTAATAAAATAATAATTAGACTGAATAATAAATATTATTTATGATGGAATGATAACTGTGATGGAGAGAAGAGCTTGGGAACACAGAGGAAGGAGGGATTTGTCTGGGGATCAAAAGGACGGCTTTGGGAAAACTGCTGAAGAGCAGTTCCAGCTGTTCTCACCCATCATTAATTCAACAAATACATCTGGAACAAAATGTCTCTTTCAGGTTTTGTGTTTGATATCATCTGTGAAAAAGAAGTGAGCCAAACAATTAACAATTATGGGATATGGGGAATAAGACTGGAAGTCAAATAATAATAAGAATTTATAATTACTTCCCAAAGAGAGATAAACAAATGCAAAAGCTGTCTGTTTTGTAGAGCCACACACCAGGCAACCTCCAAGTCATGGGTGAGGCAGATATTTGGAAATAAGATCTAGATCAGCCCTAAATTTTTATTACTCTGATTTTCATTTGTGTCCTGACAGTTTGGCTCAAAGCCACAAGGGCAGGCTTTTCTCCCCTCTCCTTGTCCTTCCTGCCAACTGCTGTTTCCTTCCTCAGACCCTTTTCCTTCTCAGCCTATAGTTTAGGGTAGAGTTAGCCTGACAGTTGCAACAGAAGCCCTGCCTCATTTGGAGACCTGGTTCATCCTTGCAGAAAGGAGGCAATGTCCCCAACAGCATGAAATATAAGAACAAGCAGGAAGGAGCAGAGGGAAGGCCGAGAGCAATTTAGGGGAGCTGGAGCCCCCCTCTGTCTCCTTTTCCTCAATACATAACAATGACCTAGTAAATTGCCATATGCCAGAAAGTTATTATAATTTTACATATATAAATCTATACAAACTCATATAAATCTCCTAAAGCTATGATGATTATGATGTGCCAAGCACCCTCTAATGTACCACCTCAACTCACCCAACTATTTGAGACTTCATTAGCTTCCACCCTTCCATATTCTACCCATCTTCCAACATACTTATATTTCATTTTCTTTCCTTTCTACCTTAAGTCTATTGTCTGTCACAACATGTACAACTGTAAGTGGAAATCCTGGTTGTGATACAACTGGATTTTGCGGTATGCCGGGATGGGGTAGAGGGAGGATGGATAGAGGGCAGAGCTTGTAGTCCCAAATTGACAAACTTGAAGAAGGCATCTTAAGGGAGACTGCCTATAAATGAAAGAAGTTATGCTATCTATCCAATAAAATGTTTAAGATTTAAAAATAATTCACAGTATTTGTCTAGGGGAGTAAAAACGTAAACACTCCATGAAAGAACCACAATATTTCTTCCTGAGAGCAGTAGTCTAAGGAAATCTTGTGGTTTTATCGTTTAGGATATATGACAAGAAGTTCTGTTTATTATGCAAGCTGGGCTTTTTTTTCCTCCAGAACTTTCCCCCATTTTGTAGTTTGTAGTCCAGACATACATGCCTATATATTTATGAATCTGTCTAGGAGTTATGACTATCAAGTAACACTTCCAGAGACCCTTGAGGGAGTGTGGTGTGATGAGGCAGAGAAGGAAGGTCCTTCTGCAGGGGTATTGGCCGGGTGGTTTACCTGTGTATACCCAAGTCCTGATGTTACTTGTCCTAAGTCTCCCTGAGGAGCATAGACATTTCTTTGAGGTCTTCACTCAGTCTCTTGGGGCTGCCACAGGACATATTCTTTCTGCCCTCTAGGTTAAAAATGCCACGTGTTTTTACAGTTCCTGGGGAATGGAGTGAGGAAGGAATATCATGGTCACAGGAGCCATGACAAGAAGCTGTATTTTCACATAATCTCCAGTACTACAATTCCATTTTTCTTGATAACGGCATTATTGAAACATAATTTATATACCATAAAATTTACCCATTTAAACTATACAATTCCATAGTTCTTAGTGTATTCATAGAGTTGTATACAACCATCACTATAGAATATTTTCATCACCTCAAAAAGAAAAGCCATACTGTTCAGGCACCACCTTTAATCACCACTTCTCCCCCATCTCTCCACGTCCCCATCATCACCAGCCCTACACAACCACTAATCTCCTTTCTCTTTTTGCTTGTCCTGTACATTATAGGATCTTCATTAAAAACAAAAACCAGGGGCACCTGGGTGGCTCAGTGGGTTAAAGCCTCTGCCTTTGGCTCAGGTCATGATCTCAGGGCCCTGGGATCAAGCCCTGCATCAGGCTCTCTGCTCCACGGGGAGCCTCCTTTCCCCTCTCTCTCTGCCTGCCCCTCTGCCTACTTGTGATCTCTCTCTCTGTCTCTGTCAAATAAATAAATAAATAAAATCTTTAAAAAAAAAAAACAACCCAAATTCTATAGACCAACAATTCTTAAATCTCTTCCTCCTCCTCTTCTTATTAGACCACATGTAAAAAAATCCTTGAGGACCCCAGAGAGCTTTTGTTTATGTAAATTATGTCTATCAATATTTACGGTATAAGAAATTAGAACTGAGAAATTTAAAAATTGCTTATTCATTGATTCATTTAAAAATAACAAATCCTTTACTTATTAATACCATAATATTTATGAAAAATCGTATTTCCCTCCCAACATTAGTAATAAGGGAGCTTTTCTTTACATATTTTGAAGATCTCTTTCATTTCTGGCTTAGAAGATAGCTGAAGTCTCATATATGTTTCTTTTTTCAGTCTGTTGTGATATATTGTTTTGAATAAGTATCTGAAGAGAATCTAGCCCCGTGGAGATATGTAGCTGGAAAAAGGAGAAATATTTCAGTAGCTTCTTCAGATAATTGTGGATTTTCTTTTTTGACACTACACAAAACTGGGCAAGTGGTAGTTCCTTAAAAGTTGATTGTAATACAGAATCTGGAATAATATCAGTGATTTTTTTCATACTCTCTACACTCAACAGAGAATGAAAGTGAAGAGTCAGATGCTTAGTAATTATGGAAATAATTTTGACCTCATAAAATGACTGAGAGAATTGCTGCTGTAGACCAAGGATAATTATGATTTAACATGTACCTAGCAAGGGTAGGATAGCCTTCTTAAACCTTGGATTGAGGAAGACTGATGGAAAACTGAACCAGACAGAGCACAACAATAAATAAGCCCGAACGTGGAGCTCAATCTCACGACCCCGAGAGCATGACCCGAGCTGTACACTAGAGTCAGACGCTTAACTGACTCAGCTACCCAGATGCCCCAATAAGGATTTTAAGGAATCCCATAAGAAAGATATAAGAAACAGGAGGAGTAACTAAACAGGTTAAGTTTATAATCCTCCCCGGGAAACAAAGTCTTTTTGAACAGTAAACACCTCAGCAGTAGAGCTTATGCATGGTATTGCTGAGGGACCTGCAAAGTAAGACATAAGGAAGTCTTACCCTGAGCTTACACTGTCTCCCCTGTACTTCACCTCAGCCAAGCCCCATGTCTTTTTATTTCACAGCCAAATAAGGCTACACCAAATTATTGTGTAAAATGAGACTCAGACTCAAGATTTACAGTATGACTTTTTTCTTACCAAAATTCTACCACAGAAAAGGAGAGAGTATATACCAAAGGCTGAGGATCACCCTAATAAACTGTCCTTAGTTAATTCATTTAAAAAAAGTTATATATAAAAAAAAGTTATATAAAACTATAGATTTTATTTCTTTAAATTTTTTCATCTTTAAAAAAAAAATCCAGGGTAGTTAATATACAATGTTACATTAGTTCCAGGTGTACAATATAGTATATACAATATAGTGATTCAACAATTCTATATGTTACTCTGTGTTCATGACAAGTTGTACTCTTAATCCCCTTCACCTATTTTACTTATTTCACCCATCCCCCACTCACCTCCCCTATGGTAACCATCAGTTTGTCCTCTATAGTTAAGAGTCTGCTTCTTGGTTTGTCTTTCTCTCTCTTTTTTTTTTTTTTTTTTTTTGTTCATTTGCTTTGTTACTTTAGTTCCACATTTGAGTGGAATTTGTTTTTCTCTGACTGATTTATTTCACTTAGCATTATACCCTCTAGATCCATCCATATTGTTGCAAATGGCAAGACTTCATTCTTTTTTTATGGCTGAGTAATATTCCAGTGTGTGTGTGTGTGTGTGTGTGTGTGTGTGTGTGTGTAGATACAGATATAATCTTTTTCCATTCATCTATCGACGGATACCTCAGTTGCTTCCATATATTGGCTATTATAAATAATGCTGCAATAAACATAAGGGTGCATATATATTTTCAAATTAGTGTTTTAATTTCCTGTGGGTAAATACCCAGTAGTGGAATTACTGGATCCTATGGTAATTCCATTTGTAATTTTTTGAGGAACTTCCATACTGCTTTTCATGGTGGCTACGCCAGTTTACATTCCCACCAATGATACATGAGGCTCCTTTTTCTTCACATCTTCACTTGCTTTTTTGTGTGTGTTGTTTATTTTAGCCATTCTGTGTGTAGTTTATTTTAGTCATTTAGCCACTGACATTTATCATGTGCAGTGATATCTCATTGTACTTTTGGTTTGCGTTTCCCTGATAAGAAGTGATGTTGAGCATCCTTTCATATGTCTGTTGGCCATCGGAATGTCTTCTTTGGAGAAATATCTGTTCATGTCTTCTGCACATTTTTAAATTGGATGATGATGATGATTTGCTGTTGAGTTGTATCAGTTCTTTATATATTTTAGATATTAACCCTTTATTAGATATGTCATTTGAAAATATCTTCTCCCATTCAATAGGTTGTCTTTTAGTTTTGTTGGTTGTTTCCTTTGCTGTACAGAAGCTTTTTATTTTGATGTAGTCCCAATAATTTATTTTTGCTTTTGTTCCCCTTGCCTTAAGAGACATATCTAGAAAAATGTTGCTATGCCCAATGCCAAAGAAGTTATTGCCTGTGCTCTCTTCTACAATTTTTTATGGTTTCAGGTCTCATATTTAGGTCCTTAATTCATTTTGAGTTTATTTTTGCATATGGTGTAAGAAATTGGTCCAGTTTCATTCTTTTGTATGTAGCTGTCCAGTTTTCCCAACATCACAGATTGAAGAGTTTGTCTATTTCCCACCACATATTCTTGCCTTCTCTGTTGTAGATTAATTACCATTTAATCATGGGCTTATTTCTGGGTTCTCTATCCTGTTCCCTTGATCTGTGTGTCTGTTTTTGTGCCAGTACCATGCCGTTTGGATTACTATAGCTTTGTAGTATAACTGGAAATCTGGGATTGTGATACCTCTATTTTGTTCTTTTTCAAGATCATTTTGGCTATTTGGGTCTTTTATAGTTCTATACAAATTTAGGGATTATTTCTTCTATGTCTGTGAAAAATTCTATGAGTATTTTGATAGGGACTGCATTGAATCTTCAGATTTTTGCTTTGGGTAGTATCAACATTTTAATAATTGTTCTCCCAATTCATGAGCATGGAATATCTATTTGTTTTTGTCATCTTCAATTTCTTTTGTTAATGTTTTATAATTCCCAGAGTGCAGGACTTTCATTTTCTTGGTTAGGTTTATTTCTAGGTATTTTATTATTTTTGGTGCAATTTTAAGTGGAATTTTTTTATTTTATTTATTTTTTTTAAAGATTTTTATTTATTTATTTGACAGAGATAACAAGAAGGCAGAGAGGCAGGCAGAGAGCGAGGGGGAAGCAGGCTCCCTGCTGAGCAGAGAGCCCAATGCGGGGCTGAATTCCAGGACCCTGAGATCATGACCTGAGCTGAAGGCAGAGGCTTTAACCCACTGAGCCACCCAGGCACCCCTGGAATTTTTTTTCTTAATTTTTCTTTCTGCTACTTCATTATTCCTGTATAGAAATGCAACAGATTTCTGTATATTGATTTTTGAACCCTGTGACCTTACTGTATTTATCAGTTCTTGTAGTTTTACAGTGGAGTCAATAGATTTTTTATATATAAAATCATACTATCTACAAATAGTGAAAGTTTTACCTTTTTCTTACTCATTTATATACCTTTTACTTCTTTTTGTTGTCTGATTGCTGTGGGTAGGACTTCCAGTAATATGCTGGACATCATTGTCTTATTCCTAATCTTAGGGAAAAACTGTCAATTTCTTAACATTTAGTATTATGTTAGCTGTGGGTTTTTCATACATGACCTTTATTATGTTAGCTGAGGTATGTTCCCTCTAAACCTGCTTTTTTAAGGATTTTTATCATGAATGGATATTGTACTTTGTCAACTGTTTTCTGCATCTATTGAAATGGGCATATCATTTTTTCCTTCCTCTTACTGATGTGATGCATCACATTAATTAATATGTGAATATTGAGCCGCCCTTGCAATCAGAAATAAATCCCACTTGATGGTGGTGAGTTATTTTTTTGATAGTTTTTATTTTTAAGTAATCACTACACCCAATGTGGGGCTTGAACTCATAATCACAAGGTCAAGAGTCATGTTTACCAACTGAGCCAGCCAGGCACCCTTCACCTTTTTTTTTTTTTTTTTTTTTGAAGATTTTTTACTTTTTTGAATAATTCTGTTAATATATTATTGGATTCAGTTTGCTACTATTTTGTTGAAGACTTTTGCATTCATTTTCATCAGAGATATTCATCATCAGATATCTCTTGCTTTCTCTCTCTCTTTTTTTTGTTTGGTATCAGGGTAATGCAGGCCTTGTAGAATGAAATTGGAAGTTTTCTTTCCTCTTCTATTTTTTTGGAATAGTTTGAGAAGAAGAGATATTAACTCCTCTTTAAATGTTTGGTAGAGTTTACCTTTGAAGTCATCTGGTTGTGGAATTTTGTTTGTTGGGAGTTTTTTAATTACTGCTGCATTGTTATTGCTGGTAATCAATCTGTTCAAATTTTCTATTTCTTTCTGATTCAATTTTGGGAGGTTATATGTTTCTAGGAATTTATCCATTTCTTCTAGGTTATCCAATTTGTTGGTATATAATTTTTCATAAGCTTTTATAATTATTTATATTTTTATGGTGTCAGTTATTTCTCTGTTGAATTTCTGATTTTGTTTATTGGAGCCCCTTTTTTTTTTGGATGAGTCTGGCTAATGGTTTATCAATCTTGTTGATCTTTTCAAAGAACCAGCTCCTGGTGTCCTTGATCTGTGCTATTGTTTTGTTTTGTTTTGTTTTTAGTTTCCATTTCACTTATTTCTGCTCTAATTGTTACTATTTCCTTTCTTGTTCTGGTTTTGGTTTTTGATTATTGTTCTTTTTCTTTCTCTTTTAGCTGTAAGGTTAGGTTGTTTGAGATTTTTCTTGCTTCCTGAAGTAGACCTGTATTGCTATAAATTTTTCTCTTAGAACAGCTTTTGCTGCATCCCAAAGGTTTTGGACCATTGTGCTTTCATTTTCATCGTATCCATGTATTTTTTATTTCCTCTTTGATTTGTTGGTTGACCCATTCCTTGTTTAGTAGCATGTTATTGAACTCCCATGTATTTGCGTTCTTTCCAGATTTTTTCTTGTGGTTGATTTCTAGTTTCCTAGCATTGTGGTCAGAAAAAGATGCTTGGTATGACTTTGATCTTTTTGAATTTGTTGAGACTTGATTTGAGGCCTATTATGTGATCTATTCTGGAGAATGTGCCATGTGCACTTAAAAAAATTGTGCATTCTGCCATTTTAGGATACGATGTTCTAAATATATGTTAGCTCTATCTGGTCCAATGTGTCATTCTAAGCCACTATTTCCTTGTTGATTTTCTGTTTGGGTGATCTACCCATTGATGTAAACAAGGCATGAAAGTCCCCTACTATTACTGTATTACTATTGATTATTTCCTTTAAGTTTGTTATTAGCTACTTTATGTATTTTTGTGTGCCCATGTTGGGTGCATGAATTTTTACTAATGTTACTACTTCTCATTAGATCATTCCCTTTATGTTTATGTTGCATCCTTTTTTGTCTCTTGTTACAATGTTTATTTTACAGTCTATTATGTCTGATATAGGTATTGCTATCCTGGCTTTCTTTTCACTTCCATTTGCATGATAATGCTCTCTCATTCTTTCCCTTTCAATCTGCAAGTATCTTTAGGTCTGAACTGAGTCTCTTGTAGGCAGCATATAGATGGCTCTTGCTTTTTTATCCATTCAGTCGCCCAATGTCTTTTGATTGGAGCATTTAGTCCTTTTCATGCAAAATAATTATGAATAGGTATGTATTTACTGATCTTCTGCTACTTATTTTATGGTTCTTTTTGTAGTTCTCTGTTCCTTTCTTCTCTAGCTCTCTTATGGTTTGCTGGCTTTCTTTAGTGATCTACTTGGATTCCTTTCTCTTTGCATTTGCATATCTATTACTGGTTTTAGATTTGTGATTACCATTAGGTGTGTATATAACATTTTCTGCATATAGCAGTCTATATTAAGTTGATGGTCACTTAAGTTTGAACCCATTCTTCTCTCCCCTTCACATTTTAGGTATATGGTGTTATGTTAGATTGTTTTATTTTGTGACTCTCTTGACTGATTTTTATAGATATACTTAATTTTACTGCTTTTATGCTTCCTACTTTTCTTACTCCTGCTTGTGTTCTTTCCTTTCCACTCAGAGTCCCCTTTAACATTTCCTGTAAGTCTAATTTAGTGGCGATGAATTCCTTTGACTTTTGTTTGCCTGGGAAACCCTTTATCTCTTTTTCTATTTTTGAATGATAGCCTTGTTGAATAGTGTATCCTTGGTTACAGGGTTGTTTTTTTTCTTTTCTTTTCTTTCAGCACTTTGAATATATCATGTGACTCCCTGTGGCGTACAAAGTTTCTGCTGAAAAATCAGCTTATAACCTTATGAAGTTTCCCTTGTATGTACATGTTTTCTTTTCTCTTGATGCTTTTAAAATTCTCTCTTTATCAGTACTTTTTTGCCATTTTAATTACTACGTGTCTTGCTGTGGACCTTCTTGGGTTGATTTTGTTGGATGCTCTCTGTGCCTCCTGGACCTGGATTTCTGTTTCTTTCCCCAAAGTAGGAAAGTTTTTAGCTATATTTCTTCAAATAAATTTTCTGCCCTGTTTTCCTTCTCTTCTTCTAAATCTCTATAATGTGAATATTATTATGCTTGATGGTGGTGCTGAGTTCCCAAGTCTATGTTCATTTTTTTACTATTTTTTTTTCTCTCTATCCTGAGTTCTTCATCACTGATTGGTTCTTTTTTTATGTTTTTTATCTTTGTTGAGAGTCTCACTGAGGTCCTCCACTCTTTTCTCAAGCCCAGTCAGTATCTTTATGATGATTACTTTAAATTCTCTAATATTTTAGAGATAGAGATAAATAATATGATTTACTAGAGATAAATTCATTTAGGTCTCTTGCTGCATTTTTGTCCTGTTCTTTAATTTAGGACCTATTCTTCTGTCTCCTCATTTTGTCTAACTCTCTATGTCTATTTCTATGTGTTAGGAAAGTGAGCTACATCCCTGCTCTTGAAAGTAGTGACCTTAAAAAGAGGTCCTGTAGTGCTCTGCAGTGCAATGTCTCTTGTTCACCAGAACCTGGTGCTTTATGGGTGTATCTTAGGTGTGTTGTGTGCACCCTACTATTGTGGGTGAGCTGCTTTTGCCTTCAGTCCAGTCATCTGCAGTGGTTCTCTTTGCCTGTTGCAGGCAGGATTTGGTCCCTGTGTTTTTAGTGGGCCATTCTAGGGCCAATTTGGGTTTGAGTTGAGTCAGACTAGGCATTTTTCAGAGATGCAGTACTGCCAAGCTGCAGGGCACTTTCCCTGTGTTGTGTCCTGAGAAGATTTTGTTGGTGGGTGGGGCCTGTAGTCAAACCAGATGTCTATCCCCAGCCCACTGCTCATGTGTGTAGTTATCTCCCCATTTCCCTAGGGTAGGAGTCACTTTGAAGTGGTGCTAGTCTCTGTTGCAACTGCTTGCACACTGCCAGGCTTATGGTACAACTTTGGATGGGCTCCAGCTAAATACATATTGGAGGGGGGCAGCTCCTGCCCCCTAGAACGCTGGGGCTAGGTGCATGGTGCCAGTAAGGTCCATGCTTGTCCTTCCTAGACCAAAGTAGGCTGGGTTGGATGGGGTGTATCTGTAGAAAAGTGCACAGGAGCAGAGTGAGTGGTGTTAGCAAGCTAGGTAGTGAGTTTTGACACTGTGCTGGTTCCCAAAGGTGTTTGTGTGTTTAGGTTGGAGGATGGGGGAGGGAAATGGTACCTACCAGCTTTATCGTGCCTAGAGTAGTTTCCCAAGGATCCCTGCCATCATGTGCTCTGAGCTTAGTAAACAGATCTCCCTCCTGTAAACCTCAGGCATTTTTCAAACTGCTGCTTCTATGCTATATCTCTGTGGGACTGTTTGTTGTGCTGTCTCTTTAAAGGTAGAAACTCTGCCCTCTTGACTCTCCCAGAGCCAAGCTCATTGATTTTTAAAGTTCCAGGTGTTAAACCCCTCTGATTGTAAGAACTTGCAAAATTTGGCCCCTCTTATTTTCAAAATCAAATATTATGATGGTTTGTCTTCTCTGTGTGGGTTCTCCATATTTGGGGCTTCTGTTCCTTTCCCCATTCTCTGCCTGTACATCCCACCTTCCACAGGCTATCCTGTGAGTCCGTTTAGCTCCTAATCATGTCTCTGCCCTTCCTACTCTCTTTGATGTGATGTCTTCTCTACATTTAGCTGTGGAGAGTCTGTTCTGTCAGTCTTCTGGTCATTTTCTGAGTTATTTACACTGATGTAGGTGTTATCTAGTTGTATCCATGGGACAAGGTGAGCCTAGGATTCTCCTACTCTACTATTTTCCCTGAAAGTCCTAAGTTAATTCTTGATAGAAAATTGTAGTTGCTGGAAAAATTTGGGTTGGGTTATAATGAAAACTATCTTTAGGTCACATTCCGTCATGTATACAAGAAGACATAAAATAATATATTAGATCTTTTTTTTATTAGCTTGATGAAGTTACAGGCTCTCCATCCCTTTAGGTTCTCTGACCACCAATGCATGAAAGATCCACTTGACACAAAAACAACAATATTTCAGAGGTATGATATGGTGGCCCTTGGAGAAGACCTCAATCAACCAGAAATGAAAACCAATAGCTGGTCATATAACTATTTGGAAATCAACTTCATGTGCCATCCCCAGTGAATTCCTCATTGTCTAGTCCAATGATATAATTTTAGTTCTAGTATTTCTTATTGATGCTATTGATCTATCCCATGACTATGAAACAATTTCCTGCATTGCTTCTAGTTCACCAACCTTTGTGAATCTTCTATGGCTGTTTACCTATACTTTTTTTTTTTTTTAAAGATGTTATTTAGTTGACAGAGAGAGAGCACAAGCAGGGGGAGTAGAAGGCAGAAGGAGAGGAAGAAGCAGGCTCTCCACTGAGCAGGGAGCCTGATGTGGGGCTCGATCCCAGGACCCTGGGATCATGACCTGAGGTGAAGGCATATCCTTAACCAACTAAGCCACCCAGGCACCCCTACCTATACTTTTGTAGTGTATTTGCTTAAATCATTCTCTTGTTACTCCTAAAATGTTGGTACTACAGGCCCTGGCCTTTAATTCCTACCTCTTCTGCTTTTTCAGGATGATTGATTCCATTCTCCAAATACTCCTACAACTTTCAAAATATACCACTTTGGGGGGGAACATTATTATGTGTGGGAACTGTGTTTATCTCTTAATATATTTTACCTTATTTAATTCTTACAACAATCTTAAAATTAGTATTCTTGTTTGGCATGAGGATCAAAAAAATTTGTGTACCTTGTTCAAATCACAGCTTGAAAGATCTGGAACTAGATCACAGATCTGACTGCAAGACCATTGTTTTAAACTTAACAAATGTTGCCCAATATATTGTGAATCCCAATGTCTGACTTGAACCTGAGACCAGGGTTTCATACCTTTGGAGCACTGGAGAGGCATCAAATAAATAAATAAATATATAAATAAGTAAACTTATAAATTTAGAAATAAATAAATTTATAAATAAATTTATTTATATTTATAATATAAATTTATATTATATTATTTTAATTATATTATGTAATATATAAATTTATTTATAATATAAATAAATTTATTTATTTATTTACGCCTCTGTCCCTCCTTTTTCTTACTGAATAAAAATCTTGTGGGAAAGCTGAATGCTGTCTCTATGTACTGCTTCTACTCTTTATTTCATCACAGTACTCTTTGTTCAGGTCAACAAAATCATCCTTATTAACAGATCTAATGGCCAATTTTCTGCTCCATAACTGCTTAATACAATGATTCTGATCCATCTCCCTATTTGTTGCCTACTCCCATTGGCTTCCAGGCCACAATACTCTTGTGATACTCCTTTCCCCTTCTATTCCTTCGCAGTCTGTTTTTGCCTGCCCCTGCTATGCGTGACCCTCCAGAGTTGGCATTCCTAAGGCCCTGCCTTTAATTATCTTTCGTTGTATACTTACAGGATTATCAGCTCCAAACCTCTGACTTCAATTCCTACCTTTATTCACAGTTCAATAACCTACCTATGTAATAAAAATAGCATATAACATTTATGGAGCAATTACTACTATATGCCAGGCACTTTGCTCACTGTTGTCTCCCTCTGACTCCATCCTGTACCTTGAGAGCTCACCTATAGTGTATTCCTAAATTCCTCCCTGAGTGGGCAAAGTCATGTCCAGTGGAAAGTTCAGTGGCCCTGGTTACTGGATCTAAAGGTGGCACTATTGTTGATAATCCGTCTAGTGTTTAGGGAAGTGCTAACCACGTGGCCTGCTCCAGAAGCATTTTCTATTTTGGAAGGTGAGATGGGATGGGCTTGTAAACTAGTTGAAACTCTAATTCAGTGTTACCTAACATGTGAGTCATGGACTCCTGGGTAGCTTTGGAGTTAGCGTAGGGGTTGGCAAATCTGAATGCTTTTATAGCATTTTCTGTAGACAATAAACATGTCAAACTCATCAACAAACACTTTACCAAAGGTATATTGGGTTGAATAAAATGCAACCTTATTTTACGGTGTTTTAATATTGATGAAGCTTTTTTATTATTATGTACATTTTTTCAATCAATGACTATCAAAGGAGAGCTACCATTATGTGGTTGTCTTACTACTATATATTTTTTAATTCTAGAAAATGGATCTACAAAATACCCCAAAACAAACCCATTGAGAAAAAACAATTTAGTAGTTCTTTAAAAGAATTTTAAAAACTTTAATTAATGCTCTCAGGGCTGAACAAGTGCAATCTTGTGTTGGCAGTTACACTTTTGGGATGGGGAACTAGCCTAAAGGCTCAGAGGAGGATTTTGATATTTTATTCGATTTCTCAGTGACTCAGGTCAAAATGTTAAATGCTCCCATCCCTTTAGGTTCTTTAGGTTTAATTTAGGACCTATTCTTCTGTCTGTTCCATTTAGAGTGAGGTTTCAATACAGGGGTGAGTAAGATGTGGGAAAATAGGCCAACATAATTTAGTTCTCATTTGTGTCCAATAATTAAGAGAGGATATGAATCATTTTCTACTCTAGTTAAAGCCACAGCATCCTCCATTATATCCTAGATCAATGTATTGGGTAGAGGTCTGATAGGAAGCAGATGTCACACTCCAACTGACAGTAATTACAGAAGTGTGGGCAGGATAAAGGAAAAGCAAAATGGTTCAGTACCTAGGGATAGGCCTGAAGGGGAAGAGGAAGGAAGAGTTGCTGGAATCTCAGGAGAGGGTGGAATGGAGGCCAGTGGCAGAAGCTGTGAGCTTTAGGAGAGGAATTTTGTAGTAAAGAAGTCAGGGGAAGAACTAGCCTGAGACTTCTCCCTTCCTCCGTGTCTCCCTTTGGACACTGCCCCAAGAAGAGGAGGGTAAGGGAGCCAGGACAAGTGAAGTGGGAAAGGATGGAGTGGCTCTGGATGTACGAGTAGAAGATCCTCAGAACAACCAACAACACTAGCTAACATATCAAGTATCTGTCTTCCATCACACACAGGGTGGTAAAGGAAAGGGGCTCTGGGTTTTATACAGTTCTTGATGATTTAATCCAGACTGTTTGGCTAAATCCTTGAAGTTTTCTGATTCTTAGATTTATATTTGTAAAATGTAAATAGAAGGCCTCCTTTCCCAGGTTGTTCTCAGGTTTCAGACCTATTAGGTAGATTAGGATACAGCAAAATCACAATTTGCTAAAGACTTTAGGAAAATAACCTTAGAACTTAGTCGTCTACCATCTTTCTCTTGCCTGTCAACTACTAAGTGCTCTCTATGTGCTCTGTGTGGAATTTATATTCTAGGCAGTCTGTAAACTAGTTGGGAGTGTATTGTAGGGGGATATCGAACGCTCATCCTACTCTATGAGCATTGACTGTAGTCTGATCTCAGTATGTCTTACACATTTTACTATTTATGAATTTATTTTGTTGCTGATGTGACTAATGAAATACAAATTTATTTAAGAGTGGTATGAAGTCTTGATATCTTATTGGGTTTTTATATTTCTTTTGTTTTTAATCATGGTGCTATGTTTTCTCTATCAAAGGAATACTAAAAACATGTGATTTTGTGGGGTCAGGTCAAGAGAAACTTTTCTGTGATTCTAAAAGGAATTTTCTATTTAAAATGTTTAGGAACCACTAGTATATTTTGGCTTTATGTATCAACTTGGTTTATATTTTTTAAAATTTTTTTTAAGATTTTATTTTTTTATTTATTTGAAAGAGAGAGAAAGAGAGAGAGCATGAGAGGGGAAAAGTTAGAGGGAGAAGCAGACTCTCTGCCCAATGTGGGACTCGATCCCGGGATTCCAGGAACATGACCTGAGCCAAAAGCAGTCATTTAACCAACTGAACAACCCAGGTCTCCCAACTTGGTTTATATTTTATAAAGAAATTTTAGGCCTTAGAAATTGGTTTCCAAGGCCATTCCATTTATAATTGCATTCAAAATAATAAGATACCTAGGAATAAACCTAACCAAAGAAGTGAAAGTCCTATACTCAGAAAACTATAAAAACTGATGAATGAAATAAAAGATGACACAAAAAATGGAAAGATATTCCATGCTCATGGTTTGGAAGAACAAATACTGTTAAAATGTCTATGCTACCCAAAGCAATCTACACATTTAATGCAATCCATATCAAAATACCAACAGCATTTTTCACGGAACTAAAACAATCTTAAATTTTTTTTAAAGATTTTATTTATTTATTTGATGGAGAGAGAGAGAGAGTGAGCACACGCAGGGAGAGCTGCAGGCAGAGGGAGAAGGAGAAGCAGGCTCCCCACCAAGCAGGGAGCCTGATGCGGGGCTTGATACCAGGCCCCTGGGATCATGACCCGAGCGGAAGGCAGCTGCTTAACGACTGAGCCACCCAGGTGCCTCTCAATCTTAAAATTTATATGGAATCTCAAAAGACCCTGAAGAGCAAAAACAATCTTGAAAAAGAAAAGCAAAGCTGAAGGCATCACAATTCTGGACTTCAAGTTATATTTCAAGGCTATAGTAGTCAAAACAGTATAGTACTGGCACGAACATAGACACAAGATCAATAGAACAGAACAGAAAATCCAGAAATAAACTCACAAGTATATGGTGAATTAATCTTCAACAAAACAAGAAAGAATATTCAATGGGAAAAGTAGTCTTTTCAACAAATGGTGTTGGGAAAACTGGACAGCAGCATGCAAATGAAAGAAACTGGACCACTGTCTTACGCCATGCACAAAAATAAAATCAAAATGGATTAAAGACCTAAATGTGAGACGTGAAACCATAAAAGTCCTAGAAAAGAACACCAGTAGTAATTTCTTTGACATAGGCCATGGCAACTTCTTTCAAGATAGGTCTCCTGAGGCAGGGGAAACAAAAGCAAAAATAAACTATCTATTGGGACTACATCAAAATGAAAAGTTTCTGCACAGTGAAGGAAGCAATAAACCAAGGGCAACCTATGGAATGGAGAAGATATCTGCAAATGACCTATCCATTAAAGGTGTTAGTATCCAAGATATATAAAGTACTTAAACAACTGAACACCCAAAAACCAAACAACTTAAACAACTGAACACCAAAAACCAAAAACCACCCAAAACGGGCAGAAGACATTAACAGACATTTCTTCAAAGAAAACATCCAGATGGCCGAAAGACACATGGAAAGGTATTCATCATCACTTGTCATCAGGAAAACGCAAATCAAAACCACAACGAGATATCACCTCATACCTGTCAGAATGGCTAAAATCAACAACACAAGAAATAACAGGTATTGGCGAGGAAACGGAGAAAAAGGAACACTCATACAGTATTGGTGAGTAGGCAAATTTGTACAGCCACTGTGGATAACAATATGGACATTCCTCAAAAAGTTAAAAATAGAACTACCCTATGATCTAGCAATCACACTACTGAGTATTCACCCAAAGAATACAAGAATTCAAAGGGATACACACACTCCTATGTCTATAGCAGCATTATTTATAAAAGCCAAGATATGGAAGCAGCCCAAGTGTCCATAGACTGATGAATGGATAAGGAAGATGTGGTGTGTATACAATGGAATACTATCAGCCATAAAAAAGAATGACATCTTGCCATTTGCAATGACATGGATGGAGTTAGAGAGTATTATGCTAAGTGAGAGAGAAAGACAAATACCATGTGATTTCACTTATATGTGGAATTTAAGAAGCAAGGGAAAAAAAAGGAGAGAGACAGACAAAGCAAGAAAAATTCTTTCTTTTAAATTAATATTTTTATTATGTTATGTTAGTCACCATACAGTACGTCAGTAGTTTTTGATGTAGTGTTCTAAGATTCATTGTTTACATATAACACCCAGTGCTCCATGCAATACGTGCCCTCCTTGATACCCACCACCGGGCCAGAGAACAATTTAATGGTTACCAGAGGGGAGGTGAGTGGAGGGATGGGGTAAGTAGATGTTAGGGATGAAGGAGTACACTGGTCATGATGAGCACCAGGTGATGTATGGAAGTGTTGAATTACTATATTATACACCTGAAATAACACTGTGTGTTAGCTAACTGGAATTTAAAAAAAAACTTTAAAAAAAAATAGGTTTCTGAGGACAAGTCTTTCCCTGTACTGCATAACAAATTTGAGGGCAGTACTGGTACCAGTTCAATGATGCCTTTAAAATAGAGAGTTTTGCCTTTCAAACTCTCAGTGCAGAAAATAAAAAGGAAAAAGGTCTAATTTTAGGGTAATGATCCAATATAGGAGTGGGGATGAAATGTGGAAAAAATATATTTAATCCTGAATATAAGTCATTCATGTTTAGCAAAAATAAGAGAGGCTATGTCAGCGCCTTGCCCTTCCGTCAGTGTCTCTGGTATGACCCAGCTCTTCTTGTGAAGCTCCTCCACAGACAGAATGTGATCAGAAGAGCACGTCCCGTCAATCCAGGCAAACCCAATTTCACATCCTGGATCTACAAGTATCAGGTGAGTGAATCTGGATAATTCTAACTGACCCAATGTAAAAACATCCAGATTGCAAAGTTATTTTCAGTTTCAAAAAGATAGATTGATGTTGTAGGGAATGAAAGAAATTTCCTCGTAGGTGCTATGGCTCTAAAGAATGCTCATCACTTTAGTGTTTAGAATTTCAGGGCTGGAATGACCCTGGTAATCTCTAACTTCTTTTCAAAGATGGAAACCTGGGAGGGTTATAGGACATACCTATGGTCATAGAAGAAGTCAGTGGTAAAATTCAGACTGAAATTCCATCCTTTCCTGAAAGTGACATTTGTCAATGACAAAATATGAGGAGGAATCGAATCGAATTGAATCCAGGTTTGAGAATCTACCTAGTGGTATCCATTGAGCTGATGATGAGACTCAAAAGGTGAAGTCAACACAACCAGGAAGGTGGCAATCCAGCTGAAGGAGAATATGACCACATCGCAAGTTTAACGAGGATCCAACACAAAATCCAAATACACTGAGCTGTCTCTCCAGAGGAAGGAGAAATTATGTCTGAGGTGGAAGACATGGTGGAATCTACGTAGTAGTTAATAAAAAGATATCCTTCCAGCTCTTCCCGTCTGCCCCCTTATTAATAGAACAGATATTTCTGTATCCACATCTATGTATCAGATGCTCCCTTAGTAGTTAAGGAGAAACTAGTACAGGTTTCCCTGTTATCTCAAAGGAGAGCGTTCCTATGAAACATTTGATAGGCCGAAATGACATAAAATGAAGAAGCAGTTGTCGTGAATTTACATGGAAATTTTGAGTTTTGTCACACCCCAAAATAACCCCTCTTAGGCCTTTCTGATACCTTAGGACACATCCTGCTAATGAATGCACAAAATAAACAGAGATAAAACACGGATGCTCATAGACACTGTTCAGGGCTATGGCCCCTTCACGCTGAGTGTAGTTCTGGGTAAGGAACGCCGCGGTGCCTCTGTAATGGCTGGCTGCAAGATAAATACCGAACGCTATTTTCGCTTCTCGCCTTTTCCTCCCAAAGCAAAAATCCCCTTTGTATTTCTTTCAGGTAGCAAAAACAGGTACTAATATGGGTCTTTTGTAAAAGCAAAGTGGCATAACATGAACTTTAGAAAAGCAGTGGATACCTGTACGCTTAAGAACTTTGCAATTAAGGATATGAGGCAGATCTGCAGAGGGCCTCCTGCAATCAATTTGGTGATGATTTCCCAAAGAACAAACCAAGTGCAGAAGACCCACTAATTGTCAGAACAGCAGGTAAGGTAACCCTAGGTGTCAATGGGGCACCTGGCTAGACGTTTGAGGCTATCCTTCAGCAGGTGCACTAACACTTTAAGGAGCTGGAAGGGCGCAGTTCCTCCTTGCTCCCCGCTGCTCCTCCGCCCAGCCAAGGTCTGGCATTGTGGGCCACGCCCCTGCGCGCTGGTTGGTCCTCACAGACATGATGAAACTTCCCGCAAGCATTACAGGAGCTAGGCCCGCACAAAGTCAGAAGAAGCTCGCCGCCCCGCCCGCAATCTGCAGCCCCTACCTGGCGTCTCCCCGCCGTTCCATCCGCCGAGCCCAGGTAAGCTAGGCTCTGCTGCCCGGCGCAGGGCCGTCCCAGCGTGCCCTGGGGCCGCCCCTGAAGGGGAAGGGGAAGGAGAAGGGGAAGGAGAAGGGGGAGGGAAAAAGAGAAGGAGGAGATGGTGCTGCGGCCTCGCCTGAACACGCCAGGGCAAAAGCGGATGCTGGCGCCATCCCGCGCTGCGGCCCCGGCTGGTAAAGGGGGCGGGGCCGATTGTTGCGCACCTGGGAGCGAGCGGAGAGGGAAGACCTAGGGTCTAGGTCTTCGGGGGGAGGGATCAAGTGAAAGACGGAGGGGAGGCTGGGCTGCGGCCCACTTTGGCCTCTGTAGATTTTTACAATTTTTTATTATATTGCGTGGAAGTCTGCGGAAATTTTCGCAGTCCGGGCGCCCTGCGGTGGACCGGCCAGAGGGTGCACGTGGCTGGGGCGCAGTCGGAGTGCCGGGCCGCACTGTAGCTTGGTGTGGATCTCCTGACTGTCGGTCAAAGCCTAAGGGTCGGCACTTAGCCCCTCACCTCTGGCTTTCCCCACCTTTTGGCTCCCCTCTCTTCCCCCGTCCCCCTCCCCCAAGACTGCAAGACTCAACAAGTGACTTATGAACAAACCTTGCCTAGAAGAGATCTGTTCAGGGCGACGGGCGGATCGGTATGGAAAAAAGCAAAAGAACTAACATTTCTTTTTCAATTTTTCTCTATTTTGTAGGGCTGGTTTCAAATAAATGTTACTATTTTGAAGAAAAGGACAGTTTTCTGCTGGGCCCTTGGCCTACATTATTCCTTCAGGGGCCATTGTCCTGGGTGCCTTGACTTAATTTAAAAGCACTCCTAACTCGTTATTTCATTGATTGACAGCATTACTGTAAGATTGATTAAAAGTAACAAGTCTTGATTTTACCATCAAGGAGTTGTGTTGCTGATACCTTAATGTAAAAATAAAACAATATGGTGAAGTTTTTAGTTGGTAAGCAGCATGAAAATCAAATGCACGGAAACAGCACTGTCCAATTCAGTCCACATGCAACTATTGAGAACTTGAAATGCTGACTCGTCCGAATTAAGGTGTGTAAGTGTAAAACACACCAGATGTTGACGATTTAATAAAAGCAGTGTAAAGTATCTTGTCAACAATTTTTTATACTGATTACTGTTGAAATACTTTTTTTGGTGCATTGTGTGAAAATATATTTAAAGTTATCTTCCCTTTTTCTCTTTACTTTTTTAATGGGGCTACTAGTATTTTTAAAATTCCATATGTAGCTTACATTTCTGCTGGACAGCACTGTTCTAAAAGTTTATGAGGAAATAGAGAAAATTACAGGGAAAAGGTAATAGCAGTAGGAAAAAGCATTGCAGGTAGGACCTTTGCAAGTAAGCCCGAGTCTAACAAAAACAGGTAATAGTTTTAATGTGTTTTTTCCTGCTGGAGAAGTTAAGCGTGCTTCACTAATGTGTGTTCGCCTTTTTTCCCCTCTGTTTTAGTGCTTAGTGTGTGTTCATTATGCAGGCTTAATAATGGGATTCACTAAGGGACATTAGGAAGACTTAGGTAAATGATTCACTAATGACTTCTTGTGATTTTCAAAGCACTTTCTCAGCTCATATTTAATTGGTATAGAGGAAAAGATACATGGCTTATCAGTAGTCATCTCACTTCAACCTAAGTCGTTTTCCCCCCCAAATCTCAAATATCTCATTAAAGGCTATTTGGCAAAGTGCATGGAAGGGACTGCATAGGACATGTGCTACTTCATTTCCAAGTTGTTTGAGTCCATATTAAATTTTTTTTAAAGATTTTATTTATTTATTTGACAGAGAGAGAGATCGCAAGTAGGCAGAGAGGCAGGCAGAGAGAGGGAGAAGCAGGCTCCCCGCTGAGCAGAGAGCCCAATGTGGGGCTCCATCCCAGGACCCTGAGATTATGACCCGAGCCGAGGGCAGAGGCTTTAATCCACTGAGCCACCCAGGTGCCCCAAGTCACTATTAATTTTTGTTAGTTTGATGTGGTCTCATTAAAAAGCTAAACAAAGCTTTGTTCATTTAGATACAAACACTCTTGAGAGGATTGCCCAAAGTGATTGGTGTGATTTGAATATATGTATGTATTTTCTTGATAATTTTTGTCCCAAATTAGGTTTGCTGCAAATTTGCAGTAAGGATACCCAAATAAGTTTCTAAGTGTGAGATATTTTGGTAAAATAACTGTTTTGAGCTGGCAGCAGCCAAATAAAATGGCCCTTTATTTCAGTTGAGAATATGAAATTGCAAGATGACATCCATAGGAATTGTTTGCTTCTTGGCCTATAGGGATAGCCAAGTTGTTTTTCAGAGATGTTGTTGCTATTTATGTCCTACCTGCTTTGCTTTCCTATGAACCAAGACAACTTTGAGAACATTTTTGTCATTTAGGACATTTGGATGGCGAACATTATGTATTTCTGTCAACTTAAATTTTTTTTTGTTATACAGCTGAGATATCCGATATCAGATAACATGCCTTTCTTTTTTCTCTTTAGAATTTCTTTCATCACGTTTGAGTAAATCACTTAGAGGTAAGTGAGAAGTTGTGAAATGCTTATAATGGCTATATATCTTAACATAACACTTGAGCAATATGTATGATCTTTTTTACCTGCTAGACTCGATGTGCAGTTAGTATAGGTAAAGACAGGACGTTTAATTGTCAAAGAGACCCGAGAGGGGACTGTAGTAGTCATTTGGGGAGTCTCTTGGATTTTTGAGGGCTTCTGAGGTTCTGAGATGGAGAGAGTGGGACGGGGATCTCTCCCTAGGTTGGAGCCAGCCCGCGTATATATCTGTCATTTGGAAGTAAACCTCGAGTGTGGCCTGGCTCCCCCAGCTCTAGCTGGCCGCATCACAAGGTGAGACAGATGCAGGCTTTGACAGGGTGCCAGGCTACTGCTGGCTGGCTGGAAAGGTCATGCATCTCTTCTGAATACTTGTACGTAAATTAAATCATTCTCCACTCCTCTGTGCCTGCCAACCTAATGGAAAATTGCTGCAGATGAGATAGTTTAAACGTCAGTCTTTGAAGTGACTTATACCAGTTTTTGGAATCAAGATTTAATACAGACTTGGGACTGGGTACTGAATATTTAACTGGCCTGCTCTTTTCTCCATAGAAAGCCCATAGCCCCATTGCACCATGTGTGGGATTTGGGCCCTCTTTGGCAGTGATGACTGCCTTTCTGTGCAGTGCCTGAGTGCTATGAAGATTGCACACAGGGGTCCAGATGCATTTCGTTTTGAGAATGTCAATGGATACACCAACTGCTGCTTTGGATTTCATCGGTTGGCAGTGGTTGACCAGCTGTTTGGAATGCAGCCAATTCGAGTAAAGAAATATCCTTATCTGTGGCTCTGTTACAACGGTGAAATCTATAACCACAAGAAGGTAAATGAAACAAAACCAGAAGGTATCCGGATGTGATTAAACCTCAGAGCTAGTTGGTTATAATTTTTATATATTTTGTATAAAGTTACTTTTCCAACAGTTTCCATGTTCATTATCTCATTTGTTCCAATTATAAAGATGATGCACTGAGGCCCAAAGAAGTCAAATGAGTTGGTCACCAAAAAAAAAAGAAAAAATGAGGATTACAATTCTTTAACTCTCAGCATTTTTTTTTTCTATTATGAATTTGAATATTAATCAGAGCCGTGTTTGGTGCTGGGGATACAATAGTAAGTATGAGAGGTAGGTCTGCACTCTGATGGAGCTTAATCCATTAAAAATCAAAGAAAAAAATCCTTGTACATATGATAGATATTCTGAAAATATGGATGATATGGGAGATCCAGTGGCCAGAGAAGACCTCTGAGGAACTGCCACTTGAACCGAGACCTAATGCACCATGATCAACTAGCGGGGCTGAAAGAACTTCTCATGCAGAGGGAATAGCATGTATAGAAGCCTGAGGAAGGAAGCAGCCCTGAGATTGTCAGATGTGAATAAGGGGTAAGGTGGGCAAGGTGGGGTTGGGAGGGTAGGCAAGACCTGATCAAGCAGGACTTGGTAGGGAGTTAGAATATCATTCTAAGAGCTGTGCGACTGGAGGATTTTAGGGCAGGTATAGAGTTTCACAGTTGAGAGGTCCTCATCCTTGTAGTTTTTAAATAAGGCTGCCCTTACAATATTTATTGTGTCTGCACACTGCACTTAAACAGAACCGCAAGGCAGAAAGGTGGCCAGAGGAAACAGTGCGAGAAGTGATTTTCTAGCAGCATTAAAATTGGAACAGCTTTCTAATCTGGGGAAAGCTTACTCGATGAGAGTGGTGAGAGGATGGAAATTCTGACCCCAGGAAGCCACATTGGCTAAGAGCCTTCCAATCTGGAATTGTTTGGCTAGTGTTTCATACATCTTTTTAATCTAAAATTTCCAAGTAATTTTTTGTTTGCCACCCTCCTCCCCAGCTTTTATTTTTGAAAATTTCAAACATATATATATATTAAAAAAAAAACCCAGAACAATGAGAACCTAGATTATATAACTATTAATGTTTCGCCCTATTTGCTTTATTTTTCTCTTTCTGTATATACACCTAGGCATTAATTTTTTGGCTGAATCATGTTAGTATGCTACAGATATTGTGACACTTTACTCCTAAATATATAAGCACTTATCTCTTTTTTAAACACTTATCTCTTAAAAATTAGAGCATTCCTCTACCTAACACCGATACTGTTAAACCTAAGAATCAATAATACCATTTAATACTCAGATCATACTGAATTTCTGTGAGTTTGCCAAGAATATCTTTTTTTTTTTTTTTTTTTTTGGAGAGGGAGAATGGGGGAGGGGCAGAAGCAGAGGGAGAGAGAGAATCTTAAGCAGACTCCATGCCAGCAAGGAACCCCACATGGGGCTCAATCTCACAACCCTGACATGACAACCTGAGCCGAAATCAAGAGTCCAGATGCTTAACCCACTGAGCCACCCAGGCGCCCCTGCCAAGAACATCTTTATAGCTGCTTTGTTTAGTTTGAAGCCAGACATCATTCATACTTCATACATTTAGTTGTTATGTTTTTTGGTATTTTTGAGTCTTGTTTTGTCAGTCATTCACAGGTAGGGATTTATATTCTAGCCACCCTTTGGATGTTTTTATCTCTGGACGATGGCTTTTGCCATTATTTGTTGTCTGCTTATAGGAATACTCTACTCTTGGGGTGCCTGGGTGGCTCAGTTTGTTAAATATCTGCCTTCGGCTCAGGTCATGATCTCAGGGTCCTGGGATCGAGCCCAGCATTGGGCTCCCTGCTCTGCCTACTTGTGATCCCTCTCTCTCTCTGTCAAATAAATAAAATCTTAAAAAAAAAAAGGAATACTCTTAATAGGCTTCTCATTAGATAATTTTTTTATTCAGATTCCTTTCATAACATTTCTTAAGGGCATATTATACACAAGCATCATTTTTCTAGGTGCTTGGAGATGAAATGGTGAACAGGAAAAGTAAGAATGGATTTCACGCTGGTGAGAGTGCACAAAGGGAACAGTTAAGACTTCTTTCTTACTAAGCCAAGTTAGTACCATATACACGAGAATGCTGGGTTGGATTATGGCACTATTAACCTGACTTTCACCTTAAACGACATAGGAAATACCTTGTTTAACTTGAACAACATTGCTGCCTTTATGTATTTTATTTAGAAGTTAGAAAATGGTATTTCAAAAGTATTTTTATTCTAAATTTGTCGAATATGTTGTATTTTCAAAAGCACAGGCGTTCCATTGCTTCCAGCAGTCACCTAAGCGTATGCAGCGTGAGCAGCCAGATGGCCATTTTCGGTTTATATAAAGTTTGCTGCAACAGAAACTCCAAAGCCCCTCCTTTTTTTTAAATTAATTTATTTATTTATTTATTTATTTATTTATTTATTTATTTACAAAAAGAAAATTTACTAATGAAAGACAGCTGGAGGTGTGCTGGGCGTGGAGGAAGAATAAATGAAGGAGAGGAGGACTCTGGGTAAAGGCTGGGGCAGGGAGGAGGCTCTGCAGGGAGCATCAGGGGCTTGCAACCAGCAAAGTCTGAGGGCAGGTGATTTCTGGATGGGGGGGCAAGAGACAGGGGCTTTTCTCTCCGTGCAGCTTTTACCCGAGTGGTTTCAGGAGAGTGGAAAGCGGTACCCAGGAGTCATTAAGCAGTAACTTCCCTGCAGGCTTTAGCTAAGGAGCAGTGCTGACTTGGTGGCAGTGGAGGATAGATTGGGGAAGCCGTTGCTCACTGAAATCACTGAATGCTTTGGGGTATATTCATCCTTCAGATGCCTAAGCCAGAAGGGTCCGCAGAAGACTGTTCCCAAGCCCCACCTTCTCATGCCAGGGTCTCCCCTGAGAGTCTCTCAGAGTAGGGAGAGGGGACCGGGAAGTGGCTCTGTAGTCACTGGAGGCAGCCAAAACCCATTTTGGGGGTCGTTCTGTGAGTGCTTAGAGACAAGAGTTTCACAAATCATAGAGTGCGTGTGATTGTGAAGCAGGTTTATAGGTCATACGTATACATAGATTGACTTGATGAATTTTAGAAACCTGTTTTAAATATTGAAACGTATCCAGGATTTCCACCTCCTTTTATTAACATGGACCTCTTCTCTCTCCACTGTCAGCCAAAAATAGGAGTAAGTTCACAGAAAGAGCAACTCCAAGGACTTCTCACTCTCACAGTTTGCAGTGGTGATAGAGAGCCACAGAGTTCCAGTGTGATGTAATCAAACCCTCTCCCTGTGCACTCGGTGTGATCGTGACCGTCACTTTGCTGTGCCTTTGGGATGTGTGGGCTACTGATGTGCCCCTGTCATTTTGTTTCTCTGAGAAGTAGCTTTAATGCCACTGCAGTGGTAGGAGGACTGAATATCGCAGTCCTCCCCTGGGGGCCAGCAGCTTTGTTTAGACCATGTCTCTTTATAATTGTGATGGAATCATCTATTTGTCAGGGAACATACCAACTATATTTGTCCTTTTTTTTTTTTTTTTAAAGACTTTATTTATTTATTTGACAGAGAGTGGGAGAGAGAGAGAGAGCAAGCAAGCACGCACAAGCAGGGGAGGAACTGAGGGAGAGGTAGAGGCAGATTTCCTGCTAAGCAAGGAGCCCAACATGGGGCTCAATCCCAGGACCCCGGGATCATGACCTGAGCTGAAGGCAGATACTTAACCGACTGAGCCACCCAGGCGCCCCTTGTTTGTCCTTTTGATTTCCATTTTTATAGGCAGGTCTTTGAGACTGAACCGAACAACCTTAGCTGATACTATATTCCAAACTCAAAATATTACAGTGTGGAAGCACATTTTTAGTGTCATGGCAACTTAGGGCAACCTATTTGCTTCACTTACATACAGATGTAAATGTATATGTATTACAGACATAGCACATACATAATGTGCCTTCTAAATCACTGAAGTGCATGCTTATAGAACGTAGAAATACTGAACCAACTTTGCAATGAAAACTATTAGTGAATGCACACAGATTCTAACATGTTGATTTTGCTGTTGTTTTTAAAAGATGCAACAACATTTTGAATTTGAATACCAGACCAAAGTGGATGGTGAGATAATCCTTCATCTATACGACAAAGGAGGAATTGAGCAAACAGTTAGTATGCTGGATGGGGTGTTTGCATTTATTTTACTGGATACTGCCAGTAAGAAAGTGTTCCTGGGCAGAGATACTTACGGAGTCAGGCCTTTGTTTAAAGCCATGACAGAAGATGGATTTTTGGCTGTGTGCTCAGAAGCTAAAGGTAATAGGAATATTTTCTGTATAGGAATTTTTCTGTAGGCTTTTGTTATTGCTCTGGTTTTGTGTTTCCCTCCAGATCATATTTGCAAATCCCGTGGTGGGCAATCCAGAAGTTTTCAAGTGACTGTTTCTCAGGGTTTTTAGAATAATGTATCTAGAACTAGTCTGTTCATGGTATTCCCTGGTTAAAACTTTTTTTTTTTTTTTTTAATTTATTTATTTATTTGACACAGAGAGAGAGAGAGTGTGTGTGTGAGCACACAGGCAGGGGGAGCAGCAGACAGAGGGAGAGGGAGAACCAGGCTCCCTGCTGAGCAGGGAGCCCGATGTGAGACTCGATCCCAGGACCCCGGGATCATGATCTGAGCCAAAGGCAGATGCTTAACTGACTGAGCCACCCAGGTGCCCTGGATAAAACTTTTTAATTACTCCTCACCCCTACCCCTATAGGGGTTGTATGGCTCTGTTGAGGTCTGCTAGCTAGTGATGGGATCTGGGTCCAGTCTGGTCTTTGAATTCATATGACAGATTACTGGGCTGACACACTCAAATTGTAAATCATAATAAGCATTTAGATAGGCTGTTCCTATTTACAATAGAACATTGATTTTGTATCAAAGATCGTGGTGGCATCAGGTTCGTTACTCACTGTGAAAACTTACTGAGGAAATTTAGATTATACTATTAATACACAGTATATAATAACTAGTAAAGGGGTAGATGCCCGACTCAATGTCCAACTTTAAAGTACCTCATACTGGATCATTTTGCTTGTCAAAGGTCCAGGAACCACGGCTGTTTTCTTAAAATACCTCGGTCAAAGAAATGACTGCCAGGATATCGTAAAATGAATAATTTCAAGTCCATCTCCTTGCTTAGTGTACCTTTTCTTTTTATACTTAATTTATTATAGAAAATAGATTTTCTTGATTTGAAATTTCAGCTAGGGAGAAGAAAGGGAACATTGGGGATTTTCCTCTTGCTCTGAATTACGAGAAGTCAGTGTAGCCTTGCTAGACGTCTCTGTACCACTGTGACCTCTCTAGTAAGTAGACAGTAGCATTGGGGTTAATTTTTCCCTATTTTGCTGATATAATGGACATGTGTTTATATGAAAAAGGGAAAATAAATAGGAATGCAGAGGATAGTAAGTTAACTGTGAGAGTTAGTGTGAATTGTAGCGTGAGTAAAATTCTCTTTTCGAATTTATAGGTCTTGTTAACTTGAAGCACTCCACGACTCCTTTTTTAAAAGTGGAGCCTTTTCTCCCGGGACACTATGAAGTTTTGGATTTAAAGCCAAATGGCAAAGTTGCCTCCGTGGAAATGGTCAAATACCATCACTGTAGAGACGAGCCTCTGCATGCCCTCTACGACAACGTGGAGAAACTGTTCCCAGGTACCAGGGCAATGCCCACCGGAAATGCTTTCCTGTCACTAGAACGGGTCAAGTCTGAAGAGCTATGTCCTATTTAGTTTGGATGTGGCGCACTGGGATTTGGCAAAGTCCACAGTTGAGGACGTGTCATCATGATAGATACAGATGAGTGTGTACCTCGTTTCAGTAAATCATTCAGCCCAAGATTTTCTGGAACTGTTTACTTACTTTATGTGTCTGTAGGTTTTGAAATAGAAACTGTGAAGAACAACCTCCGGATCCTTTTTGACAATGCCATTAAGAAACGCTTGATGACAGACAGAAGGATTGGCTGCCTTTTATCAGGTGAAGGCTGTTAAAAAGGCTAATTATACTGAATGCGTATTTAAGTAAATGATTTGTAGCCATCCCTGAGGTTTTGACGATAAAATATTGAGGATTTAATCTTTCTCTCCGTTAGAGGACAAAATGTTTTCTGTAAGCTGCATTTAATATTCATACTAATATAGCAATGACTGGTTACATTATAATTACTGGGATGAGTGAGCTAATAAACATTCTTTAGAATCGTGTCTAGTGATTTTCTTTTTTTTTTACCAATTCAAAAACTGCAAACATTATCTCGGGTTAGATATGTTAGATTATTTTCTTTGATTAAAGTTGATTTTCAGTTTATAAAACTTGGGGTTTTAAATGGTAAAACTCTAATCTTGGGGCTTAACAGGATTGTAAATCCTACCCGTTCCTGTCTTACGCAAGGCGCCTAACCCATGTACTTCCGGTCTCGCTCACAGGGGGCTTAGATTCCAGTTTGGTTGCTGCTACCGTGTTAAAGCAGCTAAAAGAGGCCCATGTTCAGTACCCGCTCCAGACATTTGCAATCGGCATGGAAGACAGCACTGATTTACTGGCTGCTAGAAAGGTAAGACACTATCTCTGCCCATTACGTAGTTAAGACAGACGTGTTAGCATAAAAATCAAGCCAATAATTAATGATGCTATGCTTATGCTTCTGTATTGACTCAGGTAATTATCTTAAATATATTAAAGGAGGATGAAATGCCTGTCGAATATCAGCGGTATTGCACGCTGTCCTCTAGATACTTCTACCAAGGTCCGTGCAGTCATCATAAAAACCCAACGATAATAATTCTTCTTGAACGTAAGGGCATGGTATAGTGGTTAGGACTGCACACTTTGGAGCCTGACCGCTGGTTTCAAATCCTACCTCCACCATGTAATTCCTCATTTGTGTAATGGGAGTAATAGCATCTACTGAGTTTGGTGGCGAAAATGATAGAATTCATATAAAGTGCATAGGATAGAACACAGCATGTAGTAAGTACCTTGTAAACGTTAGCTGTTATTTTTTTGTTATAAAGCAGTGTGTGTTAGGATTACGGGCAGAGGGGACCTTGTACATGTATATTCAGTGTTCGGGAGACCTTGTTCCTAGTCTGGAAGAGCTTATGTAGAATGGAAGAGAAAGAGCTAGAGAGCAGTCTCTATGCCGAAAAAACCCAAAATACCCAAAGAAAAAAGAAGGGGGGGTGGCATTTCCTTTAGGAATAATATCCTGAATGGAACGTAAAGCATTACTGGAGGGCCTTTGGGGGGGCCAACATTAGAGTGGGGCCCTGTCAGACTAGAGAGGAGGTGAGTAACTCACAGGTATGGGGGGCACACCAACTGGACGGTACTCTGGACAGTTAGGTTGAAGTGTTGGGGTGGGAAGAGCTGATGGGCTGTCTACCTCTTAGTTGAGTCATGGCAGAGACTGCGGGGGGCCAGGAGACCTGACCGGGGGACCGTGTGTGCAGTGGCCTGGAGAATCATTCCCTTTTATTTTTGCCTGGTGTGTTGTTTTTCACTGTTGTTAACTTATACTGTGTTGTGAACTACTGTCATATTTCCTTCTCAAAGGCAGTTCTTTTCTTTAAATCACAAGTATATGGATGTTTCTAAAATAATCAGGTGGCAAATCACATTGGGAGTGAACACCATGAAGTCCTCTTTAATTCTGAGGAAGGCATTCAGGTCCTGGATGAAGTCATATTTTCCTTGGAAACTTACGATATTACAACAGTTCGAGCTTCAGTAGGTAAGGTATTTTAGGATATCAAAAACTTTTTTTTCTAAAGATTTTATTTTTATTTATCTATTTGATAGAATTAAAAAGAGCATGAGAGGGGAGAGGTCAGAGGGCGAAGCAGACTCCCCGCTGAGCAGGGAGCCCGATGTGGGACCTGATCCCGGGACTCCAGGATCATGACCCAAGCCGAAGGCAATCACTTAACCAACTGAGCCACTCAGGCGCCTCTCAAAAACATTTTTAATACTAAAAAAAGTATAAGGGTTAAAAGATTATTTCACACAATAGTTTAAAAAACAATACTTAAAAATAAATGCAAGTAAGATTCCTGGGTCAGCAGTATTTTAAGACAAGACCATTTAAGAATTCCCCCAACCTATTTTGGAGGGAGAGGAAGAAATACCTACGCTTCCACATTGATGGTATCATTACAGACGGTCCTTTACTTACCGTGGTTCCACTTAAACAATTTTTGACTTTACGATGGTATGAAAGCAATATGCTTTCAGTAGAAACCGTACTTTGACTTTTGAATTTGGGTCTTCTCCTAGGCTAGTGCTGTGCATACGATACTCTCTCCTGAGGCTGGGCTGTGGTAGTGAGCCCAGAGCCCAGCCAGCCAAGTGATCACCAGGTTCAGCAACCGAAACACAACCGCTCTGTACCCACACACCCATACTGGTTTTCACTCTCAGGACAGTATCAGTAAATTACATGAAATATTTGTAATAAAAGTAGGCTTTGTGTTAGGTGATTCTGCTCAGCCTTGGGCTGATGTAAGTGTTCTGAGTACATTTAAGGCAGGTGAGGCTAAGCTAGGATGTTCAGCAGGTTAGGTGAATTAAGTGCACTTTTGATATTTTCAACTTAAGTGGGCTTATCAGGGCAAAAGTCAAGGAAGATCTGTGTTTCCATTTCTCCAAAGAGCAGATGCAGATTTTCTGCATTTCTCCCCGCCCCACCAATTTCTCTGCATATAGTTTCTTGGGCTATATCAGGAAAAAGATCTGTGTTGTAACTAATTTCTGTAAGGAATACTCATTTTACACATATTTTGGGAACTCTTCCATCATAGGACTTGTCAGTCAGTAACTCTGAGTGCCCAGCAAGCAATACTAGTTTTGTCCTGTGGCTATATACCAAAATCAGAAGTACACTCCAAATAAGACTGAACCTATGTGGAGCCTCTAACATGCTCCTGGCTTACATAAGCCTCTCTCTGAAGAGACTCAGTATCCGGTACCTCTCTACACAAAGTTCAGAGCATAAGACTATTATCACAGGGCTGAAATTGCCCTCGAGGGAACAAAAATTGGTTCTTGGAGGGTAACAAAATCTTAGGTATTACAGTGGTCGGTGGCCCTCCAAAGGGCCGAAGTATATCCACAGATACATAGTATATCCGGCACTAATATTTCATTGAGAGGCAATTAGGAAAAAATGTCTAAAAAGGTTGGCAATCATGAAAAAAAAGAAGGTAAAGGACCAATACTGGTTTACAGGGATGGACAGCCAGAACCAATGGAGATCTTTTAATAATTTACATAGTATTCTTAACCACATGTGAAATTTGGTGGATGGAGAATGTTAGGAAAAAAAATCTAAACTACCCAAACTCCCCACTCCTGTTATTTTTGTACAATGATACTGGTATGAAAGTTACGAATTTTTTTTTTTTTAGATATTTGTCATTGTTCACTTTAACAAAGTTTTAAGGTAGACAGACATTCTTGGTCTAAAAGCATTACAAGTTTAAAATCTGAATAGAAAATTCTAGAGTGGTTTTGGGCTATTCCATTGCAACAGTACATTAGGTACATTAAAATGGCTTATAGATAAAGTCATTTTGGAAGCTACTTATTACAGAGTTCAATCTAAGTAAAACTCAGCTTCCACAAGCCAAACAGCATTTTTGGTGGAATTATGTTGACGTAAACAATATATGTCTCTCTTCTAAGGTATGTACTTAGTTTCCAAGTACATTCGGAAGAACACAGATAGCGTGGTGATCTTCTCCGGAGAAGGCTCGGATGAGCTGACGCAGGGTTACATCTATTTTCACAAGGTAAGCATTACTGAAATGGAGGGATATTGGTGCGAGGCTCGGGAAAGTGAACTGCTTGACTACTTGCTGTCCTCTCTTGTCACAGTAGCCCTAACAGTCGAGTGTCTTGTGACGTAGGTGAGGGAAGCAGATCCTGTCCGCTTTGTCTTCCTTTTGGGGGAAAAGAAGTCTTCCTGGAGTCAGATAGTCTGCATTCCTCAGGACCGGCTGAGCATGGGAATCGCGGTTCTGATATTTCTTACCATCCTGTGGCAGCATGGTTATCACCCACAGTGTCCATTTTATTGCCTGACACCAACCGTTTGGTGTGAAGGGAGGCCTGGTGTAGCAAGCAGGGACTCCCTTCCCCAGACCGCGTGTAGCTTCTGGTCTTACCCGCACTTAGAGCGGAAATGTGGGAAAGAGCGAGAAATAAAAACTGTTCGGTGTGCACAAAGCCAAGCTGTTGGTGTATTTGTAACTTCATCTGTTTGTTTGTCAAACAGGCTCCTTCTCCTGAAAAAGCCGAGGAGGAGAGTGAGAGGCTTCTGAAGGAACTCTACTTGTTCGACGTGCTCCGGGCAGATCGCACCACTGCTGCCCACGGGTAACTCAGTAGTTGAGAAGCTGTCATAAAGATAGCCTCAAAAAGCTCAGTGGCTGATTATTTCTTTCAGTTGGCTATATGTTGCAAAGTATGACTTTTTAGAGAAAATGAAGCTCTTCTCATCCAGAGGGTTACTGTGGCTCTGATGAAGGGACTGTAGGTTTAGACAGACTTTCTGCCTTTAAACACAGCCCACTCTGCTGCCATTGGAACGGAGAGGGAAGGCAGATGCAGCTCTTTCTAAGCCTTTTTGAGAGAAGTAAAAATTACACACCCCCACGAAACAAGTGTTGAGGACCTGCCATGCCTGTTGGACGCTGTGGCGACCGTGTGTGGGCACAGAGCGGTGAAGATCCAAGAGGGCTGATTGGATTCTAACAGGTTCCTATGAGACCATTTCTGGATGCCTAAAGTTGTTGCTTTTTAGCTAGTCATGTTGGAGAATTCAAGACTCTTACTGTACATGATAGACAACCGACATCAAATGTTTTAGTTGCTTCTACCAAATCACACTTAGATTGGGAAATAATAAAATATGGTGTGGGGAATGTACTGAATCCATGGTTATTATCCTATCCATTTGTCTTACCCAGAGTCACCTGGATCCAGGAAACATATTGCTGCCTTTGATGAAACAGTGTGGATCAGTGGTTTATACCAAATGTTATATGTAAACTAGTCATTTAGTAGTCAACAATTTTGAATTCTTACAGTTTTTAATAAGACGAGAGATGGGCTTACCTGGAAAAGACACTGAGGTGTAGGAAAAGTACATTCTCAATGATCAGGTCACTCATGATTCTTGCCTTTTTCTGCTTTTTGAGGTGTGCACTTAATTGTTCGTAGAAGGGAAAGTAAAATTATTGTCAGTTTGCCTCATTCCCTAGATAATAAACATCCTGTTTTGAATGAAGATTTTTGTGTTCATGTGGTAGTGCAGGATAATCAGGAGGACTGCAAAAATGACTTTACCATCTTAACATTACTTAGAGGCTGATTGCATTCCTAAGAAACTCTCAAGGACAATCTGAATGGACAGGCACTAAATATCCATTTTGATTTAGATTTTCTTTTCCCCTTTAAGCCTTGAATTGAGAGTCCCTTTCCTGGATCATCGATTCTCTTCCTATTACTTGTCTCTGCCACCAGATATGAGAATTCCTAAGGTAGGTGAATCAATGCAAGATAAAAAACTGTCCATTGATATCGAATATATCAGAACTTTGATGTTCCTTTGTTTTCATGTCAGAATGGGATAGAAAAACATCTCCTGCGAGAGACCTTTGAGGACTCCAATCTGATACCTAAAGACATTCTCTGGCGGCCAAAAGAAGCCTTCAGTGATGGAATAACCTCGGTTAAGAATTCCTGGTTTAGGATTTTACAGGAATATATTGAACATCAGGTATAACGTCTTTAAAAATATTGTCTGGAAGAGGATGATATGGACATAGAGTTGTAATCGCTGTTCATTTTGTGTTTCGTTTAAATGTTCTGTGTGTTGGAGAAATTCTCAGTAAACGGTACTTTTGTAAGAATTTCGTAAGATTTAAATAGCATGAAGGATTATGTAGTAACATCTAGAATTGAAAGAGCAGGAGACTTACCCGTCATCACTGACCTTCATTTACCACATCATTGCGTACCTGCTGGGGCCAGACATTAGTAGGCTTAAAAGACTAAAAAACACTCAGAGCCACCATCTATTATAGACATTCACAAAAATGTTCCCTAAAAGTCACTGCAGCTGTGTATATTCTGCTATTTTAGCATTTTCTAAGTGAAGGGTGATTCAAAGGGTCTCTTGGGCAGTGAGAGTCGTGCCTTTTCATACCTTTGGTTGTTCTCGTGAAGCCACATTCAATACAAGGGTTTCTATGCCATTTAAAAAACCATTTTGTTTTTATGCTCTTCCAGGTTGATGATGCAATGATGGCAGCAGCAGCCCAGAAATTTCCCTTCAACACTCCTAAAACTAAAGAAGGCTATTACTACCGTCAGATCTTTGAGCGCCACTACCCCGGCCGGGCCGACTGGCTGACCCATTACTGGATGCCGAGGTGGATCAACGCCACTGACCCCTCGGCCCGCACTCTCGCCCATTACAAGGCAGCTGCCAAGGCTTAGGCGCCCTCCACGCTCACCCCTGTGAGGACACCCTCCCCTTGTGAAGAGTGGGGGGCTTGGGGACAGGAAGGGAAGCAGCGAGCGTCGGCCACTCAGAATAAAAGTCTTAAATCGGAACCATTGCTGTAGTCGCTTCTGCTCACACAGCCCCTTCACTAGAGTTAACTAGAAACCCAGCAGCTTTTACCGTTTTCCAGTAAGGTAGAGAGTGAGCCCAGGAAAGGGGGAAGGAGGCTGACGTTTCCAGGCGCTCACCCACACTCGGGCTGCTTTAGAAGACTTGGGCTCTGTGCCAACGTGGTTCCTTCCCATCCCGGCCTCCTGTTAGTGTGGCCTTCTCCCGGCTTCCCTCTCTGTCCTTTCTGTATTCCCAGCAGCTGGCCAGGCGGCCTTTGCCATGCCCAGGCCATCCATCCCCATCGTAGGTGGCCGTGACAGCTCTATTTTATAAAATAGCAATTCTTACCTTGTTTTCTGGGGAGCCAACACCTCTTCTGCAACTACTGTTCTAGGTCAGAGGTCAGCGGACTCTCAAGGGGCAGTAGGAGTGCAGGCTTTGCAGACAGCTGCTGGAACTGCTCGACTCCACGACTGGAGTGTAAAAGCCAGAGCCAACAGGCAAGCAAGCGGGACGGCTGTGTTCCAGTCAGAGTTTGTAAGCTCAGGCAGTCGGCTGGATTCGGCCTGCGGGCCCTCGTGCGTAGAGCCCTGTTGCAGAAAAACAACTCAAACCAAGCCTTTCTGATGAAAGGAGAAAGCATTCTAAACCAAGTGAGAAAATAGAAAGTATAACAAGGAAACATTCAATGAATGAGTAGAAGATTCTCATTTGAATGCTCATTGGTTGTTTAGGGACAACATTTTGAAATACATTATAAAGATGGAGCCCATTTAGTAGGAACCTTTGAAGAGGTAAGTGCTGGGGCGCAGGTCAACATAAGAATGCTTGGTGGGGGCGCCTTAGTAGCTCAGTCAGTTAAGCATCTGCCTTCAGCTCAGGTCCTGATCCCAGGGTCCTGGGATCGAGCCCCGAATGGGGCTCCTAGTTCAGCAGGGAGTCTGCTCTCCCTCTGCCTGCTGCTCCCCTGCTTGTACACAGACACTCTCTAATAAAATCTTTAGAAAAAAACTGCTTGATGGGAAGAGCGAGCAGGCTGGGAGTTGAGCTGGGAAGTTGGAAAATGGGGACTGTCTGAGGCAAGAGGCCCTCACTTATAATCTTCAAATGTCTCTGAAGAGCTGAGGCAATGTCCTGAGGTAATATTGGGTGACTCAATGATACTCCTGTATTTGTGGTGCTCCAAGTGCTCACACCTGGCACGACTGGGCTCCAGGCACACCTGTTCGGGGCCTGGGCACAGCCCAAAGCTAAGGGACACCAAGAGTGATGGGAAATGAGGGGATAGTGACCTGGGAGCGTACGCGCAGGAGTAAGGGATGCCATAAACCACCACGAACCGTTAGTTTTTGAGCGTAGGAATTCGGCCCTAGATTTTTAACTTCCGTGACCGAGAGCCGGCGTACACGGATACCACCTGGCCGGAGAGGTACCCAGTTTGGCCCGCTTCCTAGGCGCGAGTTCAGTCCTGCAGGTCACCCCGAACTACAGCAACTCGCTGGACGTCAAACAGGCACACGAGCTCTAGTGAAGGTTCTTGGCATGTGGTATAACCTTAGCCTCTTTTGCAACGAAAATTATAGACGGTTTGGAGAGATGGTACCCCCTGGGGCATATACACATGACTCAACAATTCGGTACCGGCCCAGCCCGTTTGCCTGGCCTACCCTGATATCGGTGACTCAGGGCTCAGGACGCACGTACTTGCTAACCCGCACAGCCCTGCTAGCAAAAGATAATCCAGGCCCTCACCAGAAACTAGAAGATTTTTAGCTCCTACTGTCCTGCCGTTTCGGCCTCGTAGGAGTCCCCTAGGGGATGATGTACCCCTTCAGAGGTCCATTTCACCTTGCCTTCATACGGAACAAGAACGGTACTTTGGGGCATGAGAGATTCCACAGAAAAAGAAAAACCACCTAAATACTACCACTGCTTCCAACAGTTCGAACATTTTCTTGCAGATCTCTTGCTATAAAGGCACAGTTGTACTTACGCAAGTCTGTGACCTTGGTTAAACAGGCTGCAAAGTTTCTTAAGTCCTTTACAGGTGTTCCATCATATACCCAAGTTCACATAAATAATAATTAATCAAAGTGGGATATTTGATCCCAGGTCCCAGGTTGTACTTAACCCCTACTCTGTGTTACCTTTCAAAAGATTATAGAATTATTTGCATGGAAAAAATCCTCCAAAATTTTTCTCTAATTCTGTATTTTAAATGGGATTATATGCCCCATTTCATGGGTAGCTCATAAGTTATTTAGCACATCTAATTTGAGCATGAGAATTTTTTTAGTTTTAAAAATGTTTCGTGAACACACATAAGCACACATCACTTGTGTAATTGAGATCTTATGGGACTGAGAGCTAATATGACTTAGATCTTATGTGAACTCTTATCTGATTTCAACCCTAGCTAGCCAGTAAAAGGATGCCAAGAAGTTAGTTCAGAGTCCTTTGTGCAACTTGGAGAATTTTTAATAACGCTAGAAAAATCTATACTCAGATTGTTTGTATATTTTAGAAACTTGGTTGTTGCGGTAGAAAATACTTACTTGATTTCTGAGGACGAACATAATACATAAAACCACAAGGTGGCAGCCGCAACACACTGATTTTTCTCTTCAGGCAGTTGAATGCATTCCTCCATCGCAGTGGTGGGGACACATTATTTATGTCAAGTTGAAGAGATAACATGTTGATTTCATAGAATCAATCCCAGCAGGGAGCTCAACAGTTTGTTATAGTTAATTAGGGAGCAGTTGTAACTTGCTAACAATATATGACTGTTGTACAGGCCGGTAGGAGCTTATATAAATATTTTTCTGAACCTTTCACCTCCCTCCTTTGATCCACCTTGTATAAAGTATGTCCTTAAAAGGAAAGATCTTTTATACAGTGAAAGGTAAGAAGGAATGCGGACAACCCCAAATTTGTTTTCATTTGCCTTTTGAATATAATCAATCTACACGGGAACTGTCATTTTCAAAACTGCTGCAGCGAGCCCTGAGTCTCTCTGTATTCTAAGGCAGCCCAAAGACAAAACCTTGTACTGAACACTTTATGTCCTGATGACAGTCAGCCTAACACTGATCTAAGACCACACCAGGTCTCTAAATCATCCTGAGAGAGGTACCCACTGCTGTTGGCATCCCCATTTTATGGACCAAAAAATGGAATGTACAGACAGCCTAGACCTTGAAAGAGGTCAACTCGTGCCCAGTGGAATAATCTGTTGATCATAACGAATACCAAAGAAAAGAGTTCTAGATTAGCAAGATGATAGAAACTTGGTGAGCCCTCATACGATGACCACTATGCAGGAATTGACTTCATGAGGTCTTACAAACGTAAGTAGGAACTTCTCTCTATACTTTGAGGTTGAGCTCGCCAGCAGAGGTTTTAGTGAGAATGTTAGAAATTCTGGAGCAGGGGTTTTGAAAGTGGAAAGTGAGGGAGGAACTCTGGATTTGTGCTTGTCTGTTTCAGGGGGTGAGAAGAAAACACAGTTGAAAAGAATGATTCAGGGTGCCTGGGTGGCTCAGTCAGTTGAGTGTCTGACTCTTGATTTCGGCTCAGGTCATGATCTCAGGGTCATGAGATCGAGCCCCACATCAGGGTCTGTGCTCAACAGGGAGTCTGCTTGAGATTCTCTGTCTCCTTCTCCTGCTGCCCCTTCCCCCCCCACACACACACACACATGCATGCTCGCTCTTGCCCACCCTCTCTCTCTTCCCCAGTAAAATTTTTAAGAAAAGAAAAAGAAAAAAAGGAATGATTTATGACTGGGTAAAGTGGCAGAGTTTCTGAGGCTATAAATCAACTGATCAGATCAAATTTTATGAACTACTGGTTTGCGATCTTTGCTAAAACACGCCAAACACAACATTATCTCAATCCTATTACATTATCACTAAATGAAGCCTCATTCTGCTTTACTTGGCACCGGGGTGGTCTGGGTTGTGTGTCTCTCAAATGACCACAAGGTGGAGCAAGATAATATTCAGCCAAATAATGGCTGATTTTGGGGGAATTTCTTGGTCTGTTTTAACTCTGAGTTCTATGTTTGTGTGTGTGTACACATTGGTGGCTTAGCACTATTTTGTGGTACTAGATTAAAACCACAACCCCCAGGTAACAACCTTGTAAACATCTTTGTCCTAGTGTACCATGGGATAGGTCCTACACCATCACCAAAATTACACAGTAGCTGAGAGGGAAAGTTGCTAGAGAGTAGAACCTCCAAGCTTTCACCACAAAGAATTTTTTTTCTTCGTAACTGTACAAGGTGGCGGATGTTGACCAACCTTATCATGATAATCACCTTAAATACACGTATACCAAGTCATTATGCTATACATGGCTAAACTTATACAATGTTGTATGTCAGTTATATCTCAATATGAGTGAAGAAAATAGCTAAGAGGAGCCAGGCGGGTGTTAATGGTGAAGCCAGCCGGGCTGGGACCGGATTGCTGTGCCCAGTGGCAAAGAAAGACCAGGACCGAGTATAGGGCAGAGCTGCTCCCTACATCCAACCTTTCCGTGCTATGGGCAATATTGCTGTTCTTTTCTTTAAGAGAACCAGAAATCTAGATTTTTAAATACTCGTTTTTAAATCTCTTGATTTTGGCAGTCTTGATCTTAGATGGTGACACAGAAGGCTCCGGAACTCACCTCCCACCGAGTCTATAGCTACACAAGGAACCGATTCCCTCTGAAAGAAATCCAGCTGAGTAACTCCTACATCTCAGTCAAACAAGGAGGAAAAAAACACTCACGTTGGAACGGGTTGGAAAGGCTGCCCCAGGCTATCATCATAAGGCCCACCCAGCACAGTGACACACAATTGGGAAGGAACTCACAACTCAGTTTCTGAGAAGTGGAGTCTTTGGGCCCCACATCTAGCCCCTCAATTTTTAAGACTTCCACCTGAGGGATGGGCCCCCCGAAAACACGAAGTTCTGAAAGTCAGTGAGGCTTGTGTCCGTGAGACTCACAAGACAGAGCAAATGAAGAAGCAGTTTTGAAATGGCTCATTAAGGCTATCCCCACAGTGCTCAAAAGCAGACACAATACTTGTCTCTCAGTCTTTTCCTAAAGGAGATATATTTTCCTATCTTAAAAATGCTGCTGCCTGAGGGTCAGGCTCCTCATTTAGCACGTATCTGGAGGGGTTGCAATGGGGGAGGCCATCTCCAAGTTCTCCCGCTGCTCTGCTCCAGACGGCTAGCGTCTCCTTGCAAAGAGCTCGTGCGCATGAACGGTGCCCTGGCTTTTGCCTGTTACCCGGATGATGCACCCTTTGATTGCCTGGCTCTGGTGGCCAGGATGACTTATATGCACAGATTCAGTGGGACTGTCACAAACAAAGAAACGTCTCAACCTGGCTGTCTAATCTCCCTCGATGCAGAGGCAGTAGACAGAAGCTCCTTTCCCAGTCTTCCCCTGAAAGAGGTATATTTGTCTATTTTAAAGGCTGCTGCCTGAGGGCCTAACTTCTAATCAGCCTAAGTCTAGGCACTGACTGAGATCCTCCCCTTTCTAGCACTCCCTCAACTGCTGGGACGCTAAGAACAAAGAAGGCTGTTTAGACAATCACAAAGGTTTGAAAGACAACCAAGAGCTCAATCTGGGCCGGTAGATAAAAATTCATCGCCTACATAAGAACCTCTGTCAGGACAGAGAGACAGAAGTGTTTTATCTAATGCATAGAAATCAACACAGAGAGCTAAGAAAATGAAAAAATGGAGAAATAGGATCCCAACAAAAGAACAAGATAAAACTCCAGAAACAGACCTTAACTAATACGTAAAAATAATGGTCATAAAGATACTCACTGAGGTGAGGAGAACAATGAATGAAGAAAGTGAGAATTTTCTATCTAAACAAAGAAAGAAAAATGTAAGTACCAAACAAAACACAGAGCTGAAGAATACAGTAAGTGGAAAATTTAATAGAGGGGCCCAATAATAGACTAGATGAAATGGGAGAAAGGATTAGCAAACTAGAAGACAGGGAAGTCGAATTTACAAAAATCAGAGGAGTAAAAAGAAAAAAAAAAAGCATGAAAGGAGTGGAAATAGCTTGGGACACCATCGAGTGGACCAATATTCACATTACAGGGGTCCCAAAAGGAGAGGAGATAGAAAGGGGCAGAAAGTTTATTCGAAAAAATAGTGTCTGAAAACTCTTCCAACTTGGGGAAAGAAACAGACATCCAGATCCAGGAAGCTCTGAGAGTTTCTAGTAAGATGAACTGAAAAAGACCCACATCAAGACACATTATAATTAAATTGTCACTAGTTAAAAACAAGGAGATGACATCAGGAAGATGGAAGGCTAAGAGGTTCCAATGATTGTCTTCCCAAACACACACACACACTCTCACATACATACACACTAAGTAAACCAAGGAAAATAGTTCAGGAAAAGCTCTGGACTCTAAAGTAGCAGCAAAACCCTGCAGAGATTCAAAAAACAGTGAAGGGTGGCTGTATAGAAAAGCACAGGAAGCCTATACCTGTGTCACAGTCAAGAGCAGCTTGACACCAGGAAGGACGAATTCAGAAGAATTTTACCCCACTGGAAAGAAGAGAGCAGGAGAACCCCAGCAAGCCTCACCAATGGGTGACGAAGGTCTCCCAGAGCCTTGGCCACCACTGATCCCAGTTGACAGAACTGCCTCAGAATGCCCCGTCCGCTGCACTGTGTTTACTCCCAAAGGCTGGAGCTGCCCCTGCTGTGGACCTGCCCGCTGGAGCCCCAACCGCTGCCGTGCCCCAGTCTCCAGGAGTGGGAGGCCACAGCACCTCACCATACAGAGGACCACAACTGCTATTGCTTTGCATTCCGCTCGACCCCAGGCTGCGGCTTTGTCCCATCATTATCAGAGCAGCCTCTGCTGTTCTAAGCCCCACACCCTGGGTCCCAAGTCATTCTCTGACCTAAATTATTGGGGCCATCCTTTCTTAGCCCAGCCTCCCCCCAGGTCATGGCTCTGAACCCTCATTTCTGGAAATGGGCTGCCACTACTGCGAACCCCATCCCTCTCATCCCCCCCACCCCCCGTCCCAGGTTGCAACTCAACTGACATTGCTGGTGCTGCTGCTGGCCTCAGACCCATGCCCCATCCCCGTTCACAGCTCTGAACCTTCCTTGTTGGGACTGGGCTGCTGCCTCCCTGAGCCTCACTCCCTTGGTTCCAGGTCATGGCCATGAACCATAATTTCCAGGGGTGCTTCTATTGCCCTGAACCTCACTCCCCCAGGCCCCAGGCCCTGGCTCTGAACTCTCATTGCCAGAACTGTGCTGCCACTGCTATGAGCTTAGCTCCCCAGGTCCCAATATGTGGCTTCAGCAAAGAACCACCACGGTTCTGCGGCTGCTATCTTCTGACTGCCCCTGGGGCCAGAGTTGGGACTTTGACCCTCTATCTCCAGGCTGTGCTGCTACTGCCCCCTACCCTCTGGGCCCCAGCCACTGCTGCACCTTGTCATCCCAGGACCCATGCCACTGCTGCAGCCCATCCTCCTTGGGCAGCAGTCACTTTGGTGAGCCTCCAAGTCCTGATTTCATGGGAGACCTACACATGCCTGTCCCTTAGCTACCAGTGCCACAGTGACAGCAAGTGCATCTGTGTTCCGGGACTGGGCTGCTGTGGTAGTTCCGTGTTGCCTGATCCCAGGACTCTGGCTCTGATGCTGCTCTGAGCACCAACATGCCAGGCCAGGTGCTGAGAAGGGTCCCCTTAACTAGAATGTCCTTCCAGGGGCAAGAAAAAGTACAGAAAGATGCCAGGAGATTTTGCTTCTGATGCTCCCATAGCTCTCCTTGCCCCTGACACCTGTAGGACCTCCACAGTATTGGCCGCGGAAGGTTCCTATAGTCTGGCCAATGCTATTCTCAGCCGAGGGAGCTGCATGGAGACTATGCCACTGTACCTTCTTAGGAACCAAAGATGCTGCATCCGACCCAGCCAACACCCTCACAGCCACTTCTGGGTGAAAGCCTTTTCCCACCAAAGATAGTATGAAAAGGCTGGAAGAGGCGATTGCACTCATCAATGCAAAACCATCAGAAAGATAAAAAAAAGTAAGGAAACAGAACACTACCAAAGGAACACAATTTTCCAGTTACTGACCTAATCTCCCCAAAGTGGAGATCTATGAGTTATCTGGAAAAGAATTCAAAATAATTATTTTAAGAAAGCTCAGCGAGATTCATGAGAACATAATAAGTTATGAACAAAATGAAATAGAAACAGGGAAGAAATTTAAAAAAAAAAACATTCTGGAGATGAAGAGTACAATGAATGCAATGAAAAAAATGCAACAGAGAACTTCCACAGCAGGCACAATTAGGCAGAAAAAAGGATCCATCAGTTTTAAGACAGATCTGTTGATATTACCCAGTTGGAGGAAATTCAAGAAATTGGAAGGAAAAGAGTGAATAAAGCCTACCTGTATTAGGGGAAACCAACAAGTAAAATAATATTCATACTATGGGAATCTTACCAGAAGAAGAGAGGGAGAAAGGGACAGAAATCTTATTTAAAGGAAAAATAGCTGAATTTCCCAAACGTAGAAAACAATATAGCCATCTAGGTAGGCGAAGGTCAAAGATCTCCCCAAATAAACTAAACACAAAGATATCTTCACCAAGACATATTATAATTAGGCTCTCAAATATCAAGGACAGAATTTTTAAGACAGCAAGAGATCAAAGTAGTATCAGATACAAAGGGATTCTGATAAGGCAATCAGCAGATTTATCTGCAGAAAGCTTACAAGCCAGGAAAGAGTGGAAGCATAGATTCAAAATGCTCAAAGAAAAAAACTTATCAAAGGCCCAGCAAAATTGTCATTCAGAAATAAAAGTAAGATAAAGACATTTCCAAACAAATAAAAGCTGAGGGAATTTCTCACCAATAGACTTGCCAGACCAAAAAAAAAAAAAAGAAAAGAAAAAAATACTGAAAGGAATTAAAGCTGAAATGAAAGGACACCAAATAGCAACATTAAAACATATGAAAATATAAAATTCACTGGCAAAGGTACATATATAGCCAAATTTAACTCTAATACTGCAATGGTGGTGTGTAAATCACTTCAAACTCTAACATATGGGTCAATACACAAAAGTGTTAAAGTAATTATTACTATAATAGTACATCAATGGATACACAATATAAAAAGACATTAATTGGTACATCAACATAAATTGTGGGGGTGTGTAAATGAGTAGAAATTTTTAATGCAATTGAAGTTAAGCTGTTATTAGCTTAAAACAGAAGCTTGTTACTATAAGATGTATTATAAAAGCTTATGGTAACCACAGAGTAAAAACCTGTAAGAGACACAAATGATAAAGAAAAAGAGCCAAAGCTCACTAGAACAAATAATCAGTGACTCACAAAGAAAAAGAACAAGATATGAAGAAAGGAACAAAAGAACTACAAAACTATCAGAAAGCAATTAACAAAATGGCAATAGTAAGTTCTTACCTATCAAAAGTGATTCTAAATATAAATGGCTTGAATACTTCAATTAAAAGACACAGTGACTGAATGAATTATATGGTGTCTGTAAGAGACTCACTTAAGCTTTATGGACATTCATTGGCTGAAAATGAAAGGAATGAAAAAGATAATCCATGCAAATGGAAACCATAAGAGAGTAAGAGTAACTATACTGATAATATACTTTAAAAAGACAAGAAGTCAAAAAGTCAAAAAAAGAGGTAAAAAAAAAGTCATTATATAAATGATAAGGGTCAATTCATCAGGAAGATATAGCAACTGTAAACATATAGGCACCCAATATTAGAACACCAAATTATATAAAATGACTATTAATAGATCTGAAGGATAAAACAGACAGCAGTGCATTAATAGGGCACTTTGATACCCTATTTTCAACAATGGATAGATCGTCCAGACAGAAAATCAATAAGGAAATAATGGATTGGAATGACACTTTAGACCAAATGGACCTATCAGACATATACCAGAATATTCCATCTGACAGCAACAGAAGACACATTCTTCTCAAGTGCACACAGAACATTTTCCAGGTTAGATTACATGATAGGCCACAAAACAAGTCTTACTAAATTAGGAGGACTGAAACCATTCTAAGTATCTTCTTCTATGACAATGGTGTAAAAATAGAAGTCACTGATAGGATGAAAGCCGAAAAGTTCACAAACGTGTGAGATTAAACATGTTACTGAAAAACTAATGAGTCAAAGAAGAAATCAAAAGGCAAATCAACAAAAATCTAAAAAACAAATGAAAATGGAAGCACAGTATATCAAAACCTATAGGATATTGCAAAAGCACTTCTAAGAGGAAAGTTTATAGTAATGAACACCTATATTAAGAAACAAGAAAGATCTCAAATAAACAACCTTACATCTCAAGAAACTAAAAAAGAAACTAAGCTCAATGTAAGCAAAATGAAGAAAACAACCAAGATCCAAACATAAAGAAATGGAGACCAGAAAATGGCAATGAAACTATAAGCTGGTTTTTTGGAAGAAAAAATGAACAAACCCTTAGCTAGGTTAACTAAAACAAAAAGATAAAGGACTCAAATAAATACAATCAGAAATGAAAGAGGAGATGTTACAACTGATACCACAAAAACACAAAGGATTATGAGAGACTACTATGAATAATTATATACTATCAAACTGGATACCCTAGAATAAATAGGTGGATACCTTCTTGGGAACATACAACCTATCAAGGCTGTATCATGAAGAAATATAAAGTCTGAACAAATTACTAGTAAGGAGATTGAATTAGCAATCAAAACTTCCCAACAAAGAAAAGCCCAGGCCTACATGGTTTTAGTGGTAAATTTTACCACACATTTAAAGAATTATTAGCACCAATCCATTTCAACCTCTTCCAAAAATTTGAAGAAAAAGAAACAAGCCCAAACTCATTTTATAAGACCAGCATTACCCTGATACTAAAGCCCGATAAGGATGTTACAAGAAAAGATAATTACTGGCCAATATCCCTAACGAACACAGATGCAAAAGTTCTCAAAAAGTATTAGCAAACTGCATTCAACACGTTAAGATGATCATTCGCCATGATTAAGTGGGAATTATGCCTGGGACGCAACTGAAATTCAACATCCTCACATCAATCAATGTGGCTGAGACCACATTAGAAAGTGAAGAATAGAAGCCATATAAGCATCTCAATAAACGCAAAAAAGTATTTGACGAAATACAATTTTATGATAAAAACAATCAGTAAATTGCGTAAGAAGTAAAGTTCCTCAACATTAAAGGCCATATACAATAAGCACACAGCTAACATCATGCTCAACAATGAAATGTGAAAATCCTTTCCTCTGGATTAGGAATAAGACAAAGACGCTCACTCTCACCATTTCTGTTCAACATAGTACTGAAAATCGTAACCGTGGCAATTAGGCAAGAAAAAGAAATTTAAAAATCTGTATCAGAAAGAAAAAAATAAAATAGTCCCTGCAGATAACAGATTTATATATATAAAACCCTAAAGACTTCACGAAAAAACTCTTAGAATAATTAAATTCAGTAAATTCGCAGTACACAAAGTCAATATACAGAACGCAGTTGCATTTCCATATGCTAAAAACAAATAATCTAAAAGAATAATTGAGAAAACAATCCCCTTTACAACCATATTAAAAACAATAAAGTACTTAGGAATAAATTTAAATAAGGAGGTGAAAGACCTGTACATGGAACACTATAAGACACTCATTAAAGAGACTAAAGAAGACACATAAATGAAAACATATCCCATGTTCTTAAATTGGACAAATTAATATTGTAAAAATATCCACACTACCCAAAGTGGTCTACAAATTCAATGCAATCCCAATCAAAATCCCAATAGTATTTTTCACAGAAATAGAGAAAACTTTCCTAAATTTTTTCTGGACTTACAAAATACCCCGGATGGCCACTGTGATCTGGAGGAAGAAGAAGGCTGGACGTATCATGCTTCATGATTTTAAACTGTATTCCAAGGGAAAGTAATCAAAACAGTAAGGTACTGGCATAAAAACATCCACGGAGACTATATATAAACTCATGCATATATAATCAACTAAGTTTTAACAAGAAAGTCAAGAAAACAAAATGAGTATAGTCTCTTTAATAAATGGTGCTGAGAAAATTGGACATCCACATACAAAAGAATGAAAATGAAACTGGACCACTGTTTTATCCGACTCCTAAAAATCAATTTGAAATGGATCAAAGACTTATATGTAAGACCTGAAACCATAAAACTCCTAAGAAAAAACATAGAGAAAATTCTTGACATTGATCTTGGCAATGATTTCTTGGATAAGACACCCAAAACACAGGCAAAAAAAGCAAAAACAAACAAGAGGGACTACATCAAACTAAAAAGCTTCTGCACAGTAAAGGAAACTATCAACAAAATGAAAAGACAATCTATGTAATGGGAGAAAGTATTTGCAAATCATTTGCCTGATAAGGAGTTAATATCTAAAATATATAAGGAATTCATACAACTCAATAGCAAACAATCTGGTTAGAAATTGGGCAGAGGATCTGAAGAGACAGTGTTCCAAAGAAGATACACAAATGGTCAACAGGTACTTGAAAAAGTGTTGAACATCACTGATCATCAAGGAAATGCAAATCAAGATTATAATGAGTTACTACCTCACATCTGTTAACATGAGATAATAAGTGTTGATAAGGATATGGAGAAAAAGGAACTCTTATGTGCTCTGTTGGTGGGAATGCAAACTGTTGCAACCACTAAGGAAAATATGTTGGAGGTTTATCAAAAACTTAAAAATAGAACTACCATGATCCAGCAATTCTACCTCTGGTTATATGTATAATAGAAACAAAATCACTATCTAGAAGACGTATCTACACTCCTCCAGTCATTGCAGCATTATTTATAATAGCCAAGACGTGGAAACAACCTAAGTGTCTATCAATGGATAAATGCAAAAGAAACTATGGTGTGTGTGTATATATATATATATATACACAATGGAATATTATTCATCCACAGGAAAGAAGGAAATCCTATCATTTTCTGACAACACAGAAGGACCTGGAAGGCATTATGCTAGGTGAAACAAGACAGAAATAACAAGGGAGGGAAACAGGCCTGGGGGTTCAATCAATCACCAAAGGTCACTGACTTAATCAATTGTGCCTATGTAATGATACCTCTATAAAAATCCAAAAAGACAGGGTTCAGACAGTTTCCGGGATGGTGAACCAGAATGCGTCCATGTGTTATGTCCCAAACTCGATGGGGATAGAGGCTTCTGAGTTTGGGACCCTGCCATATGTATTTCTTCAACTAGCTGTTGATTCATATCCTTTCTATCCTCTGTAATAAACTGGTAGTCTAGAAAATAAGTTTCCTTGGTTCTGTGAGCCATTCTAGCAAGTTCATCAAACTCAAGGAGGGGGTCATGGGGTCTGATTTATAGCCGATCAGTCAGACTACCGGTGAACAATCTGATTTTGGGACAGGCATCTTAAGTGGGGGGCAGTCTCGTGGGACAGAGCCCCTAATCTGTACGATCTGATGCCATCATCTGTGGAAATACCAAATAGAAGTTGTTTTTTCTTTTAAAGACTCTTTTTCCTTTTTCTTTCTTTTTGTCTCAGAGGTTATATTAGTCAAGAACTATCTTCTGGAATATTTACATCTCTAAGGGTTTGAGAAAGGATATAGGATTTCTCTAAGAAGGAATTCAGAGGCACGTATGCCAATTATCTGAAATCTCAGGTTACTACCATTTAATTTTTTCTTTAAGTGTAGGATAGTCCAAGGAATTGTGTGTCATGGGAGGGGGCAAAATGGCTATTGTAACGATCTGATGCCATCATCTGAAGATGATGCCATCTTCAGGCGGAAAGTGTCAGAACTGAGTTACATTTGTGGGACAGTTGGTCAGTGTCTACAAAGAATTAGAGAATTGCTCGGTTGTAAGGGGAGAAGACCCTCACAATGGAACTTCTACCAGAACTGAAATGTCCTTGGAGCGTGGCTTTGTGACTAATGAGAATGTTCTCTGTGGTTTCCACAGCTGGGGGACACAGGTTATTGCACTTGTATCAGGCGGTTAGTTAGCTGGCTAGGCACCCTGAACACAAAATGACAAGCAGAATTCTCTTTGCCAGACCATGCTAGTTCTCAGGGGAGTTTGTCTTAATAAAGGGGTCTCAGTCCATAAGGGGCCTTTGTCATCTCCGCCTTAGTTGCCCTGTTAGCTCTTACTAAGTCTCATCCTAGCATTGGCCACCCTGTATCACAGATGAGCAGGTCTGGGACTGGACCACCATATTCGTGGGAGAACCAGACAGAAGTTTCCACAAACACGAACCATTCTGTCTGTGACAATGAAGGTCTTTACTTTCTTAAGCTATTGTTTAGGCGGACCTCTGGCTCTTGGATGGCGCTGCATCTTTGCCTCTCCTATAAGGAAGGCTCGTGCCCGTAGTTAAGTCATAGAAAGGCTTATTGCTTTGGAATCACGCTGAAGTAGGCATACCTCTGGGGCGCCTGGGGCGCACGGTCTGTTGGGCATCTGACTCTTGGTTTCAGCTCAGGTCATGAGCTCAGGGCGGTGATCTCAGTGTTGTGAGATCAAGATCAGATTGAAAAAGGGGGAGAAAAAGAAAAAGATACAAGGTAATGCCTTGGCTGGTTTAAGATTCCCTTGACAAGAGTAGGTGGCAGAGATCAGACTTACAGCAAAAATTAAGAAATGCCAAAGACACTCAAGCAAGCTTGAAACCTACGTAGGCCCTGATAGCTCCCCATCCCCCCCAAAAAAAGTTTTGCCAAGGTCACTGAGAACATGCACGAGGGCTCAATTTATGTTCCTTACTCTATCCAAACCCCACTGATTTCAGGCCTTTCCATATTTTGCCCCCTCCCATGACACACAATTCCTTGGACTATCCTACACTTAAACAAAAAAATTAAATGGTAGTAACCTGAGATTTCAGATAATAGGCAAATGTGCCTCTGAATTCCTTCTTAGACAAATCCTACATCCTTTATCAAACCCTTAGAGATGTAAATATTCCAGAAGATAATCCTTAGCTAATATAACCTCTGAGACAAAAAGAAAAAAAAGATTAAAAAAAAAAAAAAAAGGAAAAAGAGTCTTTAAAAGAAAAAACAACTTCTATTTGGTATTTCCACTGGGTCCCCCACCCTAAATTTAGTCCACAGCCTCCATAAAATTACCTGTCAAAGGCAAATAAAAATCTTAAAAGTCTTTCCCATAAATACTGGTAAGAAGCTTTTGCCATTACTGAGCAGGTAACCTTAACTTGTTCTATCTGCCTAAAACACAGAATTCAGATTAAGTATAGTCATCATCATCATCATCACAACAGTAATAATGCAAAAATGACATCAACTTATAGAAGTAAGGTATAAATACAGAAACAGAATTTACTAACTCATGCATGAGATTTAAAATGAAAATTCTAAGATCTCTATTTGCATCTGCTTATATGTTTAAGGATGTCTTTATATATGTGTATGTATATGTATTTACTACCTCTGGATGTTATTGCCAAAATTAATTCATAAAGGAGCTCTGTTTTAACTGTTTTTCAATATAATAAATGCTTATATGAAATAACTACTTTAAAAACTCTCAGAAATATAGAAACTAACCCCGATGGTTTTCAAGGTCATGTGATCTGGGATAATCTTCAGTAAATAAAAGGTGGTTTAAATTTGTTGGTTTAATAAAAACAGATGTCTTTAGAGTTGTCAACATTAAATATGATGCAGACTTACAACTTTTTCTACCAGGGTTTACTAGGCAAATAAGCTCATGTTATCTATTAAATGTTTAAATTATAGAAGTTTAAATTTTCAACCTAAGAACAAAATGTACAATAAAAATAAATTGTTTGATGTATGTCAAACACAGCAGTTAAAAAAAAAAAAAGGTTGGGGACAGCTGTATATTTTAATGTTCCAGGTTCTTCGCTTCTCTAAATTTTTTCTGATACTTGCGTCATTTGTCAACAAGAAAAATATGACCATGGCCAGCTTTGTTTAATGTCTCATGAAATTTTCATGAGTAAGTCAAGCAAAATGGTTAAAAACAAGTAAATTAAATAAATGTAGGTAGGATAAAGTTTATAAATGAACTTTTCAACAATAATTATATTTTACAATGTGCTTAGATAAAAATATTTTCTAAAATATTTTTGGTAACTTGAAATCTTACAGTTATACTAAATTAAATTAAATGATGGATATTCACTATCTAGATCATTTCTAAATAAGATAAAATACTAAAATATTAATCGCTAAATGTATAGTTTACCTACCTTTGGCTTCTTATTTGAGAGAGAAAAGATATTTCAATCAGTAAACATGTTTTTCACCACACTGAAAAATTATACTATGAGGAAGCACATATCTCTAGAAATTATGAATTATGATTATGAATGGCTTATTCATAAATTTGGTAATCTATTACAGAATGCTGATAAATGAGAAAGAGTTCACAACTACTTAATTCCTAGTTTTCACTGGAAATTAGGGAATTCTAATAAATATATGTGAATAAAACTACTAGGAATAATGAAGGTAGAGGAAAGAAACTGTATGCAAAGTTTCAAGGAAAATGTGATGTGTTTGTGGTAAGGGAAGGTATGAGGTGTAAAGAATCTTTTTATCAGGGAAAAGTAGAGTAATTTTGTCCTAGTTAAGGATAGATAAAGGTTGTTTAAAAATTTAAGAAGAGGAAAATAAAGGACAAAAAAACCTAACTGGATATAAAAAGAGAGAAGAGAGTCTTGTGTGGTCAAGCTGGCTAAAATTTAATGAATTTATTAAAAGGGTTTTTAAAAAATGAGCTTCAATATCAGTACTGTGTCTACACAACACTAGAATTTAATTTCCTTTCTTAGTTAAAAGAACAAAGTTTTCCTAGATTGTTGTAAAAGACTTTCTTTACCTGTTGAATAATCTGCCTAGAGAACACAGAGTCTGTGTTTTATCAAAATAATTTCCTGTGCTTCATGTTGTTTTTATCGGGTCTTTGATAATTTGAGACAAGGAGTCTTCTCAATATTGAAAGAGCTAAGGTTTTCTTCACAAGCATGTAATCTTCCATACTTATCTTTGAGATCTTTTATTATGACTTTGTTACATAGATAGCTAAGAATTGTTTCACAGTGATCTGTGATCTTATTTGATTAAGCATTCAAGTCTTTTGACATTTTTGACAAACTTCCCAATTCGAATTGTAAGTAAACTCTTGACTTCAAACTGACTTCGAGATTGCCCAGAGGGTCCCTGGAAAATCTCAAAAGAATGTGTTCTCTGACTTTGTAAAAAAAAGAGAGAGATGTTAAACTAACTAGGTTTATTTAAATGTTAAAATACATGAGAAACATTGTCAAATAAGAAGTAATGTTTAATCTTTAGATTATATTCGTATGGGCATTTGTTACCAAGACAAAGGTTTCAGAAATTATATTGTATGCAAATTGAATTATATCCAAATTCATAGAAATATGTCAAAATCTTTATACTGGGTAATCAGGCATAATTCCAGTTATTATCTGGGAATGCTGTATGCCAAAGAAATAACCAGATTTCTTTGTCAATTGCATTATAATGAACTCTCACCAGATCTTTAACCATGTCTATTTTTGAGTCTTGACATTCAAACACTTGTTTTACTCTGATGCTTTTCTGAAAACTTTTGCAATCAACTACAGGCAAAAGGCACCAAACCTTAAAAGAGATTCATAGAAAGGACTCTGGCAATTACTGTAGTGTCCAGGTTCCTGATAACTTCAAAATCATACTGGTGAACTGGATGAGAATTTCCAGAATTTTAATAAAGAAACCAATGAATTCAGAAAACTGCGAACCCAAGATCAAGCAGAGCAGGAGTTGATTTTATGGGGGGGCCTGGGTGGCTTGCTCATTAAGAGTCTGCCTTTGGCTCAGGTTGTGATCCCAGAGTCCTGGGATCGAGTCCTGCATCAGGCTCACCACTCAAATTCTCCCTCTGCCTGCCACTTCCCCTGCTTGTGTGCTCTCTGTCAAATAAATAAAATCTTAAAAAAAAAAAAAAAAAAAGAGTTGATTACATGGGACTAAGTGAACTGATGAGGATGAGGATGCCTTCTACTGGTTCTTTTGTTTGAAACACTACTGGGTCTTTAGTGCTTTGTGTTCCAGATTTAAGGAAACCTTTTTTTTTTTTTTTTCCTTTTCACTTAAGCTAACTTGCAACAATTTTGTAGACTACACCTTTGCAAACAAAATGAAACATTTATTTTTCTCCCTAGCTGGTCCCTCTTGAATTCAGAAACTCTTACTGAATATTCTTATTTTCATGGAAATATAAAAATTTGCATAAGTTCAATAAGAATCTGTTCCCCTTATAACGGGACACAATTGGAAGCATCGGTTATATTACCAAGGCTCTGACAGGAATGTCATATTTGAAAACAATGTGCACAGAATCGGATAGGACCAGATTAAGAAACTGATTTTGAGGTTATGGGGCCAATGCTGACAAACCACTCTTGGACTACTGGCCTGGTAGCTGGCTTCTCTGGTTCTCAGTCTCAAGGGTTTGTAAAGGCAGGCCCAGGAACCTCAAGATACCCTGCAAACCTAAATAAGGATTCGCCTCAATCTGTAGGTAATGAAAGTGAAGTCTGGTGGCATGTTCTTGATGTAGCCTCTTAGCCTCAAAAGGCTTTTAAAGGTCCAGTCTGAGATTCCTCAGACTGGTTCCAGTAAAGCAGACTTAAAAAGAGCATATAGGATAGATAAATCACTTTTGTTGCTGCACTTACCTAAATCATCAGAACTTTAAGGAGACTAGACTTATTTTGCAAACAGATTAGTCTTATTTAGATTCTCTTTCATAAAACCGGGAGTGATCGCAGGACAAAAATTCTACATTTCAAGTAGGCAGAGAGGCAGGCAGAGAGAGAGGGGGAAGCAGACTCCCCGCTGAGCAGAGAGCCCGATGCGGGGCTCGATCCCAGGACCCTGAGACCATGACCTGAGCTGAAGGCGGAGGCTTAACCCACTGAGCCACCCAGGCACCCTCTAAAAAACTTCTTGACTGACGGCCCTCTGAAATCAAAACTGAGCTTGTAGTTTCTTCTAATCACGAACTTTTGCTTTTTTTTTTTGTTCCCATAGAAATTCTCCTCATAAAATGCCTGATTACTCACACCACACACAGGCCTAATTTAGACGGGCCTTCTGAAATAAGACACAGCTGTTTCACTGAATGGACCTCTTCTCAGGACTAAGGGACCAGTTCAGTGATATGTATAAAATCCACCAACTCAGCTTCTGGGCTGGGAAACTCCTTGGGGGAAGTTTCAAAGGGAGGGAGAGAAGGGTATCAGAATGGGCCACCCCAAAATACGCCATTTTAACATAAGGATTGTTTTGAGCTAAATGCACTTGAAAAAACAGCGGATTTAAAAACACAATGACCTTCCCTTTTTCTTTCTGAAAGCAGGAGATAAATTCCCATGTGAAAGAGGCTCTTTCTATGCCAGGAGGAAAGAAACATTGTTATCACCAGAGACAGAGAGTTGAGGTCAAGAGAAATTCATAGGAACAGACTTTGCTCAAATAACAGTCACAGAATGAGGAAGCAGCAAGGGGCAAACATATATCAACATCAGGCTGATGTAAGAAAGCTGGCTTTCTAAAGGTGTGAGAAACCGAAGGTGCGAGAAAGACACAAATAGCACCACCTACGACTGCAACAACTTCCAGGCACGTACAAGTCAGTCTGTGTTTTAATTTTGACCTTACAGTGGTGTATTTGTCGAGGTAGGCAGATAGAACATATTATATTCCAGAGTTGTATTTGTTGGATTTATAACTTTTGATCATTTAGGTGTATGAGGGACTCCATTTGGACTGTCATCCCAGCTCCCATAAATTTATTAAGGTCAAAGTGATGCTATTTTGGTGACAATTTCCTCCTTGAACCCTGTGGCACTAGGGAGAGGAGATTCATGCTTGGGAGAGATGTCTGAGGCTTTCTTTTCCAGACTCTAGGGGATAACTAGAGAAAAACCAAAGCAGACAATAATGGGAGTAGGACTGCCCAACCAATCTTTCTCTCTGCACCCTCTTAGGTTCAAAAGCTTCCCATAATCCTCTGCTTAGTGGCAACATTAAACAGAAGAGGGAGGATGGCTGCGGTAGAGGCACCAGAGAAGACTGTAAAAATGTATATGACCCAAGAGAAGTTTTGAGACTTACTTACTTTTTGTGAAAAGAGTAGCAGTCTAGCAAAATGGAGGCATTGGGAGGAAGACCTGGAAGTGGTGCGGAGAAAAGAGGAACACGGGGCACAGAAAGCAAGTGCAAACAGGGTGTTTTTCAGTGGTCTAGGGGGTGATCCCATGGTCATATCCAGGAGATTTAGGCAGTGAGGTCAGAGCTTTCTTAAGGTGGGAAGGATGAAAAAGCTAGAAAGCATGTGTGTATATGTGTATTTTTGGCAGGTAAGAGGCAGGAACATTGATTTTCCATCCCCATCTCCTACATCCCTACTGTTCCAATTTTTTCACTGGAAATTCTGGTAAAGATCTGCTTGACTGTGTGTGTGTGTTTCTTAGGCAAGATGCCCATCAGAAGAGGAAACAGAGTAGTCCTGTAATCTCTGCTTCCTCCTTCCTCCAGAGCAGGTATGAGAGACGCATTCCAGCAAAGACCTCCACATCATCGGCCTAGGGAGGAGAAGCCTAATGGGATCATAGGTCTAAAACGCAAAGTTGGCCAACCCTCCTCTCTGCCCCCATGGTGCCCAAAGCAGTGCATGCCACCGAAAGCGAGGTGCAAGTTGATCTATTGGGGTACAAGAAAAATAGAACTTCTATTTAAAAATTTTCCCTTTAAAATTTCTGTTTTCATCACTTACAAAATGTTTGACATATTGGTACACTAACAAACACATCCGTATAGCATGCTCTAAATTTCTTTTCTAATGGTCTCATCAAACATTTTAAGACCATGCTTTAGTAGATAGAGTCCAAACTCCCTTTGCACTGTCTGCAAGAAGCTCCGGCATGATTAGGCTAGCACATGCCTTGTCTTTCACGCTTAAGCTGTTCCAAGCATGTACAGTTCTGGCACATACCAAGAAGCAAGGAAAGCGGCGGATAGGACAAGAAGAAAGCTAAGCAAAGACGAAGTTTCTCCTAATGTCTAGTTTCAGCTTGTTCCCATGGGGAAAGTGTATGGCACCACAAAGTTATCCCACCTTTCTGCAAGGGGGCCAGGCTTTTGCCTGCCTGTATCGGTCAGCCCCGGGCTCCTGATGCCCTTCAAGGAGGGCAAAACCTTCCAGGCACTTCCAGGTGAGTGAGCTCCCATCAGCTGAAGGTAATTCTCTGGAGAGGCTGCAGCTCTGAGCTGTTAGCAGTTAGCTTTCAGAGCAGCTGGGGAATTTCGTGGGCCCATCTGATTTAAGGGGATGGGGTGGATGAAGTACCAACAGCATTGCTGTATTTTGCCACGTGGATATCTACAAATCTGTCATGAGCTTTACAGGAAAGATACTCACTCGAGAACACTGCCATTGTATTCTCGGTCAGCACACTAACTGCAAACTTGGTAACTTACAGTCTTGTGTTGTTGTCTTTCCTTTAAACATGATTCTATTTTGGTTAGCTAGTCTTTCCAAAACCTGGCTTTTTTTTCTAAATACTTTAGTGTTTACGTCTTCCTTTATACCCGGATAATTTCTTTTCACCTTTAAGACTTATCTCGACCGCCAATTTCTCTGGGAAGCCTTCCCCGGTCCTTCTAAAGCTGGGATACTTTTCTACTATTCAGTTCTCATAAACACCTCGTATATATATTCCTGAGTCATTATGTCCTAGGATTAGCCCATTGTGAGACTGAATCAGTCAGGGCTCGGTCAGGAAAACAGAAACCACTCCATGTTTTCTGTGCTTACAGGATTTGCTACAGGAACAAGGGGCTTCCTTGGCCACTGGAAGAGCTGAGGAAGTCATGAAGGTGGGGGAGCCCAGGGGAGGGACGCCTGGCCGGAAGCCACAGCGAGGGCGGGTCTCGGAAACTCACCAGGAAGACGCCGCCTCCGAGAAGCACTCTCCTGTGCTCTGGGCACCACGGTGACCCAGGTGGTCCCCAAGAGCTCAGCAGGGAGCCGCTCTGAATCCCTCATCTGCTCCTGAGTCTGGCCGCAGTTTTCTCTAGAGCATACCGCTCCTCTTTCTCTTCCCAAATCTCCGGCGACTTCCTCTTCCGGGAAACTCCAATCCCCCGGAAGGGGATTTTTGAGAGCAACACTTAAGGGGGACGGTGGTGATGCTGAGCTCAGCACGTTATCCAGCGCCGTGTTGCATGATAGATTATGAACTCCTTCTAAACTCCAGAAGGTACCTCAATCATCTTTACATTTTCAGTGCTTAATTTCAGTTCCTGGGAATTAGAGGAGCTTAAATGTTCATGAAGTGATTGAATAAGTGAAGGAGATGACAAGGGCTCCCTGAAACCAATGGTTTGGGTTGGGTTGTACCAAAAAATGCGACGGGGGTGCCTGGGTGGCTCAGTTGGTTAAGCAGCAGACTCTTGATTTTTGGCTCAGGTCATGATATTGGGGATCGTGAGGGGGAGCCCTGCCTGGTTTCGGGGCTGGCGTGGAGCCTGCTTCAAGACTCTCTCTCCTTCTCCCCTCCGCTCCTCTCCCACTCTCTTTCTTTCTTTAAAAAAAAGGGGGGGGGGCACCTGAGTGGCTCAGTGGGTTAAAGCCTCTGCCTTCGGCTCAGGTCATGATCCCAGGATCCTGGGATGGAGCCCCACATCGGGCTCTCTGCTCAGCGAGGAGCCTGCTTCCCCCCTCTCTCTGCCTGCATCTCTGCCTACTTGTGATCTCTCTCTCTGTGTCAAATAAATAAATAAAACCTTAAAAAAAAATGCCATGAAAGACCAATGGTCATCTCCAAAGAACATTAAATTTTTAAATTATTTTAATTTTTAATTGAAGTATGACATACAATATTAGTTTCAGGTGTATAACTGTGATTCCACAATTACATATATTATGAAATGCTCACCACACTTAGTTACCATTTGTCATCATACGAAGTTAGAATATTATTGACTATATTCCATATGCTGAGCTTTTCATCCCTGTGACTTATTTATTTTATAACTGGAAGTTTGTACCTCTTGATCCCCTTCACCCATCCCTACATCTCCTCCCCTCTGGCAACCAAGAGTTTGTTCTCCATGTTTATGAATCCGTTTTTCCTTGTTTTTGTTTGTTCATTTTATTGTTTTTTAGATTCCACGTGTCAATTCATATGGAATTTGTATTTCTCTGGCTTATTTTACTAAGCCTCTAGATCCACCCACGTTGTCTCACATGGCAAGATTTCATTCTTTTTTACGGCTGAATAATATTCAACTGTGTATATATACCACATCTTCCAGAAGAACATTATATTTGGTAACCTATGGTAGCGATAGTAGCAATTCAGGATTATATGTTTCCTGAGCTGACAGGAACTGTCACATTTCTGAAATCTAAAATCCTAGGTAGGAGGGAATCTTCACAATCAGCGTACTGCAAAGCCCAATCCCTGCAATATTATCTGCAGGATTCTTTCTTCGTTCTCTCCAATGCCCAAGAACTATGTGCATATTAAGTGAGATGCCACTAGGTGGGACTCTTGCTTGTTTGTCTTAGTTGATCATTGATTGTTTCCAAGACAGGGAATTGACTATAATGGAGACAGAAATGTTACAACTTCATGAAAGCAATTAAACTGTCCCTCAAACTATAACTATAAAATTGAGGTCCGTTGACGTAAGATACATACCACATACCATTTGAAACAAGAACCACTGCAAACATAAAAATCTGAGAGCCTAACATCGTTTCTATAACAGCTTCCCCATTTCAGAGTTACAACACAACCGGCACTAGAATCTTGTTCTCTTCCATGTTCCCAGGGGCTCTTTTCCCCAGTTACCCCCCCCCCCCCGTTCTTGCTTCCTATGAAGGGGGGATGATTCAGAGCCTTATTGTTTTCTGAAATACCAGAGGAGGGTAGGGAAGCACTTTTTTCCCCAGCAGGTGAATAGGCACTTATATTAGTTCAAATTATGGCCAAGAAACAGCTGATCGTCTAAATAAAGGCAAAATTCCTACAGCATGTGTAAAAAACTTTCCCTTTAAGATCTAAAAATTTCTAACTAAATTAAGGCTTTCCCTATGACTTCCTACATGTTTTTTAAAGTACAAAAGTGATACATATCCATTGAATAAACCCAGAAAATAAAGATAAGCAAAAAGATGAAAAATCATTAATTTCAGCTCCAGTAAGCAAATAAATATTTTAGTGAATGTTTTCATGGTCTTTTGTTAATTGTTCACTTATATTTCTGATCGACTTGGTACACTCTTTTTTTTTTTTTTAAGATTTTATTTATTTATTTGACAGAGAGAGAGAGATTACAAGTAGGCAGAGAGAGAGGGGGAAGCAGGCTCCCCGATGAGCAGAGCCCGATGTGGGGCTCTATCCCAGGACCCTGAGATCATGCCCTGAACCGAAGGCAGAGGCTTTAACTCACTGAGCCACCCAGGCGCCCCATGACTTGGTACACTCTTACTACACTCTATGTGCCAGCCCCCATGCTAGGTATGAGTTAAAGAAAAACAAGATAGGCTGTCTCTACAAGAAATACATAGTACCTCTCTTTCTGAACGCCATCAGAGGCTCTCATCCGGGTTAAACTATCACCCAAGGATATCTCTTAAAAAATGTATTTTCTTGAAAACATTATACCAAAACATGTTTCCCATTGATATAGTAATATTTTCTCCATACTGTATACATACATGCAAACAATAAATTGGAACGCATCAATTTCCTGCCCTCATAATAGGGTAACATAGGCTTGAGCTGAGTATGGGCACCAGACAGATATTCAGCATAGGAAGCTGAGATAAATGAAATGGATCTGTCAACTGAGAGTAGTAATGTTCCAAAAGAATTCTACTGGGGGACACACTCTCCCCATCCTCATCTTGCTTTCCATTCTACATTCTCAAGTACAGATTGTGACCTCAGGATTGCCAATGGAACTGTTTTTGCTCAATATTATTCTTCTATTTGCTCTGGGTGCTGTTCATTCCAATGTAAATATGGAGGGCAGGAAATAACCAAGACTGTTTTTATCTATGAGTGCATTGTTCCCTGCAAATATAATTATTTTGTTCATTTGAAATTGCTTTTAATCAAGCAAGTTGGTAGAACCCAGAGTTTTTTTGTCATTGTTGCCTGCAGATGGCAGTGATTATTAACTTGTCATTCTGGATACAAAGGGTTGGTTTTACCCAGCTTCTATCTAAAGCGCTATCTTAATGGCAAGGTTTATTGTGTTCTAATAAAAATTAGTAAGATTCACATACTACCTTGGAAGGAGGGAGCTCAATTTATATGCTTAACATGATGTCATTTAAAATATTAGGCAACCACAATGAATCTTGTAACACTGAAAAATAAAAGTATTTGGGGAAAAAAAGGAAAAAATAAAATAAAATATTAGGCAACCAGACATGGAACACAAAAGGCTTATTAAATTGACATATGAGAAACATTAAATAGTGATAAAAAATAGTTTAAGAGGAGGAATTGTTATCGTGGCCACACTTAAGTAATGCATCTTAGAAAATGAGATTCCAAAATATAAATTATGATAAATTTTGTGCTTTAAGTTATAGCTCCAAAACAGGATGTGACAGTAATGGGTGATTGTTCCTCGAAGACATTGGCAAGGTACATTCTGGAATGCAGACAACAGTGCCATCCAAATGGAAAGAATCATGAGAAAGGCAATGGGACTCAAACTGCAAACACCATCTTCCTCTTATATGAGCTCTTGGATAATATGTGCAATTTTAAAGTCATAAGGAAGATATAATGGAATTGAAGAAATCTGGGAAGAGTCCGCTAAAACAGTCCAGGGAATTGAGTAGGAATCATGTACGTGTCCATTGAGAAGGTGGATGTTCATCATAAAGGAGTGGGAATGTGATGAGAATAATTTTTTCAGGGTCATGGGGCACTGCTTTACCGTTAATATGGGGCATTTCAAGAGAAGTGTTGCTTTCAAGTGGGTACGCTCACGGAGGCTGCATATGGAGAGTTTGCGGAAGATGGAAACACAAACATGTTTAAGGTGAGGTACCCAGACATGTTATTTTCTAACATATTACAAAGGGATGAAAATGGAAGTTTTGGGGATACATCCTTGCTCTTCTGAGGCTGAAGGAACTGAGTGAAGATAGCTCTGCTTTTCCACAAACTACTCTGGTTATTGGGGCAGACCATTTGAGCAGGAGGGGCTTTTAGTCAAACTCAGTGCCAATCCTTCCTATTTTCATCGGAATTACAGATCAGGTTAGAAAGATAAATCCGAAGCATTGTACTTTCATGAAAACGCACAGACATATTGAATAGTCTTACTGGAGGTACTTAGAGGAGATAAGATCTTTTTGTAGATACCAGAGATCTGTGCATTAAAAGCAATGCCATTAGATTTGTAATTCTATGACTTCTTCTTTTAAAAAAGAGAGGAAAATGAGCATGAGATTATGAATGGAAAAAAAAGAGATTATAAGGGGGATGAAACTGAATATGAAATGTTCTTATTTGACAAAGCTATCTGGACGGTGGAGCTGCTGATTTTCTTTGTTTCCTTTGTTTCTCTCTCTCTCTCCAAGCCAGAATTTTCTCATTATTAATTCAGGAACTATTTATCAAGACTTACTCTAAACCAGCATTATAGGCCAACAGTAGTCTCTAATACATGTTTATTTAGTGGGTACATTATGATAGTAGTAAGACAAAGAAGAGAAAATCATAGTTTCCATCTTCACATGGGCAGGAAGGAAATAATGAGCAAGAGAGGAACAAAATTGAAGAGATGGGATACTGATTTACTAAAGAAATAACTATAATATAATGTTTTGTACATCTCCCTAAGTACTGCTATAACATCATTCTACAAATTTTTCAATGTGGTTTTATTTTCATTCTGTTCAAAACACATATTTCCCTTTTGACTTCTTCTTCAACCCATGAGTTTCTTAGATGTGTTTCAGTTTTTAAATATTTGGGGATTTTCCAGATTTCTTTCTATTTCTATTGTTGATTTCCTAATTTAATTCCATTCTGGTCAGAAATCATTTTGCATGTTTTGAACTCTTTTAAATTCATTGAGGGCTTTTTTTTCTGGTCTGTTTTTAAATTAATTTTTTTTTTTTTTTTTTTTTTTTTTTTTACAAATAACTGTACAGAATGGGAATCTTTGGATTTGGATAGTCACTTTGTACATTGTCAAGTTAAATAAAGCTAGCTGCTGTAACAAAAACTCCCAATGTCAGTTGCTTAACATCATACATATTTTTATCTTTTTCATAGTCCAAAGTGTGTTTGATGGGAGCTTCTCCTGTGACGATTTAGGTACCCAGGCTCCTTTATTTAATGGTTCTGTTATCCTCTAGGGTAGTCTCCAATTTCCACATGGAACAAACCTCTGCATTCTGTTGCCTAATGAGTAAAAAGAAAGAACATGGAAGATCATAGTAAAAGTAGAAGTCAAGCCTGGAAATCAGCAAAATACTCACTTTAAGAAAATCAAAACTATTGCCCAGCCAATCAAATAATAAGAAAGCCAATAGGAAATAGCTTCTCTGTCCAAGGAAAACAGTTTTTACCTAATATGCTGAACAATTTCAACTTCCCTTAGACTCAACATTTCTGACACAGAGTAGTCTTTGGTATTGGCTTTGTCTGTTTAAAAAGAGTTTAAATAGTGTTCTCCCTATCGAGATCCCCTACTTCCTAGAAAACCTACTTTTTTTAGTCTTCGCATCGTTTTCTTGTTTATTTGATTCCCTCCATCATTTTTTCCTCATTCCCTCATTTCTCTTTCCCCATACTGGTGGTATATTCTAATAAGGCTTTCCTAACTTTAGGAAATTGTGAAAATAATGAAAAGAAATTTGATCTTTCAAAGAATCATTAAGAGTAGACATTCTCAACCTTGTCCGCACATTAGAATCACCTGGGGAGCATCTAAAATTCTTGCTCCTCAGATCATCCTCCAGACCAGGTAGATTAGAATGGGGGAAGGAGGGGAGATAAATATCAGTGCCTTTTTTTTTTTTTTCAGTTCTTCATTTGATTTCAATGTGTAGCCAAGATTGAAAGCTATTTGATAACAGAGAGATCCATTCTCAATTTCAAGGAGTTAACTTTTAGGTGATGGTCAAATTGGAACAAGATATATGTGTTTACAAACTTAGAGAGCTAGTTGTACCTTTGGAGTCATTTCTCTTAGGAAATAGCCTATAATTTGCTCAGATATCACTGTTTGAAGATCCTGACACTGGGATCTGATACATTGGCTTCCAGATGCAATTAGGTTTCTGTTTTCTCTGCAAGTCATAGCATCAACCGAGGTAATCACTTGATCGTCAAATTTGCACTCAAATCTGGGAATGAGTGTCATTCCCAGTTGAATTTTATCCATGGGTAATTAAAACATTTCACAATAAATATAATTTAAAGTAAAGGAAATTTTACTTAATTTCCCATGGCCAAGATTATTAGACCGCTGGTAAAACTTTTAGAATCGGTGGTGTGAGGAAAATGTGAGAATGATTAAATAACTTTACAGACATCCTAAACTCCCAGCCCAGCTGGTGTATAACTGTGGTAAAAATCAATTAATTTCAAGACTAATTTTCTGGGCCCAGAGTTAGCTCCTCAAAATAGTGAAAGTTGTGTGAATTTCCTGAATTCCACCTTTTTTACAATTCAGTAGATGTTTATAAAGGAATTGGAGAATTTTGTACACCTATGCAATTGATACAGTTATTAAGTTTTTGTTTATTCTTGCTTCTCCTTGTGGTTTCTGAGTTTTGAAGGTTGCTGTTCTGTTATTTGTGTACATGGATATATTATGGCTTTTTGCAGATGTGGCCTTCAGCATGAAAACTTGCCCTTCTTTGTCTTGTTTCATGCTTTGTGGCCTCAATTCTACATTGTCAGGTGTCTCGATCTCAAGTTGTGGTTTGCACTCTCCTAATGTCTCTTTGCTCATCTTTTTACCGTCAGCCTTTAGGAATCACTCTAAGTTTGTCTTGTATTTGGCAGTCATGCTTTGCTTTTTTGTGAGTTACTTTGAATATTTAAATAAGTCTTTTTCTGATTATAAGAACAATATGTGCTTACTGTAAAACAATTGGGAACTACAGAAAATACAAGGAAGAAAGCAAGCAAGCACTTCTAATCCTCTACTCCAAGGACAACTGCTTTTAGCATTGTGCTGTATTTCATTTAGTTGTTTCTTTGGTTCCTTACAAAACATTTGTTATACAATATTTCTAATTTAGATGTTGCCTATTTTAAAAACAGCATTACTCTTCAGTATATGAATTATGTTTTCCACTTGTTTTCAGAACCAAGTGCAATGTATTTGCTTTTTCTGTTTCCCCACATTCAAGCATTCAGAATGCCCGTTAAGTTATTTATACTCAAGTACCTATAGGATTTTTTTAAAAAACTCTCATAGGATTTTTGATTACAAATGTTGAGTGCTACAGATTTTGTGATTATGTAGAATATGCTTTTTGTTCTCTGGTCTGACTAGCCTCTTCAATGGTGGGTCACAATGAGGAGTGACAATGTAAGTTTTCCTTCAAACTGGGACTCCCTTAAAGTGAAGGTAGCACTGTTAATATTTAGCTCAGGATAACAGGCATAAACTAAGAATGTCCAGGACAAATTGGAATCTATAATCATCATGTAGATGAAGAGTTCTACCCTAAGGATGCTTCTAGACACTCCTCTTGGTAAGTTGCTGACATTCTGATACAGTTGAGAATGATGGGGTTTCAGATCATTTCTATCTCTTCTTTCTATGCACATATTCTTCCTTCTCAGCAGTATGATTCTTGCCTAGCTAACTGACTGTTTTTGTGACACTAGTCAGGAATTGTCTATTTGTTATCATTATTGATCTTGCCTTGATGTTCTTCAACTTCCACGTTGGTCTTCATGATGAATACAAGGATTTGAAGAAGTTCTTGGGGGAATAACTTGTCTCTTCATTCATCTTCCTGGGTTATCTGCTCAATATCTTCCTTGCTCCAATGGCCTTTGCTATCATCCTGGCCTCTTTTTATTTATTCTTGTGTGTAGCGACATATTGAAGATGCTGGAGAGACCCATATCAGATGTGTCTTCAATCTGAGAAGCATCTGTGAGCTCAAACTTGCCTAGCATATGATTATTCTTGGTCATTGCCCATTCAGCTTCATAGACTTGAATGAGCATAACAGGCTGAACATTAAAGGTACAGATAGTTTGTGCCTACTTCACAGAATGATGGGATCAGCATTTAAAATACCAGGGAACAGCAAGGGCTACAATGAGCCCCAAACCCTAGACATAGTCAGATTTTTCTTCAACTACTATTGTTGCCTGGCCTTCTACCATAAGTAATAGCCTCATTGGTGTTTAAAGCCCACCTTAAATTCTTACTTCTGAGGAAATCCTGAAGGAGCTTCTGAGTCTTGGGGATATGGGCAGAGCCAGTGATCAAAATGGTCATCGACCTGTGACTTGTCTTCATTCAATTTCATGAAGGGCTTTTGCCACATGGTCCAGCAAACTACAATACAGCTGGCATTTAGTTATCAAAATGGGTATATGTGGGGCACCTGGGTGGCTCAGTCAGTTAAGTGTCTGCCTTAGCTCAGGTTATGATCCTGGGGTCCTGTGATCAAGCCCCACATCAGGTTTCTTGCTTAGTGGGGAGCCTGCTTCTCCCTCTCCCTCTGCTGCTCCCCCTGCTTGTATTCTTTCTCTGTCAAATAAATCAATAAAATCTTTTAAAAAATGGATATATGTAAAGTAGATGTAGATGAAATTAATCTAAATGTTGTCTAGGGTGCTGAAGGAGTTGGTGTTTAAAGTGTTCACAAGCATTAGAGAAGCATCGGATAGACTTCTTGTTCCTACTAATGTCCTTATGTTTCCCTTGACCTCGATATTGAAAAAGTTGACCTTTGGTTAAGGAACTCTTCTTCACCCAAGCAGATATCCCTCCTCCCTAGTTGAAAACTAGAAATGAAGAATTTATTCTTCAAAAGGGAGGATTAATACATCAAAAAACACCACCTCCTGTGTCAGAGATTAACACATTTCATTTGACAACAACTATCCTCTCTAAGCCATAAGCAGGGGCAGTGGCATTTGGCTCTCTGACAATGCTAAGATCAGTGATGTTTCTAGAAGTGTTTGTGCCCTGGCACTGGGAGTCATTAAAGCTCTGCGTGATGTGCCAGCTTGCCAAAGTAATCCCCTGCAATTCTGTTAATTTTGTTCAAACCAAACTTTAAATAAATAGTTTTTAATCTCCTTATGCTCTATATTTTTTGGCCTGCTTGTCTTACTGGAGAGTTGAGTGATTAAATCTATGTTCAGTTACACACTTGACACCAAAAATCATGTTGTGGGGTTTGTTCTAACTTGATTATCTGCAGTATCTGGGATCAATCACTTGATGTCTGTAAAAATGACATAGCTTTGGTGATCGTCTTTCCCTGAGCATTGGCAATGAACTCAACCATGTCTTCTCGGAAGACACTCTCTTAGAAATCTGTGGTTAGAGGATCAGTGCCCACCATGTGTTTCTTTAACATGGCTTCCGGGGATGATTGACCTGCCTCAATGAAGAAAGACATAGATACCAGAGCCGCTTATGCATTCAATAAACTTATCATTTCAAAGACAAAAATAGAAAAATATACAAGAACTAAATGATAAACCTGATTCAAGAATTTGTATTCTCATGTATTTCTTTAGGCTTTATGTTCATTGAAAAATTTTTAAAACATATATATTTATATTGCTTATTGTCTTCAATCTGTTTTTCTCACTCAATGTTTTATTTGTGAGATCTATCTATGCCTAGGTGTGTACCTCCAATTCTTTTCCCATTGCATAGCATTTCATTGTTCAAATGTATCTGAATTTATTTGTTCATTTTTCCATTTTCCTGGCGATGTATTCAGTTGTTTTGATTTTTGCCATTATTACAAACAGTGCTGCTGTCATTAAGAAAGAAAGAATCAATGGGTTGAATTATATTAAAATAAACACTGCATCAAAAGCATTTGAAGAAAGTGGAAAAGACAACCCATTGAATATATTTCCAGTGCGTACAACCAACAGAGGGTTGGTATTCAGGATGTAAAAAAATAGGAAGAAGATTAAAAAACTCAATTGAAAAATGGGAAAAGTTATGAGATAATTTACAGAGGAACAGAAGAGTAAACCTGAGTAACCAATAAAACATTAAAAGATATTCCACCTCACTACGAATCAACAAAAATGCAAAAAAATAACTATAACACACAATAAAAATTTTAAAAGCATGATAAGCCCAGTGCTAGTAAAGATATGAATTGATGAAAACTTTTTACCCAGCTCGAGGAAATATGAACTGATACCTTCATTTCGGGGAGAAAATTGGCAATATCTAGTAAACTTAAAGATAAGAAAACCCCCTGACCAAGTACCTCCCAGACTGAGAATGTAGTTTAGAAAAACTCTTTCCTGAGAATTCAGGGAAATATATGCAAATGTTCTTAACAGTTTTTCAGCGAGCATTGTTCCTTTAGCATAATTTAGATCATGATGGCATACTAATTTTTCAACTGGAATGACTTAGCTCTCTCAATATTTAATTCATCAGTATATGTTAAGATGAAATAAGATAAAATAAACTTTGGCAGTCAGCAAAAATACACAATGATTCTAACGCTATTCATTCATTTTTTTAAAGGTTTGATTTATTTATTTGTGGAAGAGAGAGAGAGAGAGAGCATGAGCAGGGAGAGCAGCAGAGGGAGAGGGAAAGGGAGAAGCAGACTCTATGCTAAGCAAGGAGCCTAACATGGGGCTCCCAGAACCGTGAGATTATGACCTGAGCCAAAGGCAGACGCTTAACTGCTTAACCGAAGTACCCGCCCAGGTACCCCTACTGTGTGCTAAGTAGCATATTAGTCCTGGGGTGAATAAAACATAATAGCTACTGGTTATTAATGTAAGTTTAAACAAATCACTGAAACACTTCCATCTCTGCTCTTATAAGCCTTTCTGTCCCAGAAAGCAAGTTGCAACTTGGCAGGGAGTGTAACATTTTCTGCATTAACCCACCCCGGCTTCCTGTCGTCTGTCTCTTGTCATGATCATAGATGATGCTGTGCAGTCACTGACTGATGGTGATCAGTGCTAAAGGTCTTGCCTACCTGTCTACTGGGCTCTCATCTGTAAAGAGACATTAAAGACATCCATTCAGCCACTAGCAGGAAACGAATACCAGACACAGAATGGCTTGTGAAATTACAAAGCACAGACAGGAATAATTCCCTGAAGTTCCATCCTTCACAGCTATTTATTCCATTCTTGACTTCTAAGATGTAGAGGAAATAAGAATAATAAAACATGATAAAGAAAGAAGGGAAGGGAAAACATTGCTTCAGTCCTCTTAGCACATTAGCTCATACACTGATCCTGAAGTATTTCAGTGGGGAAATGAAATGTGTTATTTTAAAGTTTTTCCTTTAATTCAGAGAAAGATATTGACAACATTTTTTCCTATTTGTCAAATGCAGTGTCCTGTATATTTCAGCATGACAAACTAATTTTTCTCTTCCACATATTTACCAAATTGATGAACACTTCTGTCTCAGTTGGCAAATCGGATTTTAATCCGATAAGCTTGATTGCGTGGCCTGTGGTATTCATCTCATTTAACCTGCCAACTGGATGAGGCATTACAGTCAAGCAATGTCCTACTTTCATTTTGATATGGATAATTTTTTGTGAAGTTTTGGGGAAAACAAAAAACAAAAAAAACCACAGACTATAGGCGGCATGAAAACTTTTCTGCTTTGAACAAATGATTCCTGTAGCATATGTGCCCCAGCTATGCACTTCTGGCTGGATCTCTCCTACTTTCATGTAGCAGCAATGGGGAGCACACATTTTGCTTCTTTTTGATTTTACTCCATTCAAGCCTGCCAGACTCGGGATGGTCATCAACATCCAGAGCAGAAATCGGTTAATTTCATAGCAGGGGGCAGGGCAGAGAGCATGGATACATTGAATATGTTACATCTTCTCTAGCTTTACGAGAACACTTTGTGGGAGAATTTCTGCCACCAACCGTGACCTCCCTTTGCCCTACCACTGCGGGAGGGCCTGCTCCTTGAGAATATGTCTCTTTTATTCCAACGTACTATACGTTGTTACTCCTCTGCAGAAGCAGAATGGGCCCCACGTAAAATTTAGTTTTGATGTCAAGACTGATGATGCCACACACACTGGCTGTAACAGGTTTATTACTTATATAATGACACTCTCTGGGGGAGAGCAGGGCTTGAGGAAGCCAAGAAAAGAGGCCGGCTTGGGGTTTTTTATAGTGGTTAGAGGGCGGGGCCGTGGTGAGTGGTTCCGCACACAGGCAGGAACTCGTCGAGCTGAACTTTTCGGAGAGCCCGAGGAAGGAGCATCCGCGGTTTCTTCTGAGCATGCCCAGATGTAGGACCCTCGGGAAAGAGGCTTAAAACTCGTCAGCAAACATAAAGAGTCAGACTCCATATGATACCACGTGTGTCCTGTGCTTCTGTCAGAGCAAAACCATCCCCTACTCCTTAGATGAGGGAAAATAAGGAACCAGTCACTGTTTTTACAAAGACACTGACACTTAGAAATCCCATTCATACCTGATGTAAAGAGCACAAGTCATTATTTCTTCGACTTGGGCTCATTTTCTCTATTTACTTGTTTATTTTTTTTTAAAGATTTTATTTATTGAGGCACCTGGGTGGCTCAGTGAGTTAAAGCCTCTGCCTTCGGCTCAGGTCATGATCCCAGGGTCCTGGGATCGAGCCCCGCATCGGGCTCTCTGCTCGGCGGGGGGCATGCTTCCCCCTCTCTCTCTGCCTGCCTCTCTGCCTACTTGCGATCTCTCTCTGTCAAATAAATAAAATCTTTAAAAAATAATAATAATAAAAATAAAGATTTTATTTATTTATTTGAGACAGAGAGAGCGCATGAGTGTGCATGAGTGGGGGGGGAGGGGCAGAGGGAGAAGGAGAAGCAGACTCCCTACTGAGCAGGGACCCCCATACAGAACTGGATCCCAGGACCCTGGGATCATGACCTGAGCCAAAGGCAGACGCTTAACGGACTGAGCCAACCAGGTGCCCCTTCTCTACTTACTTGTAACACCATGCATTGTATTAAGTTTTCCTTAAATTTGACATTTATTTACATTATTTTTGATTGGCCAAATTTCTTAGCACCTAGTGTGGTCAAGTAAAGTGAAAATAAAATATGTATTTATTAACCCAACCTGATTAAGCAGTTTTAAAATGAGCTCTCAATTTTAGGCTAAGCAATAAACCTGGTTCCAAACAATACTAGTCACAGACTATTTGAGGAGATAGAGGGGGGTGGTAACACAGGGCGTTATTCTCTTCTGTAGGTTTGCAAGAGAATCCAAAATACGAAAAATAATTGCGTGTGCAGAGAAGAACATCTTTCTCTCCTCTTATTAGAGAGGATGAAGGGTTTCGAGACAGGATGGAGGAAATCATTCAAGATGTAAACCAGACAGAGGGATTCCTGGGATTTGTGGGGAGATCCAGCCCGGTGGCTACGGTGGGCGGGAAGTCCGGGTGCAGCCACCAGGGACGGGGAGACATGTGTGAAGTCACTGCAGGTGAAAGATCTGCTGGGGCTGCAGCAGCCACGGGGCAGTGGGAGCACCCCAATACTGCACGGGGGGAGAGAACAAGCTTCAGCATGAAGATGATGAAAGACAGGCTGGCAAGGGCTCCTGTGGATTTTGTGAGGCTCAGGAAGAAGATGATGGGTAAGAGACTCACTGACAAGCATGTTAAATAAAAACCTGAGGGGACAGGTGAAAATGTCCTAGGAAAAAATATGAAATGGCTCCACTGAAGTCGCATTTGATATCAGGTACCAGTAGATGTATAAAAATGAAGACGCCTAGTAATTCTTAGGAGCAAAACAGCAAAATAAATGGGGAACAAAATTCCAGATTATATTCATCTGTATGTTCACCCATTCAATCCTTCAATGAACTTTTATGGAGTGTGTATTGTGTACCAAGACCTGTTTTAGGTCTGAGGAATAAATAGGTGGGGAAGATAGAGAATCTTCCTTAAGAAGCTTATGACCTAGGTCAGTGCTTAGAAGAGGGGAGGGATGAGTTCTAGATGAGGGGCAAGTCCCAGGAAAGCCAGGAGACAGAGAGAAAACCAAACGCGTCCCAAGATTATGTATATGTAGGTTTTAGGAAGAGGGGGTGCTTTTTTTATGGGGAACTGAGTATGGATGTCTTTCTAGAAATAAAATATACTTTATAAAATATAGAAAGGCATCTTAAATGTCAGCTTTCCTACTCCCTCTAGACCGAGGTGAAATGGATATAGAATTTAGTTTCTGGTGAATTCCGAAAGGGAGGAATGAGGATAGAGCTAATTAATAATCTTAAGGTCACTTCATCTGTGGAGTGTCGGATCCTCACCACCTTAACCAACACGTGAAATTCTACTCTTGTTCATTTTCCACCTCTGCATACCAAGCATTTTTCACTTTAAGAAGATTTGGGTCCCTGAACTCAGCACTGGCAAGGAGAAACTACTGCTATGATTAACTTAGAACAGGGTTTCTCCAAAACAGAGGAGCATAGGGGAAGGGAAGGAAAAATAAAACAAGATGAAACCAGAGAGGGAGACAAACCGTAAGAGACTCTTAATCATAGGAAACAAACTGAGGGTTGCTGGAGGGGGGAGGAGGGGAAGATGGGGTAATTGGGTGATGGGCATTAAGGAGGGCACTTGATGTAATGAGCAGAAGACTGATGAATCATTGACCTCAACCTCTGAAACCAGTAATACATTATATGTTAATTAATTGAATTTAAATTAAAAAAAAAAGGTTTCTGAAGCCTGACCTTATTGACATTTGGGGCCAGATACTTCTTGGCCATGGGGATTGTCCTGTGCACTGTCAGATGTTCAGTGACATCTTGGGACTCTACCCATGAGATGCCAACAGCAGCCCCCTCCCCTGCCCCATTGTGACAACCACATGTCCCCTGGGAGTCAAATCACTCTGGGTGAGAATCATGGGCTTACATCACTCATTCTTCCTTTGGAGCAAGGTTTTCCACAGCGGGGAGGGGAGTAGGGGGGTGTTTAATGGATGTCGGGGGGTGCGGCATTGTCAGTTCAGCGCTATCACGTCACACAACTCCAGGGGGCACTCTTTACAGTGTGCTCTACTTAACAGCACCCATAGCACACCTCGCCTGGGAAGGGCCCTCCTTGAGTTACTCAACACAGAAGTATCACGATAGTAACCTAGCCAACACACAAGCTCCCCTTTCCTCCCTAGTAGGAGACACACACTCCGACTGGTCAGAAGGGTCAGTGCAGGCACAGCTGCAAATTAGCAAAATTCATCTTTTGTTCTTCCTTCCCCATCTATACTGTTTTCTTCAAATTTTCCCACCAACTACTACCCTCAGGTTTCCTTGTATACACTGCCCTCCTCTTAAGAAAAAAGTTCTCTGAAAAAAAAAAGAAAAAAGAATTAAGTTCTCTGGCTGTCACCAAAAACCTACTTTGAATTAGTGTAATGGGTCTGAGGAGGGGCTGGTAAAGGACTGAATCTCTAATAGTGGAAGCACAGGCCCTATAACACTTGATTGTAGTGATAATGACAGCATTAGCTAGTGCACTGACCACCAGGCAGTCTTTGTAGGTCACATTTAATTGTAATTATCATCTTAGGAGGTAAGTGCCATGGTCATTCCCACAAAGGAAAACTTGGAGAGGTTAAGAAAGTTTCGCAATGTCAAACAGTTAATATATTGGTAATGGACGGGGAAATCAAACGCAAGTGGTCCAACTCGAGGGTGTGGGTTCCTAACCATCTTTCTATCCAATGGCCCCTCAAATGGTATCACGCACATAATCGTTGCGCAGGTAACCATTTTTTGCACTCACGTCTAGGGTTGGCCTTGCTCATCTTGACCACTAGATCGGAGACAGAAGAACTGAGGTCGGAGCTGAGATCTTCTGTCAGGGCTTGAGATGGGGCCTCAGGAGGGCCAGCGGGAAGCACCAGCTAGATAGGTTGACACCAGGGAAGTCTCCGGGTCAGACCTGAACGGGATCAGATAAATCCCCGGAGCACTTACAGATGATATGGAGCCGGGGGGAGCCTGAACCAGGCTTGAGATGGAACACGGAATACCAGACCCAAAGTTGCAAAGTCTCCAACCGAAAGCCGGGCAGGAAGTCCAGAGCGGTAGACCACAGCGCGGCGTGGCCTCCGACGAGGGCTCAGAGTCTGGGACCTAAGTGAGTTAAAAGCAGAGTGTGGAGACCAACTCTGCTTGTTCCATCTTGTCCTGTATCATGGCACAATCCAGGTTTTCTTGGGGTGACAAGCACAAAAAAAGAAGACAAAGTAGGCTTCTGTCCGTCCCTGCAAGTCGACCCACTACATAGCCTCAGGGGCAGATGGAGTTCTCAGTTACCCAGGGGTTGTGGTGTAGGGAAACTGGAAAAACCCCTTTAGCCCCCCCATGCCTCCCCTACATGCCTCTTATGGAGGGTAAAATTTCACCCTCAGCGATTCACTTGTCTGGATTAGAGCTCGGGTACAAGTCCACGATGTGTGACTGGGAGCCATCCTCTCTCATGTTACCTTTAGAGAAGGCAAGTTTCCATTGAGAAAATGGAACGAACCCTTGTGGATGGGACACAGAACAGGTGGGTTTGATGGTGGCGTGAACGGGAAGGACAGACTGTGGGTAGTTAATAAATGCTCAGCAAGAGCGAGGCCAGGCCCCACCATGGTAAGTCATTTCAGCAGGAAGCAGAACACAGCAGGACAGACGGACATGGCGAGATGGGGGGTTACTGGGAAGGAGAAGAGGAACAGAAAAGGAAAGTGGGTGTGAGGTTGGGGTCGGCGATGTACCAAAACCTAACTTGTTAGTTACCTTAATGTTTGGGGATCCCAATCCTTTGATTGGGTTCTTTATGGAGCTTCATTTTCAATTTTTCTCCATTAACATTTTTTTTCTTCTATAAATCCTGAAAATGTTATCCTATTTATTTTATTTTTTTATTATTATTTTTATTAACACAGAATGTATTATTTGCCCCAGGGTACATGTCTGTGAATCATCTGGCTTACAGATTTCACAGCACTTACCATAGCACATACCCTCCCCATCCATTAACATTGTTGTTGTTGTTGTGTTTTAAATTGTTTTGCAGTTTTGGGTTACCTTCTCTTTCTCCATGCCCACTGGGTGTGACACATCCCTTATTTGAGTAACTAAGACCAAAAAGTTCCCTGTGAGACATCCTTGCCAATTTTCAGGGAATTCAGATGTTTTCAAAAACTAAAACATCCTTTGGCAGTCGTGGAGGAGTATTTTGCAGCAAAAAACTTCTTAAAGATGATCTAGTGTGGTACCATTTTACCATTTTACCAAATGCTGTTTCAGCTTTGGGGATTGCTCACAAAGAGGATGGGAAAATCGTTCCAGTGGTGGCAATAAAACTTAGGGCATTTTTGGACTTAACCATTAAACACAGAATTGTAGGTATTTAAGCAGAATATCAAGTGGGGAAGCCAGCTGTGTACAGAAACAAGGACTATTCAGGAAAGTCAGTCACTCTGCAGAAACCACCTGAGGTTCAGTAATGAGAACAGTCAGTAAATGCCCGTGCTGGGAGGGATGTTTTATTAATGCCGTGTCGCTGATCGTTTCAGAAATGTCTTTAAAAAATGGCTCCTGCCACATTCCGTGAAATTAAAGTGTACCAGAGAAATGTGGGAATAGCTAGTTTGGGGCGGGGGGCCCCTTTTGCAGAGAGATGCAGAGAAGCTGCGGCACAGGAGCGGCTGAGTAGAGGTGGGGGGCAGTGCTCGCTGGGGCTGGTGGTACCCTAGGGCAAATGCCAGGGAAGAGGAGCTGGGCTCTAGGTCAAGGGGGTCAACGCTGCAATGGAAGGCAGGAGCATGGTCACAGCTTAAGGGTTCCATATTGGGTGTGACGTGTACACTGTAGCGACCTTATTTAGGTTTTTGTTTTGTTTTGTTTTGTTCTGTTCTGTTTTTTTGGTGGTGGGCGGGGGGGCGGGAGGGAAAGGGAAAGAGGGAGAGGGAAAGAAAGAATCTTAAGCAGGCTCCATGCCCAGCCCGGAGCGCGACGTCAGCTCCATCTCACAATCCTGAGATCACAACCTGAGCTGAAATCAAGAGTCTGACGCTTAACCGACTGAGCCACCCAGGCGCCCCATCTTATCTAAGTTCTCAAAGAAGAATCTTTCCATCAGAAGGCCTGCCTTGCACATAGCATTCTATTTTAAGTATTCCCCCTTCCTTTCCCCCGCATAGATTCTTAACCTTCGATTAAATTAATTAGAAATATTTTGGATGTACCAAAGGTGATTAAGAGGCTAACCTATATACTCCTTGCTCTGCTTAAGAAAGAACGCAATACGGACTGTGGAGGCCCATCTCCAGAGGTAAGCAAAGCACTGCCCCAAATTTCATGTTTATCATTACTAGTAATGGTGTTCTACGGCTGTGACATACACAGATATTTATGTACAACATATACTATTGTTTTGCACATTTTAAAATTTTAATAAAAGCATATGTACTTTCTCAACATTTAAAAAATTTCAACATTTTCTCAACATTGTGTTTTTGAGATTAAACCATTTTAATTATTGTATAGTATTTTGTTGACTAAATATTCCACAATTCTTTATTCATCCTTTTGCTGATGGATACACATGAGTTTTTCTAAGGTAAATGCCTAAGAATTGAAATTCTAGACTATAGAATTTGTGCATCTAAAGCTTTCCGAAGTCATTGCTGGGGGTGTCGGTGGGGGTTCTTGTTAACTCGTAGGAGTTATTTATTTATTCTAGATACTACCCCTTTTTTAGTTATGTGCATAGTGATCAGTGGTTTGTCTTTTAATTTATGATGTCTTCAATAAGCAGACATTTTTATTGTAGTTGATTTATTTATCTTTCCTTTTGAATTGTGTTGTTGTTTTTTTTAACCTTGTGTAATATATCCTTTGCTTCCTCAGGATCATAAAGCTATTCTTTTAAATTATCTTCTAAAGTTTTAAAGTTTTAGTTTCAGATGTTACATTTGGTCCTCAATCTGTTTGGAATTTATTGCTGTGTATAATATGAAGAACCAAAGAACATATTTTATATGAATGACAAGTTGTACCAACAAACTTTAAGAGCCCATCCTTTCCCCACTAATCTGCAAAGACAGCCTATTTCTATATATGAGAAGTATATTCTCAGTATCTTCATTCTGGGCTCTTTGTATATGTATTTATCCCCATGCCAACAGCACAATAGATTAATTACTATAGCTTTATAATAAATCTTGATATTGGAGATATTTCCGATATAGGAGTAGATTTAGTTAGTTTGGATAGTACTTCAGCATAAGAAGGCACCAAATTATATATAGGCATTTTCCTCCAAAAGCTTGCTCTTATTTTTTAAAATTATTTTGGTTATTATTATTATTTGCCTTTTGCTTTCCCATACAAATTCTATGAGAGAGCTTAAAACTCTTTCAAAAATTCTACGGCGAAGGGTTAGGCAAAGCTTATTGTCAGAGAATACAATTACTTCTTCTGAAAGCAGAAATGTGATTGAACTTAAAACAATGAGATACCACTATGCACCTATTAAAATGGTAAAAATCCAAAATACTGACAACACCAAATGCTGGTGAAGATGAAGAGTGACAGGAGCTTTCCTTCACTGCTGATGGGAATGCAAAATGATACAGCCACTTTGGAAGACAATTAACAGTTTGTTGCCAAACTAAGTATGCACTTATCACATGATCCAGCAATAGTGCTCCTTAGAATTTATCCAAATGAGTTAGAAACTTATGTCCAAACAAAAAACCTGCAAGCAAACATTTATAGCAGCTTTATTCATAATTGCCAAAACCTGAAAGCAACCAAGATGTCCTTCAATAGGTGAAAGAATAAACAAACCACAGTACAGCCAGACGAGAGAATACTATTCAGCAATAAAAAGAAATAGGTTATCAAGCCACTAAAAAAGACATTGAGGAATCTTAAATGCATTTTGCTAAGTGAAAGAAGCCAGTCTGAGAAGGCTACATACTTTGTGATTCCAACCGTTTGATGTTCTGGAAAAAGCAAAACTGGTTACAGTAAAAAGATCAGTGATTGCCAGAGGTTCTGGGGGATGGATGAATTAAAAAAGCGGTATGGGAGAGCTTTCAGAATCAGGCAATGAGATTGAACTAGATTGAGTTGGATGTTTCTTTTATTTGCTTTCATGGCACCTTGCTCTCACACAGAATGTGAGATTTATCTTATAGTATTGCTCTCCATTAGGGTATAAGTTTATTGAGGCGGAGTGCCCAGTTTTATTATTTTACTATAAGTGATGGCAGAGAACTTGACACTTGTTTGCTCCTCAAAATATTTGTGAATTAATGTGTGACTCTAATGATGCGATATAATAAATATTTTTAAGGGAGCTGGGAAAAAGCTAAGAAATGAAAAATAGAAAAATAATGCTCATTACCATGAAGAAATGGGATAAAAATGAAACAACAAAATGCAAACCTTAACTCACAGGATATTTGCCACTGTCACATTTTATGTTTAGACATGAGGGTATTGCTTTCATGGGGTTCATCTGCTCCCACAAAAATAAATTAGCAATTTGAATATGCTGCCATGAATTTTTGAAAGTGCATTCCAGAAAACATCTGAAGTAGAGGCAAACATTCTTCCTTTAAGGGGTGCCGGGTAACTCAGTTAGTTAAGCATCTGCCTTCAGCTCAGTTCATGATCTTGGGTCCCGGGATCAAGCAGAGTTGGGCTCCCTGCTCAGCGCGAAGTCTGCTTCTCCCTCTCTCTCTGCCCCTCCCCTTGTGCTCTCTCTCTCTCTCTCTCTCATAAATAAATAAAATCTTAACCAACTGAGCCATCCAGGCGCCCTTAAATAAAATCTTAAAAAAAAAAAAAAATTCTTCCTTTAAAAAAAATCCCTCCCCTAAAATAGCTAATTTGAAAATGTTAGCATTGCATTTAATGGAAATTAAATAATGTGGATTAGGCTTTTAGATGAAAACACTTACGTATAATTTCGTTTCTTCTTTGCTTACATTTAAATGCTGCCTGGCTCAGATTATTATAACCTTATGTAGAAATCAACTCTATTCTCTACAATGACTTTTTATTCTAACCTCTCTTGATTTCTTTTTTTTTTTTTTTATTCCCCAATGAATCACTAACTCCCCATTCCTCACTCCTAACCAGGATTATCTCTCACTTACAGATATCAAAAGAGGGACAAGATAAACCACTAACTGGAAAAAAATATTTTCAAAACAATGGGTAGCTAACAAGGGGTTAGGATCCAGAATATGTAAAGAACTCACAAAAATAAAGAAGAAGGCAGCCAAGTCAATAGAGAAAATGATCAAAAGAAAAAACGGAAATGCTATTTAATATTGCAGAGAGATTCCATCAAATTGGCAGAAGTTAGAAAGACTGAGAATGCCAAATGCAGCCGAAGCCATAGAGCTGTGGGAACTCTCGTCTGCTGCTTGTGAGAACACAAATTGGTGTGACTGCTTTGGAAAACCAGTGTGCATTACTGAACGTGACCATACCATATGACCCAGCCTTTCTGCTACTAAGTATATACTCTCAGGAGACTTTGGCACACTTGTAGTAGGAGACGGGTACCTGAATGTTGATAGCAACACTGTTTGTAATAGGAAAAAAACACCAGGAAAAATCCAAGTGCCCATGAACAGTAAGATGGATAAATGGTTATCTAGTAAAATACTACCCTGCAGTGAAAATGAATCCATTCTAGTACATACATCAACAGAAACTTGAACGAAAGAAGCTAGTTATTGAAGAGACACATTAGCATTCCATTATGAATGTTCAAACATAAGGACATGTAGGTTGTAATGACTGGAAGAAAAATAGAATAATTGCAATTTTAGGATAATGGTTACTACTGAGAAGGGTGAGGGGGATTCAATCAGGGAGAGCATGGAGTGGCTTTTAGGGATGGTACTATTCTATTTCTTGGCCTGGGTAGTGGGCATATGAGTGTTTATTACTGGTCTTTAAATTGTACAAATGTATTCTATACATACTTGTATATAAGATATACTTTATAATTTTAACAAAAGGCACCTATTAGGTAGAGCAGTAACTTCCCTCAGATTTTAAGACAGCTTAACTTGATCTTAATGCCATTACTTTGCTCTTTATATTTCAGACCTTCCCCTTCCACTTTGCGGGCTCCAGCTTTGTGCCTTTTTAGTTTCCTGTATTCCACTGTCTCCTTGACTCCTTACAACTTTCCTCTCAATGCCTCCCAACCAGTGAAACTTTCCCAATAATATCCCTGCTTGGACCTGGGAAGCAATAAAATGCTATAGTCTATAAGCAAAGAAATGGTTCATACCTAGGCAAGAACGGAATTATAAATTAATGAATTAGCTAAGCTCATCTTTATTAAAGACCTGCTGTATGCCAAGATGCCTGCTAAGTGTTGGGGATAGCGGGGAGCCCGCTGCCCACCGCAGTCTGGTAGGCAGGTCCCCCCTCTAGGGACCCCTCCTAGGTCCCCCCCCAGGTCTTCCCAATGCTGCTGAATTGATGGTGGGTGCTGCTGGCAGGGCTGTGTGGGGAGGGATTTCTATGTCTGCGGTAGGGGAAGAGGTAGAATTCATGCAATAGAAAGGTGAAAATGACAAGTATCTCTTCTACAGAAGCTGTCTGAGTATATCAACATATGCATGTCTATTAAAAATAAAACAGACCCTTTAACACCATATAGAAAAGAGAAAGTTCGTTCAATAAACCCTTCCTATGGGATCTTTCTCCCAAGAGCTTTTGTGGGGCCAGTTCCTACTTATTTGGCATTAGGCATGAACTGCCCCCTTTGTCTTTGAGGTTTTTATTTTGTCTCTTCTACTTAAGTATTAGCTCTGTAAGGAACAGAGAACTGGCATCTCTATCCCGCATGGAAAACAACAGAAAATCTTGCATCTTATATATCTAAACAAGCATTTATTGACTGATTTGTCTAACATGATCTTGGCACCAGGACGGAACCAAATATTAAGTACTATTTTAGATAAAACCACTCACAGTGATCCAAATTTACCTTGATCGTTTATTTTTCCAAGGGAAGTGGCTTCTATTTTTTTTTAAAAGAAACGGCCTCAGACTTTGAGATTGTAATTTGTAATCAAGGATAAACTTAATCACTTGGGTGAGACAAGAAATACTTAGTATCTGAATGGCTTTTTCTTTAAAAAAAAAGGCTTTTTAAAAATTCAAAATAATGTAACATTGTACATTGTGCAATGCTCGTACAAAAAGAAAAAACATTCTTTTTATAGCACCCCACCTACATAGTGTAATTTAAGAGAAGGGTTTTATAACATATTCCAAATACAGGCTGTCATCTTAAGTATCGATCCTGCATTTTGTTGGAGAAGCTGTTAGGTGTTTGTGTGCTGTAAGCCAAACACCATAATAATATCCCTTTTCTGTTTCAATAACATGTTCTTTTGGATGGAGCTATGTAAACAGGTGAAATAAGAACCAGCCATGGAGAAAGCATTTCAGTTAATCATTTTCTTTAATATATATTTAATTATATTAGGCAGTGTTTCTGATATTTGAAGGAAGATTAAGATGTTGGGGAAGCCCTGCCTTTTGGAATCAAAGAGGAAATGACAACCTGTAAATAAAACAATGTATTCAGAAACGTGAGCTACTGGAAACTTTAACCAAAGTACGAGTTTTTTCTGTTTTAAAAATAAGTTTGGGTTCAAAAAGCCAAGTTTATGAAGGGCTGGTGTCATACAGTGCAAACGTTCTATGATTTCAGGTCTATCTGGATTGTTCTCATGCTTTCTAACACCTTTCCACAACTGCTGCTTGATACTATAAGCATCTGCAACGGTGGACAATCCATTCATATTTTTGGATTTAAGGTTTAAAGTGAAGTTGCCCTGGGAGAATAGGACACATGATTTAAATTCAAACTAAAGCCTCTGTTACTGATACCAGGTCTTTAACTGGAACAAAATTTGGTAGATGGACTCGGGAAGAGTGTAGGAAAGATCACAGCTGGCATTAGAAATCCAAACTGAAAACGTAGTTGTATACCGTGATTTTTTTTTTTTTTTTTTTTTATATATACAAGTGGCAGCTACTTCTCCTTTAAAATGTCAATGTTGTGGCGCCTGGGTGGCTCAGTCAGGTAAGCGTCTCCTTCAGCTCAGGTCATGATGCAGGTGTCCTGGGATCCACCCTGGGCTGGACACTCTGCTCCGCAGGGAGCCTGCTTCTCCCTCTCCCTCTGCCCCTGCCCCCCTGCTCGTGCTCGCTTGCTCTCTCTCTCTCTCTTAAATAAATAAAACTTTTTAAAAACCGTCAATGCCATAAGTAAAAATTTTAGTGTGTGTGTGTGTGTGTGTGTGTGTGTGTGTGTGTGTGTAATATATCATACCTGGAGTATTTTAGGAAGAGCAACTTTGTTCCTGACACTCGCTGTGTCTCCAAGGTTGGAGACGCAAATACAGGGAGTCACGCCTTACCTGAGCAGAGTCCTGAGTAGAAACCAGAGCAGGAACCAGTTCTGGGGAAGGAAAACCAGAACCGTAACTGAGGAATTGCTGGAGGTTCAGTGTAGACAGGTCTGAGAGGTAAACATTCCAGGAGGACTTAGTCACAGGGGGCCTCTGCAATATTGTGAGATTTATCTCCGGGAGTTTGATCAGATTCCCGAAGTAAACAACAGGAAAATCTCTAGTGCTTCTAGCTGCAAGAGGGGGAAAGGTGCCATTTTGAAATCTGCCAAAGCACTCTGTTCTTTTCAACAAAGCCTGCCCTCAGGGGAAACTAGTTAACCACAGCCTAATTTACTGGAATATTACCAAAGCCTGAGTGACCTGGGGAAAGGGAAATAGGCAACTCCAGCCCACTTTAGCCATCCTGGAAAAAAAATGAAGGAAGTCTTGTAAAGATCATAGCCCAGAAGCACAGGCTCATTAAAAGACTTACACGGAATCACATGACCATAGAATACTTCCCTTCCCCCCACACCTCACCAGCACATTGCTAAGTTTCTTTTTAGCACTTTTCCTTTAACCAGTACATCATGTCTGGCTATCAAGAAAAAATTACAAGGCATACCAAATGGACCTTGGGGCACTGCCGAGGGGCTAAGGCAGGGTCCAGAAAAAAGAGAGAAGATCTGAAATGGCTGTAGCCATGGAAATGGTTGGATGGGACATCCGCCAGCAGCGTGCAATATATTTTGGTCTTTATAATGAGTGCATCTTTTACGGAGTTAGCTCAAAAAAGAGGCTTAAGATCGTCATAGATGGAGCATTGTCTTTCCAATATGCAAAGCCATCATTTGTTATTACTTTTTTACTTTTATTTTCATGATGAAAGGGAGAATCAGAACTGAGCATAATTCCGAAGAGTTGATATATAGCATCTCAAAACAGAAATTTAAAGTGTTCCTGTTTTCCCCTGATAATCTCATGTTATTTAGATTGGATACCACTCTTTACATAAGGCTGTAAACCTCTAGATTTTTTTTTTTTTTTTTGAGATTTGGTAAGTGAGCAAGAACTTTTGTAGCTCGTTAATCTCCATGGCCGCTGGCAATCTCAGTCGCACTGCCCTTCAGAAATGCCGCATTAGGCGTGAACTGCCCCCTTTTGTCTTGGAGGTGTTCCGCTCAGGGGCACTCCCAGCCTGGCCCGTGCCAGGGCAGGCTGCGGAACTGCAAGGGTTCCATGGAAGGCAGAACTCTACGATGATCTCCAACCCTTGAGTGTGGGAGGGACCCGTAAATATGGTGGTTTATCAATCTCATGATTAGGTGATGCTGCATGGCTTTTATAAAGGGAGATTATTCTGGCTGACCTGACTTAACCTGGCGAGCCCTTGAAAGGAATGGTGCTCGTCCAAGGCTCGTAGGTGGCTCAGTTGGTTAAGCATTGGACTCTTGGTTTCCGCTCAGGTCACGATCTCAAGGATGTGGGACAGAGCCCCACCTCAGGCTCCGGGCTCAGCGGGGAGTCTGCTTGAGTTTCTCTCCCTCCCTCGCTCACTCTCTGCTCTTCTCCCATTCATGTGTGTGCACCCTCTCCCTCTCCATCTCTCTCACTTGCCCGCTTGCTCAAAAATGAATAAATGAATGAATGAATGAATGAATGAATAAATAAATAAATAAAATCTTAAAAAAAAGGAACAGGGCTTTTCCTAGAGACGGGTTCAAAGTCTGGCGAGGTTGAAATGGGAGAGGGATCGCATACGAGAAAGATTCTTCATTGTTGGCTTTGAACATTAGGTGAGCACAGGACAAGGAGTACAGGCAGCTTCCTGGAGCCGAGACCAGAGGATGATCGGCAAGGAAATGGGGGCTTCAGTGCTGGAACCTCACGGATCTGAATTCTGCTACAACAGCAGGAGCTTCAGGTGAGGGTGCAGCTGGTCCAGACCTTTATTTCAGCCTGTGGGAACCTGAGAGGGGACCCCTCCCCCGTGTTGTGCGTGGACTTCCGACCCACAGCGCTGTGAGTACTTAATAGCCTCAGGAGTGGTTATTGCTAAAAGAATAATTCCATTATCTGCTTGCAGTATTGTGGGGGAAGGAGGAAGTGCAATTTCTGGAAATAATGCCGTATTGCTTGCTAAAAATATGATTTTATCGTTCTGTTCCTACTTCCGGGCTTACTCACCTATGCTACACCCCTGGGGCACTCATGGAAATCTTTGGGTTCCGAGTCCTGAGCAAACATGAAAACCTTTACAGATGGCTTGGCCCTAGTTGAGGGATTTATTAATAGAAGTTTTTTTAAAAGTTTAATGTGTCTTATTTTTAGGTCTATCGTCTTCAGCAGAATCATCCTCACCTTATTTTATTTAAAACAAAGCAAACAAGGGCAAACTATACAAAACAAGGAAACAAAAACAGATCAGTTGATCCTTTCAGAATACATTGTCTCTGCTGCATGGCAGACTGAATATGCAATTTATTTTCAGGGTAAGACTCTTCTGCCACTGCCATAGGCACGAAAACATGTGAGATGCTCCTCATACCAACTCAGTGCCAAGAAAGAATAACGACGCCGTGGTTATTGTATTGCTGTGGAAGCCAGGCTTCCTGCCTTTCAATAAACTGGTTTTGTGCTACAACTTAATGGATACGGACCATTCACTGCACTCAGTGATTCCAGGTT
>CM052887.1:33949659-34047180 GCA_028534135.1 Potos flavus | reverse complement strand
GGGAAGGGAAGGAAAAATAAAATAAGATGAAAAGAGAGAGGAAGACAAACTGTAAGAGACTCTTAACTACAGGAAACAAACTGAGGGTTGCTGGAGGGGTGGTGAGTGAGGGGATGGGGGTAATTGGGTGATGGGCATTAAGGAGGGCAGTTGATGTGATGAGCGCTGGGTATTATATGCAACTGATGAATCACTAAATTGTACCCTGAAACTGATAATACAGTATATGCTAACTAAATTGAAATTAAATTTAGAAATTTAGAAAATAATAACATAGACAAACAAAAATATATATATTCCATAGTCCAATTCATACATTCATTCAAGTGCAATGGACTCTGATAGCGAGTCCCTCCTAAAATTGCCCACCCTGTGCACTTTACTCACCTCTCCTAGACCCGACCTTACTGCAGTGTGTGTATACTGTGTCACAAAGAAAAATTTTCTATGGGTCAAAGAAGTGTGCAAAACAGTGCTGTAGATCACTCAATTTTTTAAATGAACATACAATGTATTATTTGTTTCAGGGATACAGGTCTGTGATTCAACAGTCTTACACAATTCACAGCGCTCACCATAGTGCATATCTTCCCCAATGTCCATCCCCCAGCCAGCCCATCCCTCCCACCCTCCTCAAAGGTACACTAGGCACCCGTGTATCTTGTTAAACTACAAGTTCCAATCCAGTAGTTCTGAGACGGGCGTTAGATTCTGAATGTCTAACAATGCAGATGATTCTCAGAGTGTCCTGCAAGGACATTTTCCATGGTTCAGAAGTACCTGCATGTTTTCTATTAATAAAAAATTCTAGTCCTCCTGATGTGCTTGTTTGCTATAAAATAACTCTTTTAAATAATAAGATTTTCAAGTTGTTAGTCTGATCTTACTTCAAGCTCTTAATTGAATTGCTGGCAAGTCAGAAGTTCCAATGGTTGGATTGTTAGTACTTCAGTTCCACTGAGCTTTTTAGAAACACGACATTCCCAGTCTTTGCACACTGTTGGTCAGAATGCAAAATGGTGTAGCACTATTGAAAAAAGTATCGAGATCCTCAAAAAATTAAAAATAGAACCGCCATATGGTTCAGCAATCCCATTGCTGGGTATTTATCCAAAAGAATGGAAATCAGGAACTCAAAGAGATATTAGCACTCCTAGGTTCATTACAGAACTGTTCTCAGGAGCTAAGATGTGGAAACAACTTAAATGTCTGCCAGCAGATGAATGGATAAAGACAATGTGGTGTATTCACCGCATTATTAGCAAGCTTTACAAAAGAAGAAAAATCTGTAATATGCTACAGCATGGATGAACCTTGAGGATAAGTACAGTAAGTGAAATAAGCCGGTCACAGAAAGACAAATACTGCATGATTTCACTTACAAGAGGTATTTAAAATAGTCAAATTTAGGGGCACCTGGGTGGCTCAGTTGGTTAGGTATCTGACTCTTGATTTTTTGTCATGATCTAGTGATGATCTCAGGGTGGTGAGATCAAGCCCCAGTCTGCATGGAATCTACTTGAGATTCTCTCTCAACCTTTGCCTCTGTCCCTCCCCCCAATCTCTCCCTCTCAAGATAAATAAATAAAATCTTTTTAAAAACTAGTCAACATATGGTACATCACTAGTTTTTGATGTAGTGTTCCAAGTACGGTGGCTAACAACATAATAAATAAAAATAAAAACTAGTCAGATTTATAGAATCAAAGAGTGGAATGGTGGTGGTTGCCAGGAGCTGGAGGGAGGGAGAAATAGGAAGTTACTAATCAATGGGCATAAAGTTTCAGTTAAAAGGAAAAAGCGCTAGAGATCTGCTGCACAACATTGTACCTATAATCAACAGTAATTGTCCACTTAGAGTTTTGATAAGAGGGTAGATCTTATGTTAAGTGTTCTTATGATAATAAAATGAAATTTAAAAACCAAATTATTAAAGTAAAAATCAATGTTCCGTTGCTGAAAAAAAAAATACACCATCACCTTATAGTGAGTAGTTGAAGATTTGCTTGAATGAGATAGTAGTGTAACCAGGTAACCAGTGTCCTCTTCCCTTTCCATGCTTTGTCATCAAGCAGAACATTCTGTAATTGTGGTTTCTCTTGAAGATATTCAAGAATCACATTACTGAATGATCTATTTGTACATTTAAGTGGAGCAAATATCAGGACTCCCAAATATCAAAGCCACTCTTAAAGGATACAAATGTAACCATTGTGAATATTAAAAAGAGCTGATGCAGATTATGGTGGCAACGGAATGATAGTTTGTATATTGAATAATGTTGATATCGTGGACCTAAGTGCCTAAGCCTCAAGGTGACTCCTTTGAAAGGCCAGCACTCATTTGGTGAATGGACCATAGTTTAGCTTTTCCCTAGTTTCTGGAACTTCACCTGCCCTTATGTTCATGGATGACTTTTCACGTGATTGTGAGAGGACAGTGTGGAAAGGGAGGCTCGGGGTCACACCGAGGCTCTTCTGCTCAGCTGGAAAAGAACTGAAGTAGAGCAATCAAAGTAAGACTCACCAGGGTGACCTGGATTCTTGAAACATACCTTTTTTAGCTCCCCATAGCCAGATCTTTCTATCACTGAAGCCCATACACTGTGCCACAGTCTCTTTTATTCCTTCCTTCCTTCCCTCTCCCCCATTCAGTGAACCTGAGTGCTTAGTCAGCCAGCACTGTTCCAGGTGCAAGGGATTACCAGAGAGCCAAAGCGAAACAGCATCTGCCATCACATTTCACCGTACTTTATCTGTATTTCTCTATGGCAATTGCTATACTTTAGTCATTTGGGCTTATCTCAACCTCTTATAAGATAGTGGGTGCTTTGATGTCAGTGCCATTGTCTAATTCACTTATCCCAAGGTTTTACAACCAACAGACAACTGACATGCGATGAATAAATGAAGGGAAAAGTGAGTGAATAAATGAGCGAGTGAATGAATCAAACTTTCTGACCTATTATGACCAAGTAATGCAACTTAATTTTTACCTTTCTGAAATGTTACAACACAAACCCAACCTCCATCATTATGTGTGGGAGTCACATAAAATATTGGATGCCAACAGAGCCATGAGAGTGGAATTAAAAAAAAAAAAAATCAAAAAATATTTCTGTGGAATTATAGAATACATTTTTATAGCCTAATATGGTTGAATCAGGATTGAGATGGGGAGAGGGTCCTGCAAATGCGGAATGATGTATTTACTAACAGACTTAACACCTCTTGGAAGAGGCTGTTAATGTGTATTAGAAGGAATACCATTTTATGAATAGCAGTAGAGGAAGTTTTTTTTTAAAATTCCTTAAATACTTCTTTATTCCAAATAATGACTCAATGAAGCAATGATTAGAAATTATACTTCTACTTTTATTTTAGAAAATAATTTTCTTACATGGGTATAAACTAGCTTGGTGGAAAGCAATTGTAAAGATGAATCTTTCAAAAATTTGAAAGATTCACACACGAATTGAAGATAGCACACACGAAGTTTGCAGGAGGAGGAAAGAAAATGTTTGCTAGAAATGTCTGAGGAGCCGTCACTTTTAATAGGGTTTATTTTTCTCTTTCTTCACCTTTTAAATTCATCCTATACTTTTTGTCCCAACAACTGACTTCTTTTTTCTTTTTTAGAGATTTTATTTATTTATTTGAGAGAAAGAGAGAGCAGGAGCAGAGGGAGGGGCAAGCAGACTCCCCGCTGAGCAAGGAGCCTGACATGGGGCTTGATCCCCGGACCCCAGGATCATGACCTGAGCTGAAGGCAGATGCTTAACCAACTGAGTCACCTCGGTGTCCTCTAAGAGCTGACTTCTTTTCTTTCTTACAAACCTGAACTATTTTGGTATAAAACATTGTGGTCATGAACAGATTTCATTTAACTCTTTTTTTTTTAAGAGAGAGAGACAGATAGAGAAAGAGAGAGAATGAGCAGGGGATGGGCAGAGAGAGAGAGAGAGAATATCAAGCAGGTAGAGCACAGAGCCGCATTTCATGATCCTGAGATCATGGCCTGAGCCAAAATCAAGAATGGGGTGCTTACCTGACAGAGCCACGCAGGCGCCCCAGTATTTAACTCTTAATGTAAAACGTTTTTTTCTGTTTCAAGGGCATGGGGCAAAGGGAAGAGATTTTGTTTTGATTTTATGGGTTTGCACGGGAATTTGGGAGCAGTTAGCCAATACTCGTAAAATGGACCTACAGCTCCTCGCCTACTCCCAACATTTGCTTCATTCTTCCTTTTGAGGGACAGGCTGCTCACTAGAAGGGGAAGGCAAGCAATGGTCACATCACTCTGCTGTTAATTTGCAAGACTAGTGTCTGGAGGAAGAGTTTCTGATGATGAAGCCATAAGAGGTTTGTCTTGAATTCAGTAACTTTTTAACAACTTTGTGTGTGTGTGTGTGTGTGTGTATGTATGAAATGATCAAAGGTAGCACACATACAAAAGCATACATAATGCATATCCATATGGTTTGAAGAATAATTATAAAACAAAAAGCAATTTACCCCCACCCGTTACAAAATAGAATATGCTCAGTACTTTAGAAATGCTCTGAGCGCCCCTCCATCCCTCCCCCAGCAAAAGAAACACTATGCTGTCCTTGTGTGAATCATATCCTTGTTCTTCATTACAGTTTTGCCACTTACTTATGTATCTCTAATATCTTGCTTCATTTTAGTTTTCTCTCTCTCTCTTTTTTAACTCAGTAGCAAGAACAAACGCAAGTGTGCAAGGAAAGGGGGAACATTGCCCAGGTTAGACAAAGGCTCCAGAAGAAGGTAAGCCAAGCACAGTTTTTGAGTCAGGGGTTGGCCTCAGCTTTCTTTGGAGTTTATATTGCTATTTCCAGGAAACCCGTAGGCAAATCTGTGAATTAGTCCTGGAAACATGAAGAAATTTGGCAGAAAGTTGGGATAGACCCAGAAAGTAGGAAGAAATATGGTCAGGGGGAGGGGCTGATCTCTATGTTTGCTCTGCAGCTCACCAAGGCCTAACCCCACGTCTCAGGAATAGGTCCAAGCAGAACCTTGTCCTTGGCCCAACGAGACATCATAACTCGAAAGAGAAAGTACCTGGGCCAGTTCTCCTGAACGTTCTGTCCTTGTGCTTAAAAGATGTTTAAAAGAAGTCCTTGTGTTTACATTGGTAGCAGGGGTCTTGGGGATGACAACTTGCATCATAGTCTGCGTGTTGACTGACTCTTCTCCAACCCAGAGAGAAGCTCTTTCTTTGTGGTCATGGCTCCCACCTGGAGACCTTCGTTTGCAATTCACTGGGAAATCCCTTTCACTTCTTTCCTGTGTCCTAAGCTTGTTTTTCATATTTCTTACTTGTTTTTTGTTAACTCTCTCTTTTCTTAAAACGATTTTTAAAAAATTATTTATTTATTTGAGAGAGAGAGAGAGAGAGAGAGGGCAAGGGAAGGAGCAGAGGGAGAGGGACAAGCAGACTCTGAGCTGAGCCTGGAGCCTGACAAGGGGCTCGATCTTAGGACCCTAAGATTAAGACCTAAGCTGAAATCAAGAGTTGGAGGCTTAACTGACTGAGCCACCCAGGCACCCCTTTTTTTGTTAACTCTTTTTTATCAAGCATAACCACTAAGATATTTTTTTAAGAAGGATTTTTTTTTTTTAATTTTATTTATTTATTTGACAGAGAGAGAGAGAGATCACAGGAGAGAGAGGGGGAAGCAGGCTCCCCGCTGAGCAGAGAGCCTGATGCGGGACTCGATCCCAGGACCCTGAGATCATGACCTGAGCCGAAGGCAGAGGCTTTAACCCACTGAGCCACTCAGGAGCCCTGATACTTTTTTTTAAACTTGAAATGTTCAAAAATATCTTTAGTCTACCATTAAGCATGAATGACAGTATGGCTAGTGTTTCAGTCCGGGTTCTCCTGCAAACAGAAAACACAGTATGAGGCCACCATAGCTTTGCTCCAAGGATACAAACTGCTCGGAGTATAGTCAGACCAGGTTCGAATGTGTGCAAAACTGCTGACATCGTGGTAGTGACATGTAATCAGATGGTAGCTTTAGAAACTATAGAACCGACTACTGTTAGGTCCCAAACGAGATGCTGAGTTTCTGCCTAGTCCCATGGTGAGATGCGAACCAGCGCTAATGAGGCCAGTCTCCAGAGTGCTTTTGCTTTTCTGCTTCATTAGCAGAAAATTCTTTCTTCCTCTTTCCATGGTTTACTCTTCCTTGTCCTAGAAAGATTGTCAATGAAATATCCATTCTTTAGAGAGAAATTCAGGAGAGGGAGATGGCGGGCAAATCTCTGACTCGGACTCAAAGATTCCGTGGCGTAGAAAAGCACAACAGGTTCTGTTCTCCCTAGTCTGGCTTGTTTTGTAAATGATGCGACATGTGGGAGAACAATCCAGTTTGCATTATGCCCCCAACAGGCCAGTTCCTCTTCCGTAGTCTTTGCTGTCAAGGTGAAGACACAAATAGGAACTTCCCGTGAGCAAGTATCTGATGAAAACAGCACACGCGGATTTCAAGAGCAAGTGGTACTTTCCAGGCCTACGACTGTTAGAATCATGGAGAAATTCTAGGAAAAAAAAAATGCTAACCCTGAAAGGACATAGTCCTGCTAAAGGTGTATTTAATTTGCCTCATCGAACACAACTTCTTAGTTTGACACATTTAAATGGGTGTTAGTGGTGACTTCATAGCCATGGTATATAAGCATTTACACTGTGCTTAAGAAACAGGGAAAGAAAAAAGGGAGGGGCAAGGGAGAGAGGAAAGGAAGTCAATTTCTTATCATTATAGTGTTAGCAGCTGCATTTAAAGGTTAAGAAAATGTCTAATATATATTATATAATATATATAAGCATATAAACAATGCTTCTTGTGAAAATTATTAGTGGCTCGAATATTGCAAGAGCAGATGTAAGTATTTGATAGTGTGCTCGTGATGTTTTCTCAAAGATGCATTGTATCCGAAATCCACAAAAACCTCAATTTGTGTTGTATCTCTATGGTGTTGAGAGCTAAGCCGCTGCAGTAGTTCTTCTTGATAACAGTGGCTGGTTCCTGATGTCCCTTGTAAAACTCAAATAGTCTAAGAAGCTTTTTCTTTGATAACAGTATTTATTCTTTCACATGAGTTTGTCCAAGTTTGGTGCTTCCTTAATATTTCTGTGATAAACGACTCATTTTGGTTTTATTTATAAAACAAAGCAAATTTTCTCCCAAGCTACGCTGAACTCTTCATCTCTAGGAAGAAAAATCTACTTGTAACTCTTCAGTGACATTTCTCCACCCCTGAAAATAATTAAAAATCAACCAGATATTCCATTAGCGCTAGTATCGAAGCAAGAAGATCCTCTGTGAGCTCATGTGAGCCTGTCTCTCCAGACTTGTCTCTTCCCACTTGTTCTGGGCTGTGATCAGACTCAAATATTTGCACTCCTTGGAGCACATCCCATTCTTTTACACCTACCCGTGATGTGGTTTGGAGTGGAGGGGCTCAGAGCGGATGGCCAAGGAAGAATTCTTGAAATGTCTTTGGTGTAAAAAGGTGGTTTTATTAAAGCACAGGGATAGGACTCGTGGGCAGAAAGAGCTGCTCTGGGGTTAGGACGGGTGACTTTATATACTTCCGAGTTGGGAGTGTGTTGGGGATAGCGGAAGTCTCTAAGGAATTTTGGAAGCAAGGTTTCCAGGACCTTGAGGGGGGCTAGCTGTTGTTAAGAAATGGTCATTTATTACTGTCTAGTAAAACCCTAGTCATGAGACCCTTTAAATGTATATCGGTGGGTCATATGCTCAGGGGATGATTGCCCACATACATCTTGGGGGATGGAGATAAAGGAAGTTTCTAAGGGAATTTTTATACCTTAAAGTAGACTCCCAGGATCCTGGGGGGTTGGGATAATGTTAAGCTAAGATGCCTTTTGCCCTTAGCAAAGTATTAACATTGGAGCAGCTGAGTTCCTAGAGGAATGTCACTCTGCCTCTTTCAAGGACTTGTCAATGGACTGTAAGTTATAAGGAAATTTAATTTTTTCTTTTGCCTTTGTTTCCCACATCGCTTTGTCTCTGTTCACATTTCTTCTTGTTGCTTGCAAGCTGTCTTCCTCCCTGATTCCCCTGGCAAACTTCCTGTTTTTCAGGACTCGCCTCTCAAACCTCCCAGGTGATACCCTTTCTGCATTCCTAGGATACCTTTCACTTCTCACTGGGATTGACTTCTTGTATTTCAATCATTGTTCCACCTGTGTATCCCCCTCCCTCCCCACTAGCTGTGAGCCTCTAGAGGTTGAGGACTGTGATTCATATATTGTTTAACCATAACTGAATACAATGATCACATCTAAATATTAATAATAATTCATTATTGTCATCAAATATGCATTGTTCAAACTTCTGTGATTTTTTTCATAATTTTTTAATGTTTATTTGTTTATATAAGATTCAACTGGTTGATGTGACTCTTAAGTCTCCTTTCATCTATAAATACCTCTCTTTTTTCTTTAATTTTTAAATGTATCTGTCAAGGAGTTGAATGTTGTCCTTTAGAGACTCTAGCTGTCTGGAAATTTGTGACCGTATCCCATTGTCGTGGTCTGTTCAGGCTGCTATAACAGAATTCCACAGATTGGCTCAAACAACAAAATTTTATTTCTCACAGTTCTGGAGGCTGGGAAGTCCAAAATCACAGTGCCAGCTGATTTGGTGTCTGTGTCTGATGGATGAACAATAGTCCATTATTTATATGCATATCACATTTTCTTCATGCATTCTTCTGTAAATGATCCTTGAGTTGTTTCCATATCTTGGCTACTGTGAATAATGCTGCAGTGAACACGGGAGTGCAAATATCTCTTTGAGATCCTAATTTTATTCCCTTTGGGTGTAGACCCAGAAGTGGGATTGCTGGATCATACAATAGTTCGCCTTTTAATTTTTTGAGGCACTTTCAGCTGTTTTCCACAGTGACTGCACCAATTTACATATCTACTAACGGTACACAGGGTTTCCTTTTCTTTGCCAATACTTGTTATCTCTTGTCTTTTTGATGATAGCCATTCTAATAGGTCAGCGGTGATATCTCATTGTGGTTTTGATTTGCATTTCCCCGATGGTTAGCGATGTTGAACATCTTTTCATGTCCCGATTGGCCGTTTGTATGCCTTGTTTTTATAAAACGTCTATTTAGATCCTCTGCTCATTTTTAAATCAGTTTTTTTCTTCTATTTATCTGAATGAGTTCCTTACATATTTTGAATATTAACCCCTTATGAGATGTATGACTTGCAAATATTTTCTCCCATTCTGTAAGTCACTTTTTCATTTTATTCATTGTTTCTTTTCCTATGCAGACACTTTTTAGTTTGATGTAGTCCCACTTGTTGATTTTTGCTTTCGTTGCTTGTGTTTTTGGTGTCATATCCAAAAAAAAAATCATTGCCAAGACCAATGCCAAGGAGACTTTTCCCCATGTTTTCTTCCAGGAGTTTTCCAATTTGGGTTTTTATATTTAAATCTTTAATGCATTACAAGTTATTTTGTGAGCTATGTAAGACAGGGATCCAATCTTATTCTTTTGTGTGTGAATATCCAATTTTCCCAGCACAATTTATTGAAGGAACTATTGTTTCCTTATTGAGTATTCTTATCTTCCTTGTCAAATATTAGTTGACTGTATATGTGAAGATTTATTTCTGGGCTCTTTATTCACTTCCATTGGTCTATGTGTCTGTTTTTTTGTCCCACTATCATTGTTTTGATTACTATAACTTTGTAAGATAGTTATAGGAATCAGGAAGTATGATGCCTCCAGCTTTGTTTTTCTTTCTCCGGATTGTTTTGGCTCTTCTGAAGTCTTTGTGGTTTCAAACAAATTTTAGGATTGTTTTTCTATTTCTGTAAAAAATACCATTACAATTTTGATAGGGATTTCCTTGAATCTATAGATCACCTTGGGTAGTATGGACATTTAAAAAATATTAATTTTTCCAATCCATGAGTATGGAATATCTTTCTATTTATTTGTGTCTTCTTCAATTTCTTTCATTGATGTCTTATTAGTTTTTCATGTATAGATTGTTCAACTGTGTGGTCAAATTTCTTCCTAAATATTTATTGTTTTTCATGCTATTATAAATGGGATTATTTTTTAATTTCTTCTTTCAGATACTTCACTGTTAGTGTATACAAACACAACTGGTTTGTGTATGTTGATTTTGTATGCTGCAACTTCACTGAACTCATTTGTTAGTTCTAAGAGTTTTAGGGGGGAGTCTTTAGAGTTAGGTTGGTATTATTGAATGAGTTGGGTCATTTCTTTAAAGATTAGATTAAACTAGTTAATTGTGTTGGATCATTAACCTGACCTGTTTTCCTAGTTTTGAAACAGTTTGTAAAAGATGAAAAATTTCACTCCTTTATTCCTAGTGTTTTAGTTGATATTCTACTTAGTTGATATTTAGTTGCTACACTACAGTCTTTTGAGTATCAGTGTGTGTGTAGGGGGGGTTAGTTAATGAGTTTAGTTATAAATTCTTTCACAGTTACTGGTTTATTTTAACCAACTTCGATATTTATAATTTGTAATATCCAAAAATATCCTTTCGTGGATATTTTTGCGTTCATTGGTACAGAATTTTATACAGCTTTATCTTAAAAATTTTCAAACACCTGTGTACATACAGCCGTTTTCCTGCCAACATCAAGTTTTACCTTCTGTTTCTTTTTTCTTAATTATAGATTTCCAAAGTTTTATCTTAAAAATTTTTTTCTTTTGAAGAACTGGGATTTATGGTATTGATCAAACCTATTATTCTATGTTTGTTCTTATTGTCTTTGTTTTATTAATATCTGGCTTAATCTTAATTCCTTCATTCTGCTTTCATTGGACTTATTTTGTTGTTCTTTTCAGCGTCTTTTGGTGAAATCTTTTTTATTAAATTTCGGCCCCTTTTATTTGGGGGGAAATTCACTTATGGGTATAAATTTCTTTCTGAGAATTTCTCTGGTTCCATATCCAGGTTTTGATATAGAGATCATACATACATCCCACACTTACTGCAGCATTTTTGTTACTGGGAGGAGTACACTCTCTGTGACCCCTGATGGGAGAGAGAGGGCATAAGGAAACCTACACATAGATTCCTCCTGACGCCAGCTATGTCTTTTTCCCTTACAACCCACTGTGTATCTTTACTAGATTGTCATAGTAAATCTTAGCCATGGGTGAAGCTATCTGCTGAGTCCCATGAGTCCTCCTAGCAAATCTCCAAATGTGGGGATAGTCTTGGAAACTCGTGACCCACATGGCTATTCAGTTCAAAGTATTTTGTAAGCTGTCTCTTTATTTTTTCCTTCATCTCAAGAATTATTTGGGAGTCTGTCCCAAACTTCTCTGCCATATGGATTTTCCGGCAACATGTTGATTTTTTTATTTTTATGGCAGTGTCATGTGTGATTAGGGCTTTTATGAGAGGGATATTTTAGATTTTGAGTTCAGTTGTGTCATGTTGCTCAATTTCCTAAATGTCCCACATATATTTTTAAAAAGTATGTCCATTTTATGAAGATTCTTAATTATGTGTGTCTACTTGTCTTAATTCTCTGTATGCCTATTTGAGGAAGATTCCTAATTATGTTAATGAATTCTTCTTACCCTTGTTTACTTTTTCGCTAATCCGTTTTTTACCAAAAGACTGTGATGTCTGTCATGATTATTAAAGATGTGTACATTTTTAATACTTTTAAATATTTCTGTTACTTTTTGCTTTATGTATTTTGAACATAGCTCATATTTATAAAGGTTCACTACTGTTATATCTTTTTAGTGGATTACTCCTTCTATCAAGATTAAGTATCCTTCTTGATCCACTGGGAATTTTCACCTTGAATTCTGTTTTGTCTGGTGGTAATATTGCTTTACAACCATTGTGTTAGTACTTTGGCAGGTAATTTTTAGTATCTCTTTACTTTCAACAATTCTACATTATATTTGATTCTACATTCAGTTTTGATTCCGGTAAGTAATAATAGCTGGATTTTTTTTTTATTGCGTTATGTTAGTCGCTATACAATATATCATTAGTTTCTGATGCAGTGTCCCAAGATTCATTGTTTACGTGTAACACCCAGTGCTCCATGTAATATGTGCCCTCCTTAATACCCACCACCAGGGTCACCCATCCCCCCCCCCTCGAAAACCTTCGGTTTGTTTCTCGGAGTCCCAGTCTCTCATATTTCGTCTCCCCCTCCGATTTCCTCCCCTTCACTTTTCCCTTCCTTCTCCTAATGGCCTCTATGTTATTTCTTATGTTCCACAAGTAAGTGAAACCATATGATAATTGACTTTCTCTGCTTGACTTATTTCACTTAGCATAATCTTTTTCTTACCAACTTGATAGTCTCTGTCTTCAGAGGTCTGCTAAAACTGCTCACATTTATCATAAATATGAATAGGTTTTGATTTATTCTTACCATAGTTTTTTCTGTTTTTTTATTTGCTAAAAAATGTTTTAAACTTTTTTTTTAAAGATTTATTCACCCCTTCTAGACAGAGAGGGAGAGTGTGCGTACGTGTGCATGAATGGGGGGCCGGGCAGAGGGAAAGGGAGAATCCTCAAGCAGACTCCTGGCTGAGCACTGAGCCGGATGCGGGGCTTGATCTCAGGACTCCGAGACCATGAGCTAAGCTGAAACCAAGAGTCGGTCAATTAACCAGTGGAGCCACCCAGGCACTCCGCTAAAAAAATTTTTAAGGCTTTCTTGCCTCTTTTGGTTAGATTTTGTTTTGCAACGTTTCCCCTCTTTCGTTTTGATAGTTATACATTGATCTATTCTTTTTTTGTTCAGCTTGTGCACATTTTTAGTTCATATAAGAAACTTACGTTTGCTTTTTCAAAAGTCTAGAGTCAAATACATCTATGTTCTACCCTTCATTTCAACAAGACAAGAAATTTAACATGCATTTATTCCCTTTTACACTCTTCTTTTTCCCCCAACTAACTCTCATGTTGACATCTTACGAAGTTTTATTTCCAGATGGTTTAACACACACACTGATTTCAATTCAGCAATGTTGCTTCAAATGATTACTTTGTTGCCACGTTTCTTACTCATTACCCTGTCCCAGATTTACTTTTCTTCTTGCTGAAATAATATCCTACAGTAATTCTTGCTGAATTCTTTCAAAGAACATGGATGGCAAACCTTCTGAGGTCCTATATGTTTGAGAATGTCCTTAATTCATGAAAGAAGCTGAATGGCTGAATTTATTCCACTGACTCTAGCAAGATCGGGTCCTCACCTCTTCCTCCTCACCACTCCTACTAAATCCAAACTAAGAGCTGCTAAAGCTTTAGCCCCACTCTTGCAGGCCCCAAACCCTGTCCCCTGACTAACACAGCCTAAGTTCCCCACACCTTCTGAGAATCAGAACAGTGACTAATTCTCAGAATATAGCAAAACTATGACCTTCATCAATTTAACATAGCAATTCCTGAGGCTGTCTGCTGTCCCGTAGAACAGCTCTCTTGAGTTGTTCTTTTGCGATGATTTTAATAAAGGCTTAAGTTAACAGGATTTGGTTGGTTTTTCTTCTTTCACAAATTCATTCTTATGGTTAAAGGATAGTTTGGCTAAATATTTTTTTCCTTAAGAATTTTTAGATTTCGTTCCCTTACCTCATAGCACCCAGGGTTGCTGATGAGAAGTCTGTGTCCTGTAGCTGTCAATTCCCTATTCTGGGGTTTGCACCTTTTCCGGCAGCCTCCGTGATTCCTTGGGGCCATGGCTTACCACTGTGGCTCTCTGCGTGCTTTCTTTCTTAAGGATCTGCATAATTTCTGCTCCACCAAAAGTCTTTACTCTGTTTTTCACAAATCCCAATGTCCTCATTAATTTCTTTAAAAATATAACGCAACAAATCATAATGACTTGGTGTTAAAAGAGGAGATTTCAGCATGTGCTCAAATTAAAATGTTCTTTTTTGTGTGTGTTTGGATGGGCTCATATAAAACTATATTCCAAGGCAATAGAGTGGGGTGTCCAGAGGAAGACTCATTTTTACTTTATAATTTTCTCTATTTGAATTTTAGCATCTTAGTCTTGTTTTGGGTTCAAAATAATGGTATACATAATCCATTGGAGAGCTTCCTTTTCTTTTCTTTTTTTTTTTTTTTTTTAAGATTTTATTTATTTATTTGAGAGTTAGAGAGCAAGTGCTGGGGTGGGGGGCAGAGGGAGAAGCAGGCTCCTTGCTGAGCCGGAGGCAGACACAGGCTCCATCCTAGGACCTCGAGATCATGATCTGAGCTGAAGAGAGATGCTTAATCAACTGAGTCACCCAGGCGCCCCAGACATCTTCCTTTTCTACCTCCAAATGCACCCAACAGCTTTTTCCAGTTGCTCCGGTGCCCTGTCTATGCCGCTTACTGGTGTGGACAGCATCAAGGGCTCCAAGCCCTCTGTTTCCAGTTGGGTTTGCCTAGTAGGAGGTGAGTGAGATTGGGATATTTATTCCCTGGCCTTTGCAACCACCCCCCACCCCCCGACATACCCGGCTACCCTCTGTCGGTTCTGTCTTCCTACTGAAGACTACAGCTGCCAGGGGGTCCTCTGCACACAGAGATCCTCGCTTCCTCCTCTTGGCCTTCAGGCCTGGGGTAGCAGTGGCTCCCAGGTGTGCCAGGCTAGAGACACACATTCCATTGCTGGCTGCTGCTGCTGCTTTTTTTTTTTTTTTTTAAGATTTTATTTATTTATTTGACAGAGAGAGAGAGATCACAAGTAGGCAGAGGGGCAGGCAGGGGGAGAGAGGGAAGCAGGCTCCCTGCTGAGCAGAGAGCCCGATGCGGGGCTCGATCCCAGAACCCTGAGATCATGACCTGAGCCGAAGGCAGAGGCTTTAACCCACTGAGCCACCCAGGCGCCCCCATTGCTGGCTTCTGTACAACCTGCCTACATCTTTGTAAGTAGTCCCTTTATTCAATTCTCCTCAAATTACTCGGCTGGAGTGTTATTTGTTTTTGCCCTCATCCCTGACCCAACCAAAGCAAAAGGACAAAACAGACAAAAAGCCAAAGCGATACAAAGTATTTAGGTAACTTAATTATATAGATTCATCTTTTTGCTGTTTCATAACAGAATAAAATACTCGAGCAAGAATAAAGGTGAAGAAAGCTTATTTTTGTTGAAGGAACCATGCTACAGAGGGGAAGTAATGGTAAGTGTTTCCTGAGCACACAAGTCAAGCAGGAGTTCCTCTCCCTCTCCTTAGTGACGCTGTCGCTGCGTTTCTGGGCCGGGAGGGCAAGCAGGCATGAATGAAGTCCCGCCGATACAGGGCGATGCAGCACCGAGGGCTCATGCTGCAGAACTTTACAGAATCTCCGAGACAGAAGGGACCACGGGGACTATCTAACACAGCAGCGCACGGCGCAGAGCATAGCCGTTTGTGATACAAGCCTAGATTTAATTTGTGTAGCGACTATATAAAAACCCCGTGCTGCTGCTTCTTCAGTGTGCCTATTAAAAAATATTCCAGTTGCTAAAAAACAGTGCTAATTTTCTCACTGGCGTTTGGGAGAGTAGCTGACAATGGCGACAGGGAACATTCGCCGAGTAGTTGCCCTGCGCTGGGGACTGAGCTCCAAGCTTTACAGGTATCATAGTCTATAACCCTCAGCTAAGCTCCATATGGATCCTCTCCATAGTAGCCTAGGGCCGTGGTGGATATTATCATTAATCCAACTTTACGGATGAGGATGATAAGGCAGAAAGAAGTTAAGGGACTTGACCTTCATCACACGGCCATTCAAGTGATGGAGTCAGGATTCGAATCCATGCAGGTCGACTCTGAACCCCACACTCATGCATTACATTGTTTCTTCTTGTTATAACATCTATGCAGAGGGGCGCCTGGGTGGCTCAGTCGTTAGGCGTCTGCCTTCGGCTCAGGTCATGATCCCGGGGTCCTAGGATCGAGTCCCGCATCTGGCTCCCTGCTCGGCGGGGAGCCTGCTTCTCCCTCTCCCACTCCCCCTGCTTGTGTTCCCTCTCTCGCTGTGTCTCTCTGTGTCAAATAAATAAAATCTTAAAAAAAAAAATCTATGCAGAAATATATATATATATATTTATATATATATTTATATATATATTTATATATATATAAATATATATATATATTTATACATACACACACACTGCAGGAATATTGCTTTGTGCCTAACAATATACCATATACATTGTTCTATGTCACTAAACACATAATGCCATTTTATTTATTTATTTTTCATAATGCCATTTTAAACAATGGCAAAATATTCAATTGTATCAGTATGCCAGTTGGCTTAACCAATCTCAGTGTTAGATATTAATTTGTTCTGTTATTTCCCCCTGATAATCTCTTTCTAATACTGACTCCTCTCACATACTCGCATTAAAACCTCTGATCCCGATTTATTAATTTATATAATTTATATATTGCAATTATTATTATTCTTAAACAGAGTATTAAACATTTCTATTAGGGAGTGGGGCTCTAGATGACTCTGACCTTCTCCATTTTGCTTATCATTTATAATTTGTAATATTTCAATGTATTGCATAATAAGGAAATGTGATTGTTAGAGGGGTTTTTTCTTTTTTTTTTTAAGATTTTATTTATTTATTTGACAGAGAGAGATCACAAGTAGGCAGAGAGGCAGGCAGAGAGAGGGGTTAGCAGGCTCCCTGCTGAGCAGAGAGCCCGATGTGGGGCTCGATCCCAGGACCCTGAGATCATGACCTGAGCCGAAGGCAGAGGCTTTAACCCACTGAGCCAACCAGGTGCCCCAGTTTTTTTTCTTTAACGTTGATTTTTTTAAGTAATCTCTACACCCACCGTGGGGTCCAACTCATAACCCCAAGACAAAGAGACACTTACTCCTCCAACTACGCCAGCCTGGTACCCCTGCTAGATTTTTTTTTTAACAAACTTTTTATTTAAAAATATAAAGTTTAAAATATGCTTTAGTTCTTCTGTCCCACAGTGGTTTTAACCGTTGATCAACAATATTGATCAAACTATTGATCAACAATAATCACCAATCCAGGCTAAGGTCATGGAGTTTTAGTTCACCAAACAATGCTTGTCCTGAGCCTTTGTACCACTTGACAGTGTTCCACACCCTCTATGTAACCCAAAAACAGTTCCAAGGACACTTATCAATCCTTCCCCTTTAAAAGAGCCTCCCCCTAATTGTTCTGTATTTATTCCCAATGCACACGCTTTAGCTGGAGAGTGTAATGGGCGTTAGCAACTCACAGGCCTCCTTAGAAATGCTAGAAAGGCACTCCTGTCTTCATTATAGGGGTGATGCCCTATTATCAATCAGCCCCCATCTTTCTGCTTCATCTTTTGTGAGAGTTTGGTATCTTAAATCTAGTGTGAATCACACACAGGTGCATTTATACCTGGGCTCCAAGCAGGGCTTAAATTGTAGTGTGCTGATGTTTTATCCAACAAAGAAATAACCAGTGGAATGCATCTCTAACACAGATTATTATGCTATTTGTAAAAGGGAATCATGGGCATGCATCAACAGAACTTATCCTCTACTCTTGGGATTCCAAAATGTAATTGTTTTCCTCATGAATGATCTCATGCCAAATGCCTGACCCCGCCGCCCCCAAAAGTGTGTATGTGTGTGTGAGAGAGAGAGAGAGAGGAACTGAGATTCCACTGTAGTCATTTACCTTAAGAAGGAGAAATTTAGTAGCTCTATGTTTCACTAATAAGCAGCCAAAATAGCTCGAACATATTTCATCTACTAAAAGAACGTGTGCTAGTGTGACAGAAATATTAATGCAAGAATAACACCCAATTCTCAAGATATTTTCTCTTTTATTTAAAATGTTAACTATCACAACACATTACACAGTGAAATGAAGACCATAGAATCACGTGGAAACTTGTAGAACATCTCTATATAAGTCACAACACGTGATACATGCTGCAGGGATACACTCCGATACCAAGTCTTAGCACATTTCCACCATGAAAACAGGAAGCACAAGCCCGTCTGTGAGGTTCTTCTCCTTCAGCAGTGGCTGACGTGACTGCTTGCAGGAAACGAAGATGATTTCTTTTTTTGAAAAACATATTTCTGTTTCACTGAACACTGTGCTTTGTTGAGAAATGACCACTGATTTCTACGTCTGAGGGGGGTCATATTAGAATTATAACACATTTTCACAGCACGTATTGGCACAATATGAAAAATAAACAGTTTTTTTGAGTTTTCCACTCAAAACAATGACTATTAAATAAATAATTATTCCTCATGGTGCGGGTCTCATGTTACCTTTCATTGGCCACTGACCCACACGAGGCTCAATAAATTACACATGAGTTGTTTTATTTGCGTCTTCGTTCGTAATTGTGCATCGCACTCCTTTCATAAGCCACTGAGAACAAAGAGAAGGGAGAGGGGTTCTTAAGAGGATTCACTGAGAGAGTTGAATAAGCTTCAAGATACACTGTAATTTATTAAAAACTCGTGAATGACTCTGTCCCCCTCTACTGAAGTATTTCTAAGAGTTTTCTTTGCACGCCCTCCAATCTTGCCTCTGTCTGTCCTGACTGGAAGCGACCTAACCACAGAATCCTTGGTTACTCAGGCCATCTGCAAGAAACTCGGTGCCGCCAAAGCATAGTTCCACAATCTACTGCAGTGTTAGTTCTTCACAACTTTCTCAAGCGGTGGCAGAGCTCCCCCTCTCCCCACAGTGATTTATAGAAACGATAATGCCTGAAGTATAGGAGTAGTAATAGTAGTAGGATGAAAGCATCCTTTCAAGTAGTAGGATGAAAGCAAAATGTGAGGCTTTTATTCTAGGACAGACTCAACAGACTACAGACCATGGGCCAAATCCAGCCCACCACCTTTTCTTGAAAATAACGTTTTATTGGAATGTGGCCATACCCATTCATTTATGTATTGTCTATGGCTATGTTAGCATTAACGTGACAGATCAGAGTAGTTGCTAGAGAGATGGCGTGGCTCACGGAATCCAAAATATTTGTTATCTGGCTCTTTACAGAAAGGGTTGGCTAGTTCCTGTTATAGGAGTTCTGAATGGTGTAGGGGTCTCCTCTTGTCTTGGGGATACCTTCCAATGATGGACTGTCCTTGAAGCTAAAAGCAACTTCATTTTCAGTAGGTAGGGCAATTGTGCCATCCATATACAATAGTTTAACTTACCTCCCAGCACCCTAATGGCCAGTGAAAGATTAATCACTGCCTCTAAAAGCACTTAACATATAGCCAGCAAATAATTTAAGTGCTTTGACTATCTGGACTAAAAAAAAAAACAAACACAAAACAAAACAAGCCAAAATTACATTATATTATATTATATTATATTATAATGTTATACGCAATTTCAAAGAGATCTGTAACCACAAAAAGGTAAGGATCAGACTATTGTGATGAGAATACTTAAGTCTATTACTCATCATTTTAGTTAATGTATATACTTAGATTTACATTTTAGTGAAACAATGCTGCTTTTCAAAATTCATATGTCCTGTATAAAATACTGAATTTAGACAAAAACAGTAGAAAGCACTGTGGAAGGTATGGAGGGATCACAGATGCCTCTCTCTAAACAATTTTCTCAGTGAGAACAATCTGTTGAGAGAGGAGGTAGGTGAGGGCCGGAGGCTGATCACTCTCCCTTGCCCGCACTGAGCGGATGGCCCCTTAGCCTCCAACACTAGGTTCACGACAAGCTGAATGCTTTACGTCAATCACGTCAATCAGGTATGCGCTTCCGCGGTTGCAATAGCCGAGCTCCAAACCCGGCAGTTCTCAAGGAGGGAAACAGTCTATTTCTCATCCTGTTCCGTTTGTATTAGGAGGAAGACGACTAGCACAGGACGACTGTCCGTTCCTGACAAGCTTTAGGTAACATGATTTCGTTCCTCAGAGAAGTGAGGTGAATGCAATGTAAAGTAACCAAAGACGGATTCCTGTTGGCTGGAACAGAATATCCTCTTCACCGGAAGCAGAGTTTTCTATCTGGTCCCTGAGCCCTCTGAAACTGTATGTACATTTTTGTGTTTATAAGCTAATGAGGGTTTCTCTACAAAGCAGGTTTCTAGATTTCTCAGACTGTCAAAGGGGCCTGTGACCACAAAAGGTTAAGAATCAGATGGCTGCAGGACACAATCGTAACCTTGCCTCAGTTGATCCTATGAAAAGATCTCTGACTGAACGTTTGCCCATTTTTTCCTTTTATATTTTCTTAAAGTGGAGTGAAGATTTTGTCATAAATTGATCCTGATTCATTATAGCGATTCTATTTATAACTACATTATTACTTTGCACATATTAAAGCATTTAATCTGTATAAATTGCACAGTATCTATATTATTTGTAAAGTTAGCCATGTTCTGAAACCTGTATCAGTTCTGGAAATAAAAAGTTGATGACTAACATGATTATCAAGAAGACCACAGTTATAGAAGGGCTAGTGTACACTTCTGCTACAAGTAAAACCAGTGTGGCTTAAATTTACATTCCATTTCCAAAAGCTGGAGGATTATACATAGTAATAAAATAATTTAAAGTTTTTCATGAGACACACTGGTAACTTCTTTAAAATTTAAACTTGAAAAAAAATAAAATTTATACTTGAGCAGCCCCCAGATTACTGAAAAAGAAATATAAATGTAGTGTCTAAATTTGGAAGGTAGAGGAACAATGGTAGGCTACATCATTTTTTGCATGAATTTTCCAGATAATTAAGCCAGCACTTCTTAGTTACAGATTTTCTAGAAACTTGAAATACTCTAAATGGATAAGGCAGCTGGTTACTTTCTAATTAGTTACTTGATTAATACTATAATTCTATTTTCACTAAAGGTAAAATAAAGAGAGTTTGAATCACTTTCCTAAGGAACCTAAGCTAATTGCTCTAAAGGCCCAAATGTGCTTTACAGAAAAAATCAGTCTCTGTGAAAATGATATGGGGTTATTTAACTTTGAAAACGGTATGATGAATGGGTTTTCAGATATAGGTACGTGGCATTTTTACACAGAAGATGGGAACTACAGAGAGGAAAGGAAATAGGCAGGCTTTAGGCCAAGGGAAAGACTTGTTGGGGATTAAGACTGGGTTATGAGGATTGTGGCACCCCTTCTCTGTGAGGGTTTACAGCCAGAACTGATTATAATCCCCCGGGATGACCTGATCCTGTTCCTTTCTGAAAGCACTGGAATGCACTGGGTTATTCCCATACTCTCAAGCATCCATCAGGATGTTTCGAGTTTGAGCTTTTATAACTTCATAAAGCATAAATGCATTTGTTAGTTTTCTTTATTTGTTTACTTTTGTGCTGGAAGACTGCCAGACGTAATGTCATATAAGCCTTTCGAATGACCTTGGTAGTGAGTGAATATTGGTCTTATTTCCCACATACCCCTCCCTGCTTAGTTCTGGGAAGTTCATGGTGGCTTATGTAACAAATATAAGGAAACAAGTACTAGTCTAGCCCAAGGATTCAGGTTAGGTAATGATTAAATGAGGCAGACACTGGTAAGGCTGGTGGTTTGAGAAAGAAAGATGCATCCTGGGTGAGATTAGCTTAATCAGCTACAAATTCATTCTTAGATTTGTTTATTGCAATTGGATTTTTTTTTTCACCATAAGTACTCATTTTAAGTTTATCATTCCTTTTTAGTGCTTTGAAAACTATGCTTTAGAAAGAAAATAATAGATTTAAGATACTGTCTATTTTCAGTCATGGTTTTATACATACCAGAATTTAAGGCTCTTTTGCCCATTAGTCCAACAAAGGAATCTGTTTTATGCCCTGGAAAAATACATTTAGGGGTATTTTAATATGTATGTCTTTGAGGAAATAAACTGTTATAACTTGTACCAAAGAAAAGCAAGCTTTCGAATATATGCCTACATAATAAATATATAACCATTTCAAGTTTTGGTGAGCCTGAAGAAATGAAGATTTCTAATAAGTCTTACAAATGACATTAAAACAATACAATGAAAGCACTTTTCTTAATTCTATATCTAAATATTAGCAAGTATAGTTTATGTATATTACATTTTACCTATTCATATACAGTGCTTTAGATATTGCTGCTATTTAAGCTAGTGTTGGTTTTTAGGGAGTCAATTTCACAGTTGGGTGACAGAAATATGCAAGTGTGTGTCCTTGTGTTACTATGTTGTATTTCTCAGGAACTGAACCTTAGTTAAGTCAGATCCCTACACCTGATGATTATAAACTTCTAGAAGGCCACTATTTTAATTTTATTGCATTTTTAACAATACCGGAAAAGTGTGTTAATTTAGACATTAATAGAGTTCATTTATTTTCATTACACAGAATTTTGCTATATACAATTCCCTTGGAAGTCAAATCTTTAGAACGTAAATATAAATAAGATTTATTTATTTTCAAAGATGAAGCCTTATGAGAATGGTTACTATTTCAACTCTAGTGGGGAAAGATCTCTTGCTTTATATTGTATTATTTGAGAATTGGACTGCTGTTTTAATGTGACCGTCTCTGCCAACCAAAATCCAAGTGGAGTTGTAGGTGGACCCTGGGGTAAATGCGTATGATTGAGATGGACCCATGGGACTTCCTGTCAGTTTGAGTTCCATTAACTGGGAAACTGGGATCTAATGAATGTCAAGTGTCATAACTCTGCCATCTCTACTGCCATAAGAAATGTTTCATTGTACTTTAATAGATTGAGGGTCCCCATTCAATGATGGTATCAAAAAACTACATTTCTATCTTTACCTTCACTATAGATTCTCTACTCATTCACTTAATCTTCTTAATTGGCTGCTGGATTACCCTAATACACGATATCCTTAGGAGATCTGGCATACTGAAATGTTAAGAGATGCCTATAAATGCTTGTTTTTTGTTTTCTTTTGTTTTTGTTTTTCCAGTGGAAGTGATGGGGGGTAAGAGAGGAGGAGGGGTGAAAGGGAGAGGAATCTGTGGTTGGATTTTTACCCCTGAACTGAAATTCTTATCTAAAACTAACAATTTATAGGATTTAAAGGATTTCTTCTGGCTTTCTTTTGCAGCTTAAAAAAACAAATATTTATTATCTCATAGTTTCTGTGGGTCAGGAATTCAGCAACAGTTTAGCTAGGAGTTAAAGGATTTTTAACATAATGCATTATTTTGGTAAGTATCTAGGTCTAAGAAACAGAGTTTTAAAAAAATCATGCTTTGGATGTGATTAATATGAGTTTCCTCCATTCTTATACTGTCTTAATTAAAAATATTAAGTCATAAGTTATAACGGAAAAGAAGATATAAAGTGAAATTCAATCTAATTTGCATTTGGTAAATGTCAAAATAATTTGAAACTTACTTTTATGAGAGATCTGGCCATGTCCTAGAAGAAAGAAAGAGAAAGTTAGCAAGGGCAATAGATTTATTTTAAAGATGCTACACTATATTTTCAGAAGAGAATTATAAAATAAGTTCATTTTTAACACATGTAACATTTCCCATTCATGTACTATCCTGAGGCATATAGCAGAACCATAAATGCTAACCAAATTATTAATGATAAAAACAAAATAGCAATCAAAAGGAATATTTTTAAGTGCTTTCTATGGGCCACAGATTCAAACCCAGGACTATGAGACCCCTGAGGCCTAACATAACTGTTAGGCCACATCACCTGTTTTCTTACAAGAAACATATCTCCAAGCTGGACCACCAGGAGAGAGGGATGCAAATCTCTACTTTTACTAAAGAGGCATTATCAAGAATCTGTATTTCAGCCCATAAAAGACTTTCTTGACTTTTCTTACATGTGCATTCACAATAGTAAAATAAAGATTTATAAATGTTTACCATAAAGAGCCTTTAACAGGGCCACTTGTTTTTCAATTGAGGAATCTGACAAAAGATGAATTGGCATTAACTGTGTACCCGTTCCACTGATGGTGTGATGAATTCAAGGAAATTGAGTATTTCTATCACGAGACAGTAGGGAGCTAAATCTGATCTAACCCCAAGGGTCTAAAATCGGTTTCTACAGGCGCTTAGACCGTTCTGAGTACTACCCTCTGGAGGCCCCGCGCCTTCCCCTTTGTTAGTTTGGATCTTGAATCAAGGGGCACTCCGCCAAGGTTGCTTCCTGCTCTTGATTGGGGTCACTCTAATTGAGTGGGGCACGCGCATAAGCTCTCGCCCTCCCTCAGAGGTCTTGTGCGTGTGTTAGTGGGGTGAGAGCCAGAGTCGGTCCCCCGGGATATATCCATTTTAGGATGGAAATTTCTACTCAAAGAGCAAAAGAGACTGGGCGCTCTGAGAAGCAGTGAGCGAGGACACTGGGCAGGTTGCTCAGAGAGAGAGGGAGGGATGGCTGCCCATCTCACCAGCATCCCGTTTGCCCATTAATCCGAAGAACTGCTGAGGCTTGGGTCTCCGGGCGATTCTCTGCAGAAGATGCTCAAAGGGCTCCGGCAGCTCCTCCTAGGGGACAGACGCACAGACAAACGGGCGGGTAGGCCACCAGCGCGCGGCGCCAGGAAACCGGAGTCTTTCCAGTGGTGCGCGCTAGCCCTGGGCGAAGCTCGGAGGCGGGCGGTGGCGGCGCCAGGGCTGGAAAACCCGCCCCGCAGGGGGTCGAGAGAAAGCCGGGTTTCCCCACGCGACGGCTGAGTGGGGTCCCAGCCCTGGAGCTCTCTTCTTCCACCCCTCCCGGCAGAACTCGTGTCCCCGGGCCCCGCTCTCGCGGGTTAGCGGGAGGCGCGGCGTCCCCCAGCCCCGCGCGCTCTCAGATCTTTGCAGAACCTGGAGACCCCCGCCCACCGCCCCACTCCTCTGCCGCGCCGCCACCTGACTTTCTCTCGATTCTGGCGCGGGCTTTGGAGACGCCTGGCCGCCCTAAATGCACACAGCTGTGTGTCGCGAGTGGGGAAGGAATGCCAACGTTTTACTAGGCACCTGCACCGCGCCACTTACACTATTCCCTCGAGGCGCGCTCCCTTGGGCCAATAGCCTGAGAGCCTTGTAAAGGAGTAAAATAAAAATCAAGGCAGGAAGTTAGCTTCCCACCCACCTCGCCCCTCGAAGACCCCAGGAGCTTGCCCTTTGCCCCAGCTTCTACCAGCGTCCGGCGCGCCCCCTTCTGCCCCTGCCCAGCGTTTCCAAATGCCCGGTCCTTGCAGCTAGATCGGAGTCTCCGAAATCCCCGTTACCCCTGGATGAAACCTTGTGAGGTTTCCAGCCTTGTGAAGACCTCGGGCTCATCAGGGAGGGCATCATTCCTCCAGGGCGATCCCGAGACCCGACGGTGCAGACCCCGGGAGGAAACTTGGATCGTGGGCACAAAATCTCGTGAGGGGACCCAGGGAATGGCGTTCCTTTACATCCGCACCCCCACTCCCTGCGCTCCTCCACCGCCTCTGGTCGCGGTCGCGGTGCCTGCCAGGCTAACTAGAATGCTATCATAGGGGACGTGACAGCTCCCACAGGGCCTGGTAGAACCGCGCGGGCTGGGTCTCACCTTGATCTGGTCGCTGTCGGACCAGTCGGACCAATAATTCAGATCATCGCTGGTTCCGATTTCTTCGGCAAACAGTTGAGTGGAGACGAGAAAAAAGACGGCCAAGGCCACGAGGATTTTCATGTTGGATTTCTGGGAAGAACGGGGAAGAAGAGACCGAGGAGAGAGACACTGGGGATGGCTATGCAAGAGTTGGGGCAGCATAATTTTTGGTTCCACAACGCAAGTCGGGGCCGATTGAACCAAGATAAAAAGCCTAACGGATAACAAGACTAAAACGTACCTTGTACCCTTTAGGAAAGAGAATCATGCCCCCAAGCTTCTCAAATCCCCTTCTCCCTAGATCCCAACTCCCTCAGCCTCCAACCCAGCAGTCCACACCTTCAGGCTGGGAGGCTCTGCAGGTGGAAAACAAAGAGGGACGTTGGCATCTGGGATACCCGTCTCCCCAGTGTCCCTCCGCTGTCCTCCCAGTGTCCGTCGCCCCAGCGGCCAGCCGCCACCTCGGAGCGATGCGCGGTGCGGGCACTTACTGCGGCGGGCAGGCCCTCAGGGTTCCTCTGGCTGCTCTGAGCGCACGCGGGGCGCTGCGCACTGGAGGTGGCCGCGGCGGTGGAGGAAGCAGTTGCGGCGCGCTCTTTTGCCCGCTCGGTGCCGCGCGGTATTTATCCAAGGCTCGACGAGCCTCGAAGACCACGTGACACGCTCCCCACGCGACTTTCTGCTCAATATTTAATTAACCGCCTCTTCTCCTTTCGCTTGCGTCTGATTGAGAGTTTCCGAGACGGTAACCCGTCGGTGCCCAAAACATCTGGACCCAATTGGGTTCGAAATGACGCAATTTTAGGAAAATCAAGATCTCGCCATCCAATCCCGAGCGTCCAGTCTTCTTCCGTCTGCTGAGCTGGCGCCCCCTCCCCTCTCCTTCGGAACGGTTCCGTGACACCTGAAATTACTCATCAAAATTGAACAAAGTGACTCATTCCTCGGACTTCCGCAACTTTTTCGTCCCTTGAGACGTCAGGATAAGTTGCACTTTTAAGGATGGCCAAATAACTTCAGGTATTAAGATATTGTCGGAAATCATGCTAAGAAGAGCATTTTCAAAGAAGGGGGGAGGCTTCTCTCCCCCCATTTCATCTACAGCGGGTCTTAAGTGTTTTTGAGATATAGTATCTTCTATGAGCAGAGCATCGTTCTCCCAAATCAGCTACAATACCTGGCGTTTCTCCGCGTTACAAAAGGATTTTCAGTCCTATAGCATTTCAGACGATGGAAGCAGATTTATTTTACATTTTGAAGGAAGGGGAATTTAAACATGGCAATACTCGTAGAACTTTTATATCAGTGTCATTCTAGGATATCTTTTGTTGCAAGATAGCAAAATCCTCTTCCTTCTCCATTCCAGGAGCAGGGGTTGGAAGAGGACGTTTTTGCTTCTCTCCTACCCTTTCTAGCTGAAGACTAAGAAACTGGCAAGACAGTGTACAGGATCCTTCTTGGGTGTCATAATAGACTCTACAGATCATTCACAGATTTCTCCTGTCAATGAAAATAAGTGTAGTGAAGATGTTAACTGGACGGTCATTGACAATACGAAACTATTAGACAAATAGCATCTGTACAGAAATCAGAGCTTTCCATGAGCCCATGGTTTCACCTTGCAGACACATTTCTTTCATCTCTAAATGAATTAGATGACTTGAGTGCAGTTGTTTTCTTCTCTTTACTAAGTAAGTACTGTATTTTTCAATTAATTCTAATGTTTTTAGTATACTGCATAAAGGAAATAACTTCTTTTTTTTTTACAATTCAGTTAAACTAGTAATTTTTTGCTCTAATATCTGCTGTTTCTTAAATAATCCTGAACTTTGAAATTCCTACGTCTCTACTCATTTGTTTAGGCCCAGCCTTACAAGGTGAGGCATTCCATTTTTTTTTTATAACTTTTTATGTGGAAAATTGAATATAAAAGTAGAGAGACTCATTTACTTGAAACAATTTGCAAGTTTTACCTACAAACCCTTCCTATTTCCCCTCCACTCAGATTATTTTGAAGCAAATCCCAGATATCATTTCAACTATAAATATTTCAATCATCTATATAAATGGAAAGGATTTAAAAAAAAAATAAAAACAGAACCATGCCATTATTCCACCTAAAAAGAACATAAAATAAGTCCTTACAATATTAACTATCTGGTTAATGTTCAAATACTCCTCATTGTTTCATAAACCCCTCCATCACAGAGTTTAATAGTTGAAATCAGAATTGTAATGAAGCCCATACACTTCACTGGTTCATATATTTCTTTTCTTTTCTTTCTTTCTTTCTTTCTTTCTTTCTTTCTTTCTTTCTTTCTTTCTTTCTTTCTTTCTTTCTTTCTTCTTTCTTTCTTTCTCTTTCTTTTTCTTTCTTTTTTAGATTTTGTTTATTTTTTTGAGGTGAGAGAGAGAGAATGAGAGAGTGAGCAGGCAGGAGAGGGAGAAAGGATCTGAAGCAGATTCCACGCTGAGTGCAGAGCCCCACCTAGGGCTTGATCTCAGAACCTGAGATCATGACCTGAGCCAAAACCAAGAGTCGGTCGCTTAACAATGGAGCCAGCCAGGTTCATATATTTCTAAGATGTCCCCTAATCTATAGCTCTTCCCTCTCTCTCCTCTCTGCCCCCTTGCAGTTTATGGATAAAACTGATCAGTAAAAGTGTACTACATGCTAGAGTTTACTGATTGCCTCCTGATGGTTTCTTTACCTTTTTCCTCTCTCCTGTTCCCTGTTAATTGATAGTTGTACCTAGAAGCCCGATCCCATGTTGGTTCCGTTTTTCTGACAAGACCGTACGCTGTTATGAGGTGCATGATATCTGGTTTTCTCTCCCTTTGAGATGTTAGCAGATATTGATGATCTAGATCCACTAATTCATTACTACTTTGAAAATAATGTTATTCTGATTTTATCATCTATTTGTTATTTATTAGCTAACCTATTTCTTCCATATAAAGAGAAAATTTTTTCTCAACAGCTGTTTAGTTACTCCAAAACGTAGTCAATATAGGAAAGATAAGATAAAATGCTTGATTATGTCTCTTTACCAATTTTTAAAATAATGATTTATAAGTTAGCGCATTCAAACATGGCCTCCTCTCCCCAAATTTTGGATTTTTATGACCTCATGGATTGAAATACATTTGAAGTATTTCACTCCTTCAGAGAAGGATAGAAGGAAGCCTTTTAATTGATGCTCAATTTTTCGGGTGACTTCAGATTGGTTCCTGAAACTTTTGATATGCCTTAAATGGGCTTTAATGACTTTCTTGTTTTTTGGTCTGACAAGATATTTCAGGTTTAAGTTGTATATGTCCTGTCTCAGACCTGAAATTTGCATTTAAAGAGATCTTGTTTCTTTTGAATTAGAAATGATAATTAGAGATTATAATCTGGGCATTATGGGTGCGTATTGCTACTGAGTTCTTCATCGTTTCAAGACCTTTCCAATGAATAGAGCTAAAAATGTGTAAGCGTGTGTGGGTGTGTATAAAATTGTGAATGAATGTACACCGACTCTTTCAATTCCAATCAGGACACAATATGGTCTTAACCTTGCACCTTTCCTTCTATTTTGCTCCTTTTCTTCCATGCCAAAAAATCCCAGTTCCCGGTGACATCAACATGATTACTCATTTGCTTTATCTCAATACACAATGCCAATATAATTAACAATAAGGTTATTAGACACAGATTAAGAGATTCTATTTGCAATTTTTTTTTTTTTTTTTTTTGGCTTTAGGATGTATCACTTTAGGTCTCATCAGTCAACTTACTGTGTTTTAAAATCACTTAAATTTTTTTTTGCTGTATTGGTTACACTACCAACTTTTATACACATGGTTAATTCGCTCATTTTGCTCTTGAGTTTTAGGGATTGGTTTTTATTTTTAATTTAACTTTAATGTTATGTAAAATAGAGTTCCAAATGCAAACCTTTGAAAACATAATGTATTCCAAGGAACGTAACGTCATTCCCTGTCCCTCTATTTTCTTCCCTCTAGTCATTATTATTTTTTAGGTTCTTAGTTTATCCTTCTTTTATTATTGTTATGGTGTTATTTTAATATATGCCAATATGTATTTATATCCTTCTCCAGGTTGTAAAACTCTATACCTAAAGTGGGCATTTTAAGATTAATTTTTGTTTGTCTTGGTTGCTGATGTGGTGTATGAGGTAACAATAAACTCAGCTAATTCACAATTTCTTCCTTGTTGGCTCTTTCATAGGATTGAATAGCAAACAATAATGAGATAAAAAATTGGTCAAAGAATTCATTTCCCACTTTTTCTATGTCATTCATTAATTGCTTAGAAATTGCTAAGAAATTGTTCTTAGAAAGGTCATGCACTTACTGACACACTTTTTCCTTGAGCATTGCAGCGTTTCAGTTATTTTTTTTCTTTATTTGTTTTATTTGTGATATTTATGCTCTTTATTTGTTTTAGTTCCTGAAACGTCAGATTTGTGAAAGTATACATATTAATAAAATACATATGTATGAGAAATAGAATGGTGAAAAAGTAAGTCGTTAATAAATGCTTATTTGTGTTTGTAAATTAAAAACTTGCAGGAAAGTACAAAGGAAAAATTACAATCATCCATTTTATCATAACCCAGAATGAACCATTGTTGACATCTTGATATACTGCTCACAGTTTTTAAAGGGAAAAAAGTCACCTGGTTGTTTTTGTAAAATAAGACATATTTTTTTTTTTTTTAAAGATTTCATTTTATTTATTTGACACAGAGAGAGAGAGAGAGAGAGAGATCACAAGTAGGCAGAGAGGCAGGCAGAGAGACAAGGGGAAGCAGGCTCCCCACTGAGCAGAGAGCCCGATGAGGGGCTTGATCCCAGGACCCTGGAATCATGACCTGAGCTGAAGGCAGAGGCTTTAACCCACTGAGCCACCCAGGCGCCCCTTTAATGAAAGTTGCTTATTTGTATTTTATTTGACTTTAGTAGAAGTAAAAAGAAAAGTGAAAAATATTTCTTCGCCACAAGATATTTTTTCTATAAAAGTACCTATTGTTAAAAAACAAATTTAGGAATAAACATTAGAGGCTAGCATCTAACATTTAAAACAGTAGATATTTAGACAATATCTATTTATTCTCTGTTTTGAAAGATGAGGATAATAAACTTCTTCCCATTTCCCCTTCCCCGCTACCTTCTAATTTTTGTAGTTATACAATTATTTGAACATTATCGAGGTTTATAACATTCACATTTAGTTTTACTACCATGCTTTCATTAATTGTCTACTGTTCATTCTATACTTAAGCAAATTCATTGTTTGCCACCAGCCTTTTAACCTACCTTTGCCATTCTCGAGTTTATTTTTAATCCTCTCTTATTTAGCTGGATATCAGTGTCAAGCACATTTTTTCCCTCAGGAAGAAATCAAACATACTGCCTTCCCTGAGTTCTTTCATGCAGTGAATGTCTGTCAGGAGCTTCTAAGCTCGAACGATGTCTTGATTAGTCATAATATTTTAAAATTACATTTCATTTTCCCAGGACTTTGTGGACAGTGTGCCACTGTCTTGTGAAATTCGATGTTAAGGAGATTTCTGAGAGAGGACAGTTTTTCCCCTTGATTGTATGTATTTTGCTTCTTTGTTTGAATATCTGAGGGATTTTTTTCTTTATACTTGACATTCAGTAGTTCAATTAGGATATGTCTTGTTGATGATCTTACATCTAATTTTCTTAGAGTGTCGTGAGCTGCTTTTGTTTTGCAGATTATTCTCTCTCTTCATTTCAGGGAAATTCTATTGTATTATCTCTGAATATATTGTTGAAGTGGAGATTCCACTTCAAGAATATTATGTTTTTTTTTCTTTGGGTCCTGATAAATATTTATGTAATATTATAATATGAATAATATTTCATGCCTTTAATGTTCCTCCAAATTGCTTTAATTCTTTGCCCTTTTCATCTGCATTCATTTAGATTATCTTAACCCTTTCTTCTTTGTGCCAGTAGTTCACTTTTGTCTATTCTGTACTTGCTGTTTCTAATTTACTTATTATTTCCATAATCACATTGCATACTCTCCAGTTTCTTCTCAGGGACTAGTAGTTTCCTTTTTCATCTCATTTGATTGCTTTATTTTTTGTGGGTATGCTTTTATTTTATTGTATTCAAGTTCTTTTTTTTTTTTTTAAAGATTTTATTTATTTACTTGACAGAGAGGAGAGAGATCACAAGTAGGCAGAGAGGCAGGCAGAGAGAGAGAGGGGGAAGCAGGCTCCCCGCTGAGCGGAGAGCCAGACGCGGGGCTCGATCCCAGGAGCCTGAGACCATGACCTGAGCCAAAGGCAGAGGCTTTAACCACTGAGCCACCCAGGCGCCACGTATTCAAGTTCTTACTAAGATGTTCCTAGTATGAAGCAATTGAGGGAATATCCTTCTGTTTCCCGAGTAATGTTTTCTTCTAGTTCAGTGGCACAATGCATGAGTTTTGAGCAAGTGCTATCAATTTTAATGGTGGCTTAGCCACTTGCTAGCCGTGTGGCCTTGGACAAGTTACTTAAGCACACTGCCTCAATCTTCTAGTTTGTCAAATAGAGTAATAGTGCTTACCTCATAAGGTTGGTGTGGGAAGTAAATGAGTAAATACATGTCAACTGTAAAGACCAGTGTCTAGCACATGCAATGAATGTTAACTAGTATTATTATTCTAGGTGGCTCTGTGCGTGTGTGTGTGTGTTTACTAATGGTTAATTTTATGTTTCAACTTTGCTAGGCTATGTTGCCCAGTTGTTTGGTCAAACACCACTTCAAATGTTGCCACGAAGGTATTTTTAGATGTGGTTAATATTTAAATCTGTAAGCTTTGGGTAGAACCATTGCAGTCTCCATTACATGGGTGGGCTTCATCCAAGCAGTTGATGGTTTTAAAAGAAAAAGCCTGAGGCCCCCCAAGGAAGCAGGAATTCTTGCCTCCGGATTGCCTTTGGACTCAAGACATTAATTTCTTGCTGTACTTCCAGCCTGCCAGGCGACCCTGCAGATTTCAGATTTGCCAGCCCCCACAATTATGTGAGCTAATTCCTTAAAATCCTTAATTGATTCTTTAAAATCACTCTCTCTCTCTTTCTCCTCTCCTCCACACAAACACATACCCACCCCCGCTCCTGCCCCGCCTTCTATTGGTTCTGTTTCTCTAGAGAATCCTAATACAGTGTATAATGTATTTGCAGTTTCTGGGGCATTCTCTCCATTTTGGTGGTGGTTGGGTGGCTCTGGGCAGACAAAGTGAAAGTGAAGTGACTACTTAACTCTGTTCCTCTACTATTGCAGATATCTCTCCTGCTGAGGACTAGGAATTTTTTTGTTCTGCTCACTTTTCTTAGCCGAGGGAATGACAAAGGATGGGGAAGTTGGGTAAGGTGGAGCACAGTCTGAATATCTAGCCGGCTCTTTCCCCTGAGATTTTGTGTAGTGTCTTACTCCACATCAATTCCCTGATTGGAGGGTCTGTGCCTCTTTTGTGAGGGACCCTCTTGGGCTTTGATCTCTGTGTGACTGGAGAGCCTCCCTGCACACCTCTTGAAGAGTCAACTCTGTCGTTCTCTTTCTTGGCTTCACCAATTTCTCTCAGCCACTTGAATGCCTTGCATTTTGGAAGAAACGCTCATTCAGTTTTCCTTTCTACATGCATAACATCATTGAGAATTCTCAGAATTTCGTCAATTTACCAACCTTGGGGAGATGTTGGTGAGGTGAGGAGGAAGGGGGCTGTGTGGCTCTGATTGGCTCCAGAATTTTCAGTTTCTTTCACTGGCTACAGATTCTTGAAGATATTACAATAATTAGATTGTGACTCTTGGTTTGTTTGGTTGCTGATGGTGGATTTTTATTTCTTTTCCTGGAATTAACAATTCTCACTTTATTTTGTAGGTGTTAGAGCAAGTCTAGAATAGTACGTGTTCATACTATCTAACTAGTGTTTGTGGAATTGTTGAGTATCATCTTACACCCAGTCGATGTGTCAGTTCTTTACTGTTTTGTTCCCTCAGACTCCAGTACTTTGGAAAATCCTCTGAAACACAGCTGTTGCTGCAGGTGTTACATTGGAAGAATCTGTTGTCTGCAGGCAAAGTCCCTTCCCTCCTCCCTGAGCATTGGCTTACCTTCTACATGTTATTTACCTGGGAAATCTTGTTGTTATGATCACTTCTCTTTTCATATTGCCTCCTGGGAGTTCTAACTTGCTTTATTAATTTTAGTCAAATATTTTTATGTGAGCACACTCATATCAATCACTCTTTAGAATCCTTCCAGTCTACAGTTACCAGACCCTGAGTTATTAAGCATTGGCCACTAAATGGGAAAAGACAGCGCTGTAGAGGCAAAGGTAAGGTTACAAGGTTCTGCACCATCTGAGGTGGGATAGAAGGAATTTTAAGCAGTTCCACTCCAGACCAGCTAATATAATCGTGGTTTCATCAGGGAACCCTAAACCCCTCTGTCTGAATCGATTGTTGACTTCTATGTTTCATGATGCTCCTTCTTTAAGAGTTTAGTCTTTGTGTTGCTGTCCCTTTGTGCAGAAAGCCACCCCTTATGGGAAACTAATTTTAGTTTCTGGTAAAGTGAAGTCAAAAGTAGGCATGCTACTGGAAAAAGGACACATTATTTCAACCCTCCAACCTTCTTTATGTGTCATAAGGAGAATTAATTCAATAAACATTTATTTAATGTTTGCCATTTTCCAAACAAATATGGTGCTGGGAATGCAGAGATGAATGAGTCACAGTTTTTGCCCCAGCAGGGCTCAAGAAAGAAAGGCAGGGTGTATAATAGAGGGTGTAACAGAGGAGTGAGCACTTTATTATGAGACATGGAGTGAAATTTTCTTAGATTGGAGAGGGTGGGTAGGGAAGGCCTTATCTAGAAAGAGAATACCTACAGCAGAGGCAGAGGGTTAAGAATATACATTGGATATCCACGGAGAAGCCAGAATCAAAGTAGCAACTGACTTCAACCCTTCGTTCAGTCTAAATATCAGCAAATTCCACTGGCAAAGATAACTGGTTCTGGAAGAAGTGCAGAAGTCACAGCTGTTGTTTTTCACCTAATAAACTCCTAGTCGCTGGTGGTTCTAGAGTCAAAAGATTAGGAGTTGGTGGTGGTTTTGAGCTACTGACATGTAGTCAAGACAGCAGTCTTTAAAAATATTTAATAAATGTGTTTTTCTTCCATTTCCTCTGGGTGCAATTAAGAAATTCACACTGAACACACTTGCCAAAAAACTGAAGATAATCTCCTTATTCACATGACTCTGCACTCTTAAAATAACGAGCCAGACTAAGAAGTCTCCTGAAAATACTCCTAATCAAATACCAGTTTGACTAACCTGGATCCTGAAAGGTCAAACATTCAGTTAAATACCCAGTAGTACAATTACAGGGTCATAGGGTAGCTCTATTTTTAATTTTTTAAGGAATCTCCACGCTGTTTTCCAAAGTGGCTGCACCAACTTGCATTCCCACCAACAGTGTAAGAGGGTTCCCTTTTCTCCACATCCTCTCCAACACTTGTTGTTTCTTGTCCTGATAATTTTGGCCATTCGAACTGGTGTAAGGTGGTATCTCAATGAGGTTTTGATTTGAATTTCCCTGATGGCTAATGATGATGAACATTTTTTCATGTGTCTGTTAGCCATGTGTGTGTCTTCTTTGGAGATATGTCTGTTCATGTCTTCTGCCCATTTGTTGACGTGATTATCTGTTTTTTGCATGTTGAGTTTGAGAAGTTCTTTATGGATCTTGGATACCAGCCCTTTGTCTGTAGTGTCATTTGCAAATATCTTCTCCCATTCCCTGGGTTGCCTCTTTGTTTTGTTGACCATTTCCTTTGCTGTGCAGAAGCTTTTTATCTTGATGAAGTCCCAAAAGTTCATTTTCACTTTTGTTTCCTTTGCCTTTGGAGACGTGTCTTGAAAGAAGTTGCTGTGTCCCATGTCAAAGAGGTTACTGCCTATGTTCTCCTCTAGGATTTTGATAGATTCCTGCCTCACGTTGAGGTCTTTCATCCATTTTGAGTTTATCTTTATGAATGGTGTAAGAGAATGGTCGAGTTTCATTCTTCTGTACATAGCTGTCCAATTTTCCCAGCACCATTTATTGAAGAGACTGTCTTTTTTCCACTGGATATTTTTTCCTGCTTTGTCGAAGATTAGTTGACCGTAGAGTTGCGGGTCCATATCTGGACTGTCTACTCTGTTCCACTGGTTTATGTGTCTGTTTTTGTGCCAGTACCATGCTGTCTTGGTGATCACAGCTTTGTAGTAAAGCTTGAAATCAGGCAACGTGATGCCCCCAGCTTTGTTTTTCTTTTTCAACATTTCCTTAGCGATTCAGGGTTCTATACAAATTTCAGGGTTGTTTGTTCCAGCACTTTGAAAAATTTCAATGGTATTTTGATAGGGATGGCTTTGACACTATAGATTACTCTGGGCAGCATAGGCATTTTAACAGTGTTTTGCTTTTGATCCATGAGCATGGAATGTTTTTCTCTCTTTTTGTGTCTTCTTCAATTTCTTTAATGAGTGTACTGTAGTTCCTCGAGCATAGATTCTTTACCTCTTTGGTTAGGTTTATTCCCAGGTATCTTATGGTTTTTGGTGCTATTGTAAATTGAATTGATTCTCTAATTTCCCTTTCTACAGTTTAATTCTTAGTGTATAAGAAAGCAAGTGATTTCTGTGCATCGATTTTGTATCGTGCCACATTTTTGAATTGCTATATGAGTTCTAGTAGTTTGGGGGTGGAGTCTTATGGGTTTTCCATATAAAGTATTATGTCATCTGCGAAGAGAGAGAGTTCGATTTCTTCTTTGCCAATTCAAATACCTTTTATTTCCTTTTGTTATCTGATTGCTGTCACTAGGATTTCTAGTACTGTGTTGAACAACAGTGGCGAGAGTGGGCATCCTTGTTGTGTTCCTGATCTCAATGGGAAGACTGTCAGCTTTTCCCCATTGAGAATGATATTCACTGTTGGTTTTTCATAGGTAGATTTTATGAAGTTAAGGAATGTTCCCTCTATCCCTATACTTTGAAGAGTTTTAATCAGGAACGGATGCTGTATTTTGTCAAATGCTTTTTCTGCATCAATTGAGAGGACCATGTGGTTCTTCTCTCTTCTCTTATTGATTTGTTCTATCACATTGATTGATTTGCGAATGTTGAAACACCCTTGCATCCCAAGGATAAATCCCACCTGGTCATGGTGGATAATCTTTTTATAAATGTACTGTTGGATCCTATTAGCTAGGATCTTGTTGAGAATCTTGGCATCCATATTCATCAGGGATATTGGTCTGAAATTCTCCTTTTTGATGGGGTCTTTGCCTGGTTTGGGGATCAAGGTAATGCTGGCTTCATAGAAAGGGTCTGGAAGTTTTCCTTCTGTTTCTATTTTTTGAAACAGCTTTAGGAGAATAGGTATTATTTCTTCTTTGAATGTTTGGTATTACCCCAAAGACACAGATGTAGTGAAAAGAAGGTTCTTATGTACCCCAATGTTCATAGCAGCAGGGGCCACAATGGCCAAACTGTGGAAAGAGCCAAGATGCCCTTCAACAGACGAATGGATAAAGAAGATATGGTCCATACATACAATGGAATATTATGCCTCCATCAGAAAGGATGAATACCCAACTTTTGTATCAACATGGATGGGACTGGAGGAGATTATGCTGAGTGAAATAAGTCAAGCAGAGAAAGTCAATTATCATATGGTTTCACTTACTTGCGGAGCATAAGGAATAACATGGAGGACATTAGGAGAAGGAAAGGAAAAGTGAATTGGGGTAAACAGGAGGAGGAGATAAAGCATGAGAGACTGTGGACTCTGAGAAACAAACGGGGTTTTGAAAGGGAGGGGGTGGAGGGATGGGTAAGCTTGGTGGTGGGTATTAAGGAGGGCAGCATGTATTGCATGGCGCACTGGGTGTGGTACATAAAGAATGAATCTTGGAACACTGAAAAAATTAAAAAAATAAAAAAACAAAGAAAAAAAGTCAGTTAAAATTAGGTGTAACCAGCTCAATTGTCTTAGCAGTATGGTAAGTTTGTAACACATCATAGAAACACTAGTTTAAAATCAAGAAATAAATTGTTTTGGACTAGAGTCATAATGAAAATATTCACATTTAGATTCATCAGACACGCTGAAATAGGGAAGTATGTTTTTCAAAGTCAAACTGAGAAATCCAGTTGTGGAGCCATACCTTATTCATTTCTTCCTCTAGGCAGTAGTTTAATAGTTAATGTAGCAGACAATTGGCTTTGAACTCTTTGCCAGCTGAAAGTACAATTTGTACTGGAACTTTTCCAGTCCTGTGAACACCTTGCTATTTGGTATCAATAGTCACTCTAATGGCACTGCTTCCATTAATGTCTCTGGTAGTTGGGTTTTGAACTCAGGCTGTCTGGTTCCAGAGTCCGTGCCACTAACTCTTACCCACCATGTTCTCTGTACTGCTGTAGAGTTGACGTCACTAAGGTACTTTGTATTCGAGTGGGGGCTGGCTCAGGGAACCACTAACCATCTCTTCCTATTTTTTAAGCTTTATTTCTGAATCAAATCAAGTCACTGTGAAACTCATTATTTGAATTCCATTGCTCCTACATTCTGTAGAAAATACCATCACAGGTGTACGATATAATAATATCCTCAATTTTAATTAGGTATTTGGGTATAAGATATAAGTTTTTGTTATGAGAAATTGCTTACAAAGAATATGTATTTTTGTTAACTATATTTAATACAAAGTACAGCTTCTGGCAATCTTTAATTATTCCTTACATAAAATACTGAGAAATATATTTTATAATTCAAGGTATGATTTTATACACATATATTCAGTGTATCTCCCCCAGAAAACTGGTATGTCTCCTTGTATCAGTTGGAAACTATGTAATCAACATTTTCACCTCTTTCCATTTGGTTTTTTTCCACTTATCTTGGCTATCAGAGAATTCAGAGTTAATTTTTGGACTCAGCTGTACTAACTTCCAGTCTAGCCTAATTACCCAACATTTTCCTTAAAAATGTGGCTCTTAAAAAAAAAAAGTGGATCTTATTTTTTTGTGTTAATGTTTAAAAGTATTTTGTTTTGTTTACATTATTTATTTATTGTAAGCAGTCTCAAATTATATATATTATATAGACTATATTTATTTAAATATAAAGATTAATTAATTAAAAATATATATCTCCAACAAAAAGACCTATTGAGTTTACATTTCCTACCATTTTTTTTTTTCATTTCTTCCATTTCTAATACTAATAACCCTGGACTGACTCTTTATTACCTCTTTCTATGTGATTTTACAAATTTATTGACAATTTTCCCCAACTTCTGACACACCTATGTCTCTACTTTATTCAAAGCAACACAGTTTATAGCGCATCTCTAGTTATGTTATTCTGCTCTTCAAAATTCTTTAGTAACTTTCTATTTTTTACTAAGACAAATGTGATCTCCGTAGCTCATTACTTAAGATACTCCCTAATATGGCTTAAATTTAACTTGCAACACTTTTCTCTCTCTAGTCTTCCTTTTTGAAATTTATAATTTAGCTCAGCTTGACTGCCTATGGTCAATCCGATAACTGTAGCCAGAAACCTGAACATCAAACTTAATTTTCCCCTCTCTTTAATCATCGTGTCCCCACCCTGATACAATCCATCAGTTAGGATCCTCACTTTTAAAGATTTTATTTTATTTATTTGTCAGAGAGAGAGAGCATAAGCAGGGGGAGTGGCAGGCAGAGCAGGCAGAGGGAGAAGCAGGCTCCCCACTGAGCAAGGCGCCCGATTCGGGGCTTGATCTCAGGACCCTCGGATCATGACCTGAGCCGAAGACAGACGCTTAACCAAATGAGCCACCCAGGCATCCCAGATTCTCACTTTTAAATGTTTCTCAAGTATGTTCACTTCTTCCCCTTTTCATCACCACCATGTGAATCCAGGCCGTGATGGCATCTGCAGAACGACTTCAATAGTCTTCCAGTCCATTTTCCACACAGGATTTATAATGAGCTTTTAAAACACAAAGAGCACTATGTTATCACCCTGCTTGAAACTGTAAGTTGCTTAAATAAAATCCAAAGTCTTTACCCTGGCCTCCAAAGCCATGTATGACCTGAACCCTGCTTACCCCTTCAAGCTCATTTTATGCTGCTTTCCTCCCAGTTATTCTACTTTAGCTATACCAGTGTCCTATAAATTCCTTGAACACAGCACAGCAATACCTCTCTTGTCTTCACCCAGGTCATATGTGTGAAGAGCAGGAGCTGGCAAATTATAGCCCATTGGCCAAATCTGTCCCACAGCCTGTTTTTGTCAATAAAGTTTTATTGGAGCACGACCATGCCCATTTGTTTAGGTATCGTCAATGGCAGGGTTGAGTAGTTGGAACAGAGAACAAATGGCCCTCAAAACATGAAATATTTACTCTTTGTCCCATTACAAAATGTTCATTGACCTCCAGGCTAAAGTATTCATCTCCCTGCACTTTGCTTAGCTGCTCTTTTCTCATTGTACAATTCTCAGATTAAATGTCAGGCTTTCCTGATCACCATATCTAAGCAGGTTATCTCCTAAATATCTATCATTGTACCAAGTTTATGATACCATTACATCCACCCCAAGTTGTGTTTACATATTGTTTGCCTATAACTGTATCTTTAATTGGGATATAAATTTCTTAAGGGCAGAGAACACATCAGTTTTGTTCTTCACTTTATAATCAGTTCCTAAAATAATACCTGATCATAGTAGGTAATAAATGTTAACTGAACAAATGAATGAACATGTCCTACTTCCCACTTCCATTTTTTAAAATCATTTTCCTTTTGCTTAGTGACTTTTTTGAGATCTTTTAAGCAGCCTCTTTCCTAATTTATCTTTCACTGAAAATACCCTTTGTATATAACTGCCTTGTGTGCCATGTCTATGATTTAATCTAGTCTCATGGGTGAGAGCAGACTATAGTCCTTAAGTGTTTATTTTGTCTTCGGTTGTTATGACAGTGCATTTATGTGAGGAGAATAAACTGGAAGTTCAGAAAGACATAAATAAACAGTTTGAACATATTGAACAGTTACATCAAAATTAAAATAAAGTAACCGATAGAAGAAAAACGATGAAGAATTTGTAGTTAAAGTCATAAAACCATATCTGATTAGAGATGATTTCTTCTTAAAGAGTACAGAAACATCCAATCTTTAAAACAATAAATACATGTATAGATATGTGTCCTAATGTATATTATCTATATTATAAATATAGATAAAATACATCATATATTAACATACATATATAAATATAACATATAACATATATATATATATAAATTCCCTAATAGAGCATGCCCTTAGTAATGAAATTTCATGATCAGAACAGTTTCATGGGAAGACTCCAGAGATACTTAATTGTTCTAAAATCATGTGTCCCTGTTTACATTGATAGTTTTGATGTTTGAGAGCCATTTATAAGCCTAATTAATTGATTGATTAGTTGTAAAATCTGAGTTGGGCTCCATGATGTTTTTAGTAGATATGCCTGAAAGGAACCAGGAGCAAGGAATACTCAAAGGATGATATTCCAAGATACATTGCTAAAGTAACTGGTGAAAACTTCAGGAAAAAATTGAATCAAAAGATAAGGAGGTGTTCAAGTTATTCGTGGGAAGGAGTTTTGCCCAAGACCTTGGATATTAGGCGATCTGGTTCATAATCTGGAAGAAAGCCTGGGACACATCACTAAACTTGGGCAATGGTTTTCATAGTCTTTAACAGGATTTAAAGGAAATCATTAGCTTTTGCATGGGAAGTATTTAGCACTATACGGTTGTGATCATCTTTGGAATTTAAGGGAAACCTGAAGCCAGTAATGCATCAGCCATGGAGAAGTCTAGTATTTCAGCCTAGATGCTCATTCTATAAACAGAAAGTAAAAAGGCCTGCAGCCTGCACTCTGCTTGCTTTATATAGGCCATGAATTCTTGTTAGTGACACGTAAAAATCTGTCATAAAGCTGTCCCAGTAATAAAGTTATCCTGGATGCAATTACCTGGATTAACAATTGTATATAAAAAAATAATTTATTATTCTCTGTCTTTATTAGCCACAAGAATCAATAGAATTATGGATAAATGAATTTTTAATTATAAGGAAGTAATTTAAGCTGGGGTCCAATAATTTCCCTTCCTCTCTTCTAGCCAACTGAATTCAAGAGATTTGGAATTGATTCTTCCAAAATTAGCAAATGGCATTACCAGTAACTAGGGATTCAGAGAAACATTTGAAAGTGTATCGTCCGTCCCTTTTCCACTTACTTCATTTTAGATTCCGCTATCATCTTTCTAGGGTACTTTATCAATTAGCAGAAGACTTCATGAAGTGGAAGGAAGTCCAGTAATTTTTGATATTTAAAATTTGTTACAGTAGAAGATTCACTTTAACTTTGCTCTACCAACGTTTCTTAAGTATGTGCTAAAGCTACAAAGAAAAATCATTTAAATTACTCCATCCATTCTTGTTCAATGGGGTTTTATTACTTTAAGCCCCACGATGCATAGCTATTTTAAAATTTTGAGATTCAGAGGTGACTAATACACATATACTTAGAATCAATTAGAGTTTATAAGAACATAGATAATGAAATGAAACATAGATATTACAGTAAGATGGACCTGCCTTATGGTCTGGTTTTTATCATATTCTAGCTGTTTGATTTGGGGCACATAATTTAATACAGGATTGTCTGTGTGTGTGCGTGTGTGTTTAATATGCTTACATCATAAGGTTTGGAAAACACATAGTGTAGTGCCTGGGAGATTGTAGACAGTAAATTACAAATATGATTATACGATTATTATGCACTCTAAATATAGTATTCAGGTGTTTTAGGGGAAACATAACACTTCACTGAGAGACGTGTCTTGTTATGAAGAATATTTCCGGGGAGCAGATAGCTCTGTACATATAAATGAAATTAGCTTACTCAACGCTCACTTTCTGTAAATACATCTGGAGTATCTTTATTTTTCTTATTCCATATCTAAGCCTACAGCACTAGTCTGTATTTTATTAACACAGGCTTCATGAGTTTAGATAATACAATTAAGGCGTTGCTCACTTTAAGCACATCGGGATTTAAAGGCGACAGTAGCCACTGCCCAGGGAGGCTGGACCGTATAAGAATCTAAAGAATAATGAGAATGATGATAGTGATTTTTTACTGCGTGCTTACCAAATCCCAGATTCGTGCTAAGTGCTTTATTTCATTTAATTATTGCAGTATCTCTGTGACATGAATACTGTCATTATCTGTGTCTTGTTGACAAGGCAACTGAGGCTTTGAGAGATTAATTTGACCTAAGCTCACGAAGACAGTGGGTGAGGGAGATAAGATTCATCTAGGATCCATATGCGTTTACAAGGCACCACCTTCCCAGACTCTGGAACCATGGCCAAACCTGTTCTGTAATGTTGTCAATAATGATTTATCTTTGCATCAATATCAATCCTTTGAGGAATGCTGAAGCATGAAGTAGTGACACACAGATGTGAAACCAGGTTGACTTTTTTCTTCAAACTTTTTTAAAAAAATACCTTATTTATTTTTTTGAGAGAGAGAGAGAGAGAGAGAGAGAGAGAGAGCACGAGTGGGGGGAGGGGCAGAGGGACAAGCAGACTCTGCACTGAGTGGAGGACCTGAGCTCAATTCCAGGACCCTGCGACCATGACCTGAGCAGAAGGCAGATGCTTAACCGACTGAGCCACCCAGGTGCCCTGGAATGCTTTATTTTTAAATATGCAAACAAAACAGGAATAAAAGTTTAAAACATGAACATCTGCCTTCGGCTCAGGTCATGATCCCAGGGTCCTGGGATTGAATCCCACATCGGGCTCCCTGCCCCCCAGGATGTCTGCTTCTCCCTCTACCCCTACCCCCTGCTTGTGATCTCTCTCTCTCGGATAAATAAAATATTTAAAATTTTTAAAAAAGCACTTCAATAATTAAAATCATTTGAACCAACAACAAATGGTAGTCGGATTGAATTGCATTTTATAGGCCACAGGACACCTTGGACCAGCTTGGTTTCTTTCTTTTTTTTTTTTTTTAATGGTGCAGCCATTTTTTTTTTTAAAGATTTTTATTTATTTCTTTGAGGGAGAGAGAGAGTGAGAGAGAGCATGAGACAGGAGAAGTTCAGAGAGAGAAGTAGACTCCCAGTGGAGCTGGGAGCCCGATGCAGGACTCGATCCCAGGACTCTGGGATCATGACCTGAGCCGAAGGCAGTCGCTTAACCAACTTAGCCACCCAGGCACCCGGACCAGCTTGGTTTCTACTTGAAATTCACTGGGGTCCCACCCAGCTCCTGCTACACCAATATTCAAGTACTTTCCTACCCTGCTAACCAGACCTGCCTGGAAGAGACAGGCCTGCCTTGTCAGTAGTTTTTGATTCTTCGATGTGGAAAGGAGAAGCCCCATCCTTTAAAATCTGACCCAATCTCTTTGCATCTTAAAGTGAAATAGCTAAAAGCAGGCAATGCTTGTGGAATGTTCAGTGTGTATCGGCCACACGTGTCACTGGGATTCCTGTGTTCGCTTCTCCAGTTCAACTGCTTCCTTGGAAGACGGTGGACTTGTCTATTGCATTTCTGCCTTCAGTTTTGGCTTATCGAATTTCTCAGTCTTAGCCAGATTGGGTTTGTCACATGTGGTTGCAGAGGAAGTGGAGGAGACGGATGAGGTGAGCAGAGTCTAGTTGGCGATTCTTGTTTGACTTTTAAGCTCTTGCTGTCCAGCTGAAAAATTGGAGAGAATAGATAGAAGTAATCTTTGGCTGTTTAAGACACTGACTGTATTTACTGCCTTCCTTACTGGTAAGTCCTGACTCTGTGCATGGTCAGGCAGATATATGTTGTTGAGTAATGATGTCTGTTTTCTTTTTCTTAACACTTGCCCATCTCTTCATCTTCACATTCATAGTGGGGTTTTAGCCCAACCGATATTTCTCAGTCACAAAGTTGAGAGCACATACTCTTGTTCTCAGCCTGGAGCATAACTAATAGAAACGCAGTTGGCAGGTTTTCTGCATGGCCCAGGGTCAGCAGTCCCCTCCATTTGTCCCCAATTTGGATAGGCAGAAGACAGAGAGGAAAGGTGGCACTGAATTCTAACCTCCTGGGCATTGGTGATTAAAAAACAACACTCAAAAAGCAAGCCCTTATGCTGTACCCCTTAAACTTATATAGTGCTAAGTATATATCTCAATAAAACTGAAAGGGAAAAAAAGCAAAAAAACCCTAAAAAACAAACAAAAAACCACCCCCAAAACCAAAAAAACAACACTCTTTGCCAAAGGTTTGCAAAGTTAGTAACTTTAAAATCCAAAATAAATGTGTGAATAGTCTTTCCTGTGAAAGAAAAAAAATCCTCAAGGGCACTGAGAATCTCACATGACAAGAAATCTCTCTTTTCTTGAAATCTCACAAGAAATCTCTCTTTTCTTGAAAAGAGAGCAAACAATAAAGCAGATCAACTCTAGGATAAACAGAAAAGAACCAGAAAGGAAATATTATCTTAAGGATTGTTCTGCATTGGACAACTGTGTATCTAAATTATAATAATATAAACTCTTTTGGATTTTGTACCCTCTAGAACAATGTATTGACAGAACATGGAAGACCATTTGATGGTTACAGAGCAGCATTCATGCTATCAATTTTCTCGCACTCAGGCTATGGAGGACAGAAGAAGGTGGGGTGGGGAGAGCTGGGAGAATAGAAAGCCAACAGCTTAACATACTAAATGGCAAGTAAACAACGCTGTGTATGGTGGATGGAACAAGGAGTCCAGGTCCTATCAGTAGGCAATAAAGATAAGAGAAAGGTTTACAAACTGGGACAGTGAGAGAAGGCAGGGTGGGGGGCAGGGTGGCGAGTACTGTGGAGTGAGGTTAATAGTGAAGTTCATGGGAAATGTCAGGAGTGGATAAAGAGGTCCTGGAGCATCTTGTCTGGAGAGCTATCAGCAGAACGGGAACCAACAACGAGAGGCTGAGTCTGGGGGCAGAAGCGGCCGGGACTGGGTACTAGCGTGACTACATGTATGACTTTGATAAACAGATCTCAAAAGTTAGTATTGAAAAAGAAATGTAGAAAACATTTTCTAGTCATATTCCTTTAAGTCCCCCCACACCTGTTTTTTCTTGTTTTTTGTTTTCGTTGGTGTTGTTTTGGGTATATATGGGCTTGGAAAGATAGTGTATGTCTAAGTATGCATAAGAAGAGCAAGGTTGTCATTTTTTTTTTATTATGATGATACCAAAATGACCAGGACAATGCCGCTCTGACTTCAGAGAGCCAGGAGAAACTCGCAACAACCCTGAGGGCCGCCATATCTGGAGGTGGGGGCAGGAGGGTAGGGGCCGCTGAGTCGGAGGGCGGAGCTCAGCCTGGACCAGCATGACCAGCACGTGGAACAGGATGCAGATGACTTGAGTTAGTCCTCAAACAATGGGGGAAAAGGGTGTGGGGCGGCGGTTGCAACTGCTGACAACCCTCCCCAACCTACCCCAGCATAGATGCAAAGCAGTTGTTTTCTGAAAGGGGAGGCGGAGAGCCCGGAATTGATTGAGAAAACCTGGAATTGATTAGATCACTTCTGAAATAGGTGGAATGAGGAACTGAAACAGAGCTTAAGTTGAGTTAAAGAAAATTGCGTTCCCTACGCCGCTCACCGAGAGGTTCATAGGCGCACGCGTTGCTGGTGAGTCGGGGAGGCCTGGCGGTGTAGCCCCAGAGCGCTGCTTACATCCAAACCCCACACAGGGGAGGGCAGGAGGCTGATTCGCTTAAAGAATCAGGAACATAGATGGCATAACGAGGTAAGTACCAGAAGACACAGGGGGAGTAATTTTGGAAATTTTAAAAAAGGTATCGTGGATTACTTAGAGTGTGGGAATGGGAAAGTTTACCTAGAAGAGATGCTAGTTGAGCTTGGCCTTGAAAAAAGGGTACAATTTAATCCTGTTCTAGTTTTATTGTGTGTGTATATATATATATATATGATGGAAGCCCGGTTGACGTGTGCAGTTTATTATTAGAATTAACAAGAGAAAAATTTAAATTTAGGTACAAGTAAGAATTCTTAGTCATGTTATTAGATAATACATGTTCCTTCCAAAGAAATTGTGAAGATCATTCTTACCAGAAATATTTAAAATTCAAAAATTGGAAATGTTTGTAGCCTACACACATGGGTAGCTTTTGTCCTTGGTGGCAAATCAGCACGTTAATAAGTCTTTAAAGCTTTTATAGTGAAAACAACAAGCTGAAAGTTTGTTTTGACCTCAGAGAGTTCTTAAAATTGATATTCTGTGTTCCTGTTTGTATCTGTTGCAAAATTTGTGTGTGGAAGCAGAATTTTCGAGATAAGAAATGACTATTTCCTTTTATTTGGGAGAGGAAAGTGGCTTTTATTCCACGGTTGAGACAAGAAAAGATAAAACTGCTCCTTCTACTTTCCATTTGGTGCACTATCTTCTAATTCACAAAAGAGAGGAAGGGAAAAGTTAATGGAGGCTACAGAGAAGGGGGTTTTCTGTACTTTTTCTGGGTGGCTTCTGTTTGAAGTTCCTGGGTAATTTTAACTAATGTAGCAAAATTACCGGCTAATGAAGCCTTTGTGTTGTTAGTACTCGATCTTAGCCTCTAGTCTTATGTAGTGTATCTAAATTAATGAATTCTCTGAGGGTGAAGAGCGGCTGGGTCTACCTGTAGCTAAAATTACCAGGTTTAGAAGTTGCGGTACTAACCAAACTAGTATGTCCTTATCTTTCCAGGCTTATTTATTATTTGAATAACTAATTTAAGCTTTTGAAGATCTACTCAAACAGATTTGGGTAGGTAGATGCAGCTGTGATTTTGCATGGTTAGTGATTTCTCTGTGTTTTTCACTCAAGGGATATTTTGAGTCCCTGTAATGTGCCAGGTGCTAGGGATATTACAATTGGGCAAACAGACATTGCCGTTATCTTGATGGGGCTTATATTTTAATGAGGAAACAATATGAACACAGATAAACTAAAGAAAAAAATGATTACAAATTGTGATGAGGTGTGTTTTTTTTTTTTGTTTTTTAGGAAATAAAAAGTTTTGGGATGATTCAGTGCTCAAGGAAAGTATTTAGGCTGACCTGTGAAAGATCGAAAGGAAGGAAGCTGTGTGTGAAGAGTTAAATAAAGAGTGTTCTAGAAGGAAAGGTAGCAGGGGCAAAGGCCCTGTGGTCAGTGAGCTGCTAGGTCATAGTAAGCAAGGGAATAGTGGTATAGGATGTGGATTGTGTGGTCAACAGAGGCTAAATTATGTGGAGTCTTAGGCCATGACATAGAGTTGGGGCATGATTTTAGGCAGTATGAGAGACCTGGAAGGACCACTGTGGTACACATGTTAGTGCTCTACCTTCACTCCAAAGGCTTTCTACCCTGTGGTGTGCTTTCTCCTCTAAGCCCTAACTATTATCAAGCTATTGGAGCAACTTCTTTGCCCTTATGCACAAAGAATTGGAAGGAAGTGCTTCAGAATGTACACCTTCTCCCATCTCCCAGTCCCTGACCAATAACTGCCTGGTGACCAATAACTGTCCCTGACAAATAACTGCCTAGTGAAGGGCCACAATGCCCAGATCCTTGCTTTGGGTCTGCTAGGACTCCTCTGAGTTGAGATGTGAGTTATAGTCCAGGGGTCCCCTGTGGGATCAGGCAGAAACTATACTCTTCAGGATTGCCTGAGGTCACACCTTCTTGACTCCCTCCTTTCTCTGCCAGTTCCCCCACTCCTTTGTGAGTTCCTCCTGGGAATATTTCCCCAATATACCACTTGTATATAAATCTTGGTATCAGGGTCTGCTTCTGAGGAATTCAGCCTTAGATACTGCTCTGTTTATTTAGGGGTAGATTAGGCAGAGATGGTTTAATTCCCACTTCTTATCAGCTGTGTGTCCTTAAACAAATTTCTTAACCTCTCTGTATGTCACTTTCTTCCATACAATCATTCAGTGAATATTTACTTAATGTCAACTATGTTCCAGGCACTGTTCTAACACTAGGAATTCGAGGAAACAAAACACAAAAACCCTGATCCCGACGGAGCTTGTATTCCAGAGTGAGGGAGATAAAACAATAAATAAAACCCAATAAAGAAGCAAGCCCACAAACAAAATTAATATAGTATATAAGATGTTGATAACTGTTAGTGTAAAAAATCAAGTAGAATTAAGGGAACAGGAATGCCGTAGGGGTGGAAATGGGTGTTGCAATTTCAAAAGGATGGTCTCTTTGGGAAGGGGTCACTGGAGCCTATGAAATAGAGCAAGGACCCGGGAGGGAGAGGTGCCTGCTGTGTTTGAAGTTGAGCCAAAAGGCTACAGATGGTTGGAGGGGAGCAGGAAGCAAAAAGTAGTAGGAAGTGAAGTTAGAGAAGGGAGGGCCAGATCCTGGAGGACCCTGAAGGCCATTGTAAACATTTTGGCTTTTATTAGCAGAGAGAATAGGTACCACCAAAGGTTTTGAACAGAGCAGTGACAAGCTGACTTAGGGTATTAAAAAGTCACTCTGGCTGTTGTGTTGTGAATAGTCTGGGGTTGTGTGGGGCTAGAGTGCACAGGCATTGAAAGTATGATTTGCATTAAAAGGTCAAGAGGATTAAATGAGCTATCATATGCAATGGTTTAAATAATCTTAGTTGTTACTGTTCCTTAATGCTACCTTCAATAGGAAATGGAGTGATTTTATTGGAAATGTTCTGCCTAAGGTCACTGCAGTGAAGATACATTTATTCACTGTTATCCAGAAGAAAAAAAAATTGCTAATTAACTTGGAGCCTGGCAAAGAGAAGGGGATCTCTCCTGATCCTTGGCTCAAGACTACATTTAGGAGAGTGAATTAGTTTCCCTGATTTTGACATCACATATTTGTTCTACTTTGAGATCACCGGGAAGAAAAAGTAACTTAGAGTCCAGGTTAAAAAGGAAAGGTGAGATTACTGCAGACAAGTTTTATTTATTTCATAATTTCTTAGGGCGAGTTTAGTTTGAATAATTCAATAATTTAGATCATGCTTGGAACAAGGACAAATGACCTTTAACAAGGGACGATCAATAGAGGACCCTTCACATTTTAGGTTCTGTATTTCATATTGTATTTTAACTGGTTGGGGACTCACTTTCCTTCTAAAACTTAGACATTTGTTGGGTGAAGTGTTTCTGTGCTGTAACATTTTAGTATGTGATTAAAACAGTTCCTGGTCTTCAAAGAACAGAGGCTATCAATATTTGGCCAAGCATCAAAATGTGGAGTACAAACAAAAATGCTACTGGAATTCAAAGATTATAGAGGAACCATTGTTAACCTGACCAGGCCTCAGACCCTGGGTCCATGGGGAGATGTATTTGAGTTAGACCTTGAAGGAAGAGGTGACGTTGGATGTGTGGAGAGGGAGGGATAGCTCACTCCAAATGCTGGGAGGAACACAGGAAAAGATGGAGAGGTGGGGAGGGGGGAAACCTATGTAAGGGATGACAGAGCACCATGTTATGGCTATGAAAAGTGTGGTTGGAGAGATGACTGGAAAACAACTAAAGCTAGGGACGAGAGTGTTTATATAGATACTGTGTTTGTTTTCACGGCTAGAATTTCTGATTAAAGAAGCACCAATAAGCACTATCTGGCCTTAGATTTTAAGCTTCACTTAGACAGAATGATCTGGGGATTAGGTTCATTGAATTTTATGGCAATAAACTCTCAATAAACTGAAAAGCGGTGTATGAGATTGGAAATCAGTTTGAGAGGAAGTGTGGCAGAAAGCAGCAGGTGAAGGGTGACATGACAACCTGTGTATTTGTAAAGCATATTCTTGTTTTTGCTTATTTACGACTTTTAAAAGACTTCCTCAGGTTTCCACTTATTTCGAAACCTAACATTTAAAATGTAAGATCCTTAGAGACAGAGAACAAAGTTTGGTAATTCTTTGTCACCATTGCAAATTATGTGAATGATTTGCTTGAGACCGAATAGGAAATGAGTCCTCTTCATATATCTTTCAGTTTAAAAAAATTTTGTTTTCCAAAATTCTGTTCCTTTTTTCCCTCTTTTCCACTAAAGAATGGTTTCTGAAATATTTATGAGGGAGGCAAGTTATAATTAATGGCAGTATACTCTATTACATCAATTTGTCACATTCCTAGTGACACAAAGTCCAATTAACATCCCTGAGGGGTTCATCAAGTGTCTGCTATATAATGACAAGACCAAAATATATTATTTCTCCATAATCTCTCTTGGAGCAGAAGCAAAACCCTACTATGCAATGAAAAATATATACCCTGTCAACTGTGTTTGCTTTATTCAGTACAGTATTTCTAGGACCTGGCATGTAGAGAGCTTTCAATAAATACTTGTTGACTGAGTGAAGAGAAGATTACGTGGATTAATGGATAAGTGAATCAAAGGATGAATATGTGGATTTCTTGGGAATTCGTTCTCCCCCCAACTCTAGATAGATTGTTTATTTAGAACATCAAGTTATATTCATTGCCTTTCAACTACAGAGCTTTCCTAACTTTTTTTTTTTTAATGTCTCCTATTTCCAAGTTTTCTGGAATGCCAGACCTTTCTGGACAGAGTGCTACATTTTCAGTGCTCCTTGATGTAGTTAGCAGTCAGGTGGGAAAGCTGACCCCCTTTTCAGCTTTTCTAGAGCAGAAGGTTTGCCTTCACCACAGGTGCAGCTTATATTTTAAAAGTTTGTAGCCTTTTTTAGGAGGAATTCAGCCAGTTCAAAATAATTATTAATATAACAGATGTGTGTCTAAAACATAGGAATTCTCGCTCCTAGAAATATTTTAAATGCTTAAAGATACTCTAGGGTCTTTCTTTCCTCTTCCTTTTCTCCTCTTTTATTTCCCTCCTCCTCTCCGTTCCCCCAGTTCTCTCTGTTCTTTGTGCAATTAACTACCTATATCTTGTCATTGAGTCTGGTAGCTTTATTTTAGAACCTGCATATTTCCCCCAAAGACACATGTCTGGATGGAAATTGGCATATTTCTTAGGAATGGGATTTTTTCAAATGTAATCTCTTCTGTATGGTAACATGATACCATATGCCACACTATTGGTATCTTGGGGATTTTATTTTCCCGAGTTAAGTGATCGACTCTGTGGGAACAATTTCTTATCACATCATTTTCCACAACCAGGAAAACCATGACTCAGTAGCCTCTTGGACATGGTCTTGCTACATAATAGGAGTGGTGAGGAATAAAAATTGGTACTTTTTATAGCACTTGTTTTTCCACTTTGTCATTTTCAGTACTTTCTTAGAAGTAAAAAATTGCAGAATATTAATCTGTCTTCGCTCTCTTCTTTTCCCTGAAATCTTTTGTAAAGAACCATATTACCTCCTGCTCATTCTTTTCCTCGCTGTCTCCGCACCCATGTCACCCCAACATTGAATAGCCTGTCTGCCAGATGGAGAAGAGAAGCTTTGCTGCTTGTGGAGAAGAGAGGCAGGGGATTCCGAATGTCAATTCCACCCACTGCCTAATTTCCAGAGTGGGTTTTGTGCAGGAAGCTAGAGTAGGAGGCATCCTATAGAGTGTAACTTGAGGGTACTCTGAAAAACCTGCTAGCCCCATCAGGTTTTATTCATAGAATTGATACAATTCAGTGCGTCATTGCAGGATGTTTGGGGGATATCAAATTTGTGCTGGCTGCCCTTCCATATCTTATAATCTGAGAATGGAGATTGACATGCTCATAAATTTTATAATGTAAGATGGAAAAATGTCACTTTCAAGTGAGATAATAAAGATAATAAATGGAAAAAGTTCACCCTGAGGAATATAGGAAGACCATATAGAAATTCAGGCATTTCCTTTTTGGATGCAGCAATCCTAGAGAAGTAATTTACCAGAGCATTATTTGCCACAAATAATTGATCTCTCGTTAATGTATAGTTTATCCACTGTTCTAGAAGAGCAGAGAACAAGGCCCAAAGCGAGCAGTTCTAAAGACAGAAAGTTGGTGGGAGGGGGGCACCTGGGTGGCTCAGTTGGTTGAGGGTCTGACTCTTGATTTCAGAACAGGTCATGATCTCAGGGTCCTGGAATTGAGCCCCACATAGGGCTCCTCTCTCAGTGGGGAGTCTGCTTGTCCTTTTCCCTTCCCCTCCCCCCAGCTAGTGCACAAGCACACGCATTCTCTCTATCAAGTAAATAAATAAAATCTTAAAAAAAAAAGTAGAAAGGGAAGGGAAGAGTGTTTCTGGAGGAACTCACGAGGGAGCAGGTGAGTCAGGATCCAGGGTGGCACCGAGGAGGAAGGATCTGAGTAGGTCAAGGGTATTGTGTGGGATGAAGTTAGGAGAAGGGGAGGCTGGAGATGGAAGAGAGTGGTGAGGAGCACGATGTGAAAAGAATTCTTGGCACATCCTAGTTCTGCTGGGGTCATCGTTTCTACACAAGCAGTGTGACTGGGAGTGGTAAACAGCTATGTATAGAGCTGCTCCCCCAGGAGAACAGAAAATGAATGTACTTCTTGTCTCTTTAAGTGCTCCCCTGAAATTATTTAGGTGGTTCCCTCGTCCATCCTACAGGAGGCAGACTGCCATAAGCAGTAATGGGGATGTTCTCAGGGCCTTCAAGTGTTGTTTCTTAAGTCACATGATGCTCTCAGTGCCTTTGGAGTCCTGCTTTAGTGTTTTGATAATCCTTGGAGTTTTAAATTAATTAGTGATTTTGGAATGGGTATGAAAACATTTTCTTATAGGTAATACACTACCCGCTTTTTAATGTAAGATCTGTGAAATTCAAGTGGGTACAGCAAATTGACCGTGTCCTAGAGGGAACCGTTGCTGCTCCTTTTGAGACAGAATACCAAATTGGTTGAACTTTCAGTCTGATTCAGAAGCATTCTTTATGAAGCCTTACAATAAAACATGCATTTTCCCATTTTTGTGTTTTGGGTTTCTCTCTCTCTAGTGTGTGTATATTTACTGGTAAACACGTCTAAACATTTTAGTTTTTCTGTTAATTCTTGTGGAGTGTGACTTTTCCCTAATACCTGATTCGCCAATTGTAAAGATATGTTAAAACTTAGTTACCTCCTATGTCTAAAAACTTAATTTGGGGCCTGTTTCTATTAATATAGATTTGAAGAGAACATGAACATGTGGATAATATCTTCGAATATAATACATTGCGCCCTGGGAAGTCATTTAAACCTAAATTTAGACCAACATTCTGAGAATCTGAGAAGTGTGGAGGAGATGGAATCACCATGGGAAAGAGAGAGAATCCTTTTTTCTTGTTCAAAAGCATGTGGGTTGATGTATTTTTATCTTTTTTCTTTTTTTGTCTATGACAGTGTTGGCTTGGTGAATTGGTGAATGTTAAAGAAAGAAATAACACACACATATTTCTATGTGTTAGTGAAAATATGGACAGAAGACCCATTTTGTGAAGTTTAAGGGCATAAACAAATGTAAATTCATCAGAGTAAGATCTAGATACCGCATAAGAACATACATTCTCTGCTTAATTTAACTACCGGGGGTCATCATTACTGCTAATATTGTGTATCTCTACATATGTGCAAGACACAGTGTTATGTGCTATGTGGAAGACATTTGCCATTCTCTCTGGACACTTGCGCTCTTATATTTCGTGAATTCTAACTCCACTGAGCCTCCACCTCCCACTATAGAAATACAAATCTTTTTCCCTTCTTCCATTTCATTAGAGTGCAGGGATTTGACCATTGGACTTAGGCTTTCCCAGTCAGAAGGTAGTGATGAAAGAAAAAGGTGCCAAAGAAAATTCATTCTGCTTGTGTGTCAGTAGATATTACCACCTCTGCATATGCCAGGGCTTTCAATGGTAACACCTGGTGCCCATGTGCTGCTGGCTTCACTCTTCCTGCTTGATGGGGGTAGATGGAGTGACTTCACATTCAAGGGGCAGCATGATATAGTGACTGAAAGTGTTAGACCTTGGGGGCACCTGGGTGGCTCAGTCGGTTAAGCATCTGCCTTTGGCTCAGGTCATGATCCCAGGGTCCTGGGATCAAGTCTCATGTCAGGCTCCCTGCTCAGTGGGGAGTCGGGGAGTCTGCTTCTCTGCCCCTCCCCTGGCTCATGCACATTCTCTCCCTCCCTCTCACTCACTCACTCGCTCACTCTCTCTCAAATAAAATCTTAAAAAAAAAAAAAAAAGTGTTAGACTTTGGAACCAAATGTCTACCTGGGATTGAATCTCATATTGACCACTTGGCAGCTGTGTTGATTTTGGGCCACCTAACTGCTCCTTGATCCAGTTTCATCCTCTGTTAATTGGGAATAAAGAGTCACTACTACCTTGAGTTATGAAGATTGACTCATTTAATATTTATAACGTGCTTAGAATGGTGTCTGAATCCTAGTAAACTCTAGTAATAGGGGAAAATTTCTCCAGGAAGTCAATTTCAAATGAATCAGTGAGAGAGAATAAGATGGAGTTGTGTTTATACCCCTGAGACTTGCTTATTTCATGCGTTAGTTAATATCCATAGTTCCTAAACTTCGTGCCAAGCACAAGCAAGGATATTGTAAATTTTTGAGAGGAACTCAGTGATACTTCACATCTCTTAGACACCATGGCCACTACTAGCTCAGAGAAGTTCACAGTTTCATTAGTTTGGGCTATATTTTTTGATAATGTAACATCTTTGCCAAGCCAGATATTTGGCAGTGCCTATGATAAAAAGCAAGTACAATGTGAAAAATCACTGTGGAACAAGAAATGAGACTGGCATTTTCTAACCTGTTTCCAAGATTCAAGAAGTTGTGTGGTGCCCCATTGATGCATATATCCCATTAGTAAATGGTTTGTCTATTCAAAAATAAAGTAAAATTAATTTTTCCTTCAACAAAGTAAATTATTTTTTTTAAATACAGCTACTAATTTGTTAGGGCCTAAATATTTATTAAATTGTTTAAACTTAACTACTTAATCCACAGAACTGTTGGGTATTTCTTTTGGTCTAAAGACATTGTAAAAATTACTGTGCCAACCAGGATGCTGTACACCAAGAAAGTCGGGGACCTTGAGCAGAGTCCCATTTTTTTCAGCAACAAGCAGAATTCTCAGACTGGCACAGTGGTCTCTGGCATATGGAGAATATTAGGGGCCAAGTGGAAATTATTAGAGTTTCCCCTTCCTACAGAAATAGAAACCTGTAAAAATAGCACAGCTCTATGGAGAATTGTAGAAACCGTTGTTGCCTTAAAGACTTGAAAGATAGAGGAACAGTGGTGCTCGGAATATCTTCGGTTATCTCACTTGTCTGGCCAATACAGGAGGCTGATGGGTCATGAAGAATTATAGCTTGAGTTTGGAGAGAATTTGTGTCTACTTCTGTTGATTGCTCTGAATGTTATTACTTCAAGATTACATTAAATCAGATTTCCAAGTAGGGGGTTTGTAGCCAATACCAGTAGTGTAAATTTAGGAAAAGATTTGTGTAATGTTTGGCTTGCAGTTACAAATTCTCCCATGGCCGCTGTTGAGACAGGATTTTTTTCCCTGCTGTGCTGGATTGGTTGTTGTCAGTTTGGCACCCATGTCACCAGTCCCTTCTAACTTGTGAATTTAAGTTTACCGATGAGAAGAATGTGGAAAAGTTTTGGGTGAGGGGATGAGGTAGAACTGATTATTACTTGAAGGTTGTGAGGTGATGAGATGCCGCAGCTCAGTCAGTGCATTTGGTTTCCACAGATATCACAGCTGACACAGAGCTCCGCACAAGTCACAGTTGTGGGGGATGCCACAGACATCATCCCAATCTCCAGCACGGCAGTGGCTGTGGACTTCACAGATCTCTCCACAATAAGTGCCTCTCAAGTCCTTCTGGGTCTGGGCACATGAGGTTTCTGAGACTCCCTCTACCCTCTTCTTTGGATTATCCTCCCATGTACTTTGGGCTGAAGTGATTAGTGACGCTCTCATCCTCTAAATTCCCCTTTCCAGAACTTCATTTTCCTAGCATCCTTCCCTGTAAGCCATAATTCCTATTTTAAAACTGTTACACCCCTTATCATTGTTCTGCTTCACTGGCAAACAATTTCATAGGAATCTGGAATTGGTTCTCTGATCTGATTAGATTTAAAGGCATTAATAGCTCCATTATCAGTGATAAATGGGGGTCTGGTAGTCCATGACCTAGCGTGGCCAGATAGGTACTTAAATGATCAATCTCTGTTCACCTGGAGCCAACTGTTAATCGAAGACAAGGAGGGGTGACAGGTAGTCGCTGCAATAGAGAGTTCTAGTAGGAGCAAAGAGTGTAAGAGTGAGTTTGTTGCTTCCAAGTATCCTGAAGAACTTACACAAAGAAAATGCGATTGGTGCCTTTTATTTTGGGTTGTCTTGAATAGAGACCCAAAGAGCTTTCTTGACTGCCTTGAAAGAAATCTTTATCTCATGTACCACATGGTCTAGATCTTGCAGATGGCTGAATCACAACACGAATGGAGTTCATAGGCTCATAAGATACTGCATTTTAAGTTGGTGCGTTAACTGAGAAAGAGTAGACCCTTGAAGATTGAGATGAGGACATTTGGGTTTATTTCAAATTCTTCTGAGCCTCTCTTCCCAGGAGAAATATCCTTTTTCTCTTGTCCAAGGAAGTTAGCTTTCCCTTACTTGAATCCATAATGAATTCTCCTTAGGTCTTCTAGAGAAATGCAGATCCTACTCAACTCACCTTGCCTACCTCAGAGTTTCTAAACCTATAACAGAACTCAAATATAAATGGGTTCCAAGGATGCATGTTCAAAAGATGATCTGAGAGGAGCACCATAAACATCAAAAGTTGGAAGATTTTGACAATTTGTATTGGCTGAAACATAAATAGTATGTATGGAAATGAATCCTAACTATGGTAGACCAATGTGGAAAGAATACTACATTGGTCTAGCCTGAATCTATTGACGTGCGTGTGCCAACCAGAAATTCTGGTGTCGGTGCATTAACTTCAGCGGTGGGTGTGGCCTCAAAAACCTGCTTGGCTGTTTGACTGAAATGTAAACCAACAGTTTCCCATATTAAATGAAAATGAGATGCCAGAACATCCTTAGTGGACTGTAGAGAAAGGCACGCAAAAGCTTTGGGGGATAGGAATTACTGTGTACAAACTGCTCAGCTACCCCTTAACTGTGACTCCTTTGCCATATACCAAGGCTTTGAAAATATGTCCATGTGAGGAAAACCAGGATTCTCAAAGGGCTTTGTAGTAGGTCCTCTCTTCTTTGTGGCATCAGTCATGGTGGTAGTCATTAGGCATAATGATAGTCCTGAATATATCGGAAAGGAAGATAACTTTTAATCAATAAAATTTTTTCTGTATTACTTCATTAATATTTATGTTCACAGATCCAATATTGTGATGACTATTTTACTATTTTACATGCATAAATACAATGTGACCTGTTGGGCAGAGATTTACATTTCTGATGAGGGTTTAAGAAAATTAGAATTTTTTTTTTTAAAAGCCCAGTATAGCAGAATTATTATTTACCCAAACAACCTTTCTTAGGTTAAGTGATCAAATATTCAATTGGTATGGAAAAAAAGACTGTTTGGTATAAAAGACCTCTTCCTAACACATTCTAGCATTGCTGTTTGTCCTATATTAAAATAGTGTTTGAGAATAAAACTCTGAAGCTAATTTCATCTTATTTACCATTGAAATGCACTTTTAAAATTCATGAGATGACTACGAAGACTAAATATGCTTCAGATTCATCATTCTTTCTGGCATCTTATGTACACAAGGCACTAAGTTAACCACACTGAGTGAACCAGGCAGCAGACAAATGACACCTGCCCCCGTGGAGCAAAAACAGGCTGACACTTCCTCTAGTCATACTCTAGCACGGAGTGCCCTCTCTCGGCCCAAAGTCTGTGAAATGGGTTTAGCTTTTATTTCTTTTCTTTTCTTCTTCTTCCTTTTTTTTTTTTTTTTTAAGATTTTATTTATTTATCAGAGAGAGAGAGCGCGCGTGCAAGCACAAGCAAGGGGAGAGGCAGGCAGAGGGAGAATCAGGCTCCCTCAGCAGGGAGCCTGATGCGGGACTCGATCCAAGGACTCTGGGATCATGACCTGAGCCAAAGGCAGACACTGAACCGACTAGGCCAGTCAGGCGTCCCTTAGCTTTTATTTCTGACAGCTATTTGGTGGAAGAAATTTAGCAATGCATCAGGATCCCTTTGAAGGCAGGCACCAATCCCACATTCTGGGTTTTGTTTTAGAATTTGCCCTGACCTGAACATGAGCCGCTAACTGAAGCATCCTTCAGTCCCGTGAACCAGCACAGCCATGGATATAATCCTTTATGGAAGCCGAGCGAAAGGAATGCTTTTCTCCTCTTAGAGTTTCAGTGATGATCCCCAGGTAGATGACTCCTAGGCTTGTATTTCTATCTTTGGTCTCTCTCCTGAGGTTCTTATACACACTTCCAAGAGGGAAAGTAGAAGTCTCTTTGTTGGGCTGTGTCTTCCTTCTTCAGGAAGCATAATAGTCGTTGGAGGGAGTGGAGGTTCGGGGTCTCCTGAGAGGGGTAGGTGGCAACAGGAGGAAAGATTTACTGCTTTATCTTTCATAACTATTAACTTTCATCTCTTCTTAACACAATTCAGTTACTCAGTGAGCACTTACATGTTAGAAGAGGATAAATGTTCTGGTGACAAATATGGAACGAAGGCATTCCCTTGTTAAAAACAAACTTGGGCTTGAGAGAGGTCAGCTCCGTGGCTGTGGTTTGAAGTTTTGCAGTCCTCCACTGTGAAGAGGCATGTGACAGAGGATAGGAAGTTTCAAAAAGCTTTGAGGAGGCCGAGTGCTATTGCACCATGACAAATGTTCCCAAATGGAGGAAATTGGGGCACATCAGCTATTTATTCTGGTTTTGTTTTTTTTTTTCCCTTCCCATTCTTGTCAGGTGCTGTAGGATCCTGTGTATTTGCATTGCCCACTGTGGAAATGTTTACTGGAATAGGATGGCACTGCTGTGGAGGGAAGAGCACAGTGTCCTCACCACACAGTGTTCCTCTCATAAGTAAAGTTTTCGGTTCATCTTAACGGGTCAGATCTCTTAAAGCAGAAGGGGCTTCAACTCTTAAAGGCACAGAGAGGGGACCACTCATCAAATACTCTCAAGATTTGTCAGCTACTGTGACCGAGATGAGCATAAATGATGCCCTTATTGAATAAGAAGAATTTAAGTCTGGCATCTCTTATAAGACGTATTTATTAATCATGAGAATATCTTATTACATGGCTAGAGCATGCTGTGCTGTTTCATCACGTGCTCATGGATAGGTGTTTGCAGATGGTTGTCTCCAGGAAACCACTGAAAGTTAATTCCAAAAAAACCTAGTTTACTTGGCTTCATAGCCAAATTTGCAGGAAATTTAGAGCATAAAACACATTTTGGAATGGCAGTCCAATATGTCAGAAGGTCAGAAAGCCAAGATGTTAGTAGAAATAGCTTTGTTATTCATATACCATATATGGAAACTGTTAGGCATAATACAATCGGTAGCCAAAGAACTCTCTTTTCTCCCAATAATTTGAAACAAAAGAGTTAAGAACACAAAATGCACCTAGAGGGAAGAAAGAATGGTACTTTGTTACTACTGAATTCACAAGTCTATTAGGAAACTTCATTTTAGTCCTTAGGTTTAATATGTCCTTTTTATCAAGAGTGAAACTTTTCTGTTTCTACAGTAGAAAAATGACACCAATTTAGCTCTGTACTTAGCCAACCCCTGCCTGTCACATTTTTTTGAATTATCACAGTTGTCCATCAATTGTGTCATGGCAGAATAGAAGATTGGGCCGTGGGTTGGGTCCGTTAAGGATATATACAGCTTTCCATAAAACATTCATAAGGATGTTGCTGTCATTCTTTTCCGTAGGATAACTTTTTTTGTTTGCTTTATTTTGTGGTTTTTTAACTTTTAGAACAATGTGAACAGTTTCCTAGTTACGAAGACCTTTTAGAATGTTCTTACTTTCAGAGCCTTCACGATCTTGGAATGAGGCACTGTTCCTTCCATAGTTCAGCTTGTATTCCTTAGACCGAGCTAATTGTCTGAGGTCACAGGACTCTATTGATGGTTTTGCATGTCCGAATAGATATTGTGAATTCTGCCCAGAGTAATGAATCAAAATAGGCAGTTAATTCAAGGTTTGAAAAATTAATGTAATCTGTAATTTTAATGGTGCAAGGAAATTTAAAGGTCTCTTAGTTCAACACATTTTTTTTTTTTCAGATGAGAAAACAAAGGTCCAAGGAGGCCTTACGTTTTACCAAGGATCATGTAGCCTGTTAATGACAGAGCTGGTATGAGAGAAAAAAGATTTTTACCTCATAGTTCAAAGCTCTTTCTTTTAAATTATGAAATGTTAAGCCACAGTGAAAAGCCCAGAGAATAACCTGACCAACGCTTGTGTATCCACCACCCAGTTTTGTCAAATCTTACCCTTTTTGTTAGACTTCCTTTATTTATTTATTTTTTTGAAGAAATAGCCAGATTCAGGAAAGCCCCTTGTATAATTTATACTGTAATATTTCTCATACTTATAAATTTGCTATTGTTACGTGAAGATGCATAAATACTACTTATCTGTATAATATATGGTTGTTTGACATGGGTTAGAACAGTATCTAAGTAGAATCGTACTTTTTATATTCTTCTGAAGCTCGCTTTTTATTGCCTACCATTGTTTTTGAGATTTTCTTAATGCTGAAGTACATAGCTATGGTTTATTCATTTTTTACTGCTTTCCATACTGTGAATATATTGCAGTGTGTTTATCCATTTTCCTGTTGAGGGATATTTAGATTTTTTAGAAAGGGCTATCATAAGCCATGCTTTAGTAATAAACATTCTTTGTATGTGTCTCCTCGTGCACAAATGAATAGATTTCTTCACTCTCTATGTAGAAGTTGTAATGCTTCAACATTACACGGTATTGTCAAATGACTCTCCACAGCACTGTACAGCAGTGTTACATAATGCTAATGTGATGGCTAGGTCATGTTCCTTCACTGAGGTTCCATTTGTATTTCCCATATTAATTGTAAAGTTGATTCTCTCTCTCTCTCTCTCTCTCTATATATATATATAGAGAGAGAGAGAGAGAGAGAGGTATATATATACATATCTCTATAGAGATATATATATATAGATATTTATCCATTGGCTATTGCTGAAATAATATGGGGCCACCAACCAACCCAAAACTCAGAGGCAGTCATTTATTTCTGTGGGTCTGCAGGCCAACTGGTATGGCTCTGTTTCAGGATTAGGTCTGTAGCTCCATATCTGTTCCATTGTGTCTCTTATCCTCCTTGGGCCAGTGAGCCAGCTAGTGATTGTCTTCTTACACCAAAGTCGGGAGCACTGGAGTGCAAACCCCAGTAGTCAAGGCATTTCAAGATTTGCTTGGGACACTCTGCTTATGTCCCATCAGCTAAAGCAAAGCACTTAGCTGAATCTGACATCCAGTAGGTAGAGAATACTCCTCCCCTGTGAGACTATGGCATAGGCATTTAACTACTGCAGGGGAGGTAATTGTCACCAACACATTTATTGGCCATTTGGTTTCATCTTCTGTGAATTGCTGGGTCATAGTATTTGCTCATTTTGTCTGGGGTTGCTTGCATTTTTACTTACTGTTTTGTAGATATTCTTTATATATTTTGATTTTTATCAGTTACAAGATTATGAAAATCTTTCACTGTGTGGCTTATCTCTTTATGATATTTTTCTTGTAAAGAAGTTTAAAATTTTACTGCAGCTTAAATACTTATCAGTCTTTTCCTTTATGGTTTGGGTTCATGGTGTTTTGTTCTAGAAAATTATCTCTATTCTGAGGTCATTAATATATTCTCCAGCGTTATCTTCTAAAATTATTACTAATTTTTGCACCTAGGTCCATGATTTGCTCAGAAATTGAAAAATTTTTCTAATACTTATTCCTATAAATTCTCTTACATATTTACATAAATATTCATACCATTCATGAATAATAAAATTTGTGCTCTTTCTAATTCTTAAATATTTTATTTCTTATACTAAACCAGAAAAATGTTGAATAGAGGTTGTGCACCAAGTATCCTCTTCCCTCTCTGATTTTAAAGGAAATTAAAAAAAAAATTTTTTTTAAGTTTTTATTTAAATTTCAATTAACATACAGTGTAATGTTAGTTTCAGGTGTATGATATAGTGATTCAGCACTTCCATGCAGCACCGGGTACTCATCACTCCTTAATCTCCATCACCCATTTAACCCATCCCCACCCCCCTCCCCTCTGGTAACCATCAGTTTGTTTTTATGTTAAGAATGTGTTTCTTGGTTTTCCTCTCTTTTTTTTCTCCTTTGCTCATCTGCTGTTTCTTAAATTCCACATATGAAGGAAATCATGTGGTATTTGTTTTTCTCTGACTTACTTCAATTGGTATCATACTCTCTAGCTCCATCTATGTTGTTGCAAATGGCAAGATTTCATTCCTTGCTATGGCTGAATAATATTCTGTTGGATATATATATCACATCTTTATCCATTCATCTACTGATGGACATTGGGCAGCTTCCATAATTTGGCTATTGTAGATAATGCTGTTATAAACCTAGTGGTGCATGTATCCCTTTGAATTAATACTTTTGTATTCTTTGGGTAAATACCTAGTATGCATTTGCTGTATCATGGGTTAGTTCTATTTTTAACTTTTTGAGGAATCTTTATACTGTTTCCCAGAGTGGCTGTACCGGTTTGCATTCCCACTAACAGTGCACAAGGGTTCTTCTTTCTCCACATCCTCACCAACACCTGTCATTTCTTGTGTTGTTGATTTTAGCCATTCTGACAGGTATGAGGTGATGTCTTATTGTAGTTTTGATTTGCATTTCCATGATGATCAGTGAGGATGAACATATTTTCATGTGTTTGTTGGCCATCTGGATGTCTTCTTTGGAGTAAATCAGATTAGATCTATAATCATTAAAGAAATTAAATGAAGAGTTAAAATATATATCTCACCAAAGCAAAAAGCAATTTAGATAGTTTTATAGGTTTTATTTATGCTTACATATTCAAGAAATTGATAATTCCTCTCTTCTGCAACAACAAAGAATAACAAAAGTGGGGTGACTCACCAAATCATTTTACGAGGCTAGAACCTTAAAGTTGAAACAGAGAAAAATAGTACAAGAAAAGAATATCATAAGTTAATCTCGTTTATCTTCTGTCTCTTTTTAATATTTGCCATGTTAATCTCTTCATTGGGGTGTTGGTTAAACAGATAAAAAAATACTGAAACTTAAATGTGTGTATGGTGTTAACTTGTGATATTCTTTAAAAGGAGAGAAGTAGGAAGAATTTAAAATTATTGTATATGTCAATTCTGAAGTTTATTTTAGACTTTAACTATACATGACTTCACTCCTTAACAAGTAGAGAATCGTGATAGGCAATCAGTATCTTTTTATGTGAATATTGTATGATTTCAGTAGGGCTCATAAATAATGTCTTCTAAGAGTTTTCCTCAAGTGTGATCACTACAGAAGATGCTGTCAGAATCCTGACATATCCTGAGTACCTGTCCTAGGCATGCTGACCTTTTGGCTTCTAATGTAAGTACGAACAATTCTGGCCTAAACGGTTCTCTGACCTTTGGCACAAGCTCAGCCCATATGCAGGGAAGACCAGAAGTTCTGGGGCAGTTAAAATTCCCCAGAAGTGGTCTTCAATCAATGACTATTGGGAACTGGTGGATAAATAACTCCAGCCCCACAGTTGACATAACTGAGGAATGACGCGTACAGCTTCCTAGAGTTGACTATCAGGATTAGGCCCGATTTCCCAGGTGGAAAACCCACTTGGTAATTTACTTTTCATTGGTACCCTTCCCTTCCCTTCCCCAATGCACTCTAATCCTCCACTGGTGCATTCTGGAATCATCTGTCAAATAAACTGTTTAACCTTGTCTTGCGATCTTCTGGGGCAATTCATCCAAAGACATTGTACGGTTTACCCACAGTAATTACCCTGTGAGGGGAAAATAATGTCCTGTAGCCAAATTTGGGAAATTTTAGTGTTTGCTTTCTTCTTGCAGATTTATGGATTTAAAAAAATTGAATGGGGAAAAAAAACCTGTCACTTTTTTTTTTTAACCCAGCATTATACAAATTGTATATCACTAATAGTATTTTCTTCTAATACTTAAAATTTTTTTGAATCGTGTTGTGCAATACCACTTTGGGAAACAGAGAACGGACATAGAAACTAGAAAATTATTCATTCATTTGTCATTTATTGAATACCTATTTTAAGCCAGGTAGTAACAATAAAAAGATAAATAAGACAATGTCTTTGCCCTTAAAATCCTTGCCACCTAGTGAAATTTAATCCATATATTATTTTCCTAACAGATCTTGAAAAGAAAACTTTCAGTTTCAGGCAGTATTTGTGAGAAAATTAAACAGCGTATGTATGTGGCTTGTTAACATAATTTTGTCTTATTTCTAATGTGCACGTTGACTTATAATAATTTACCTGATGGAAATAATACACCTCACCATGTATCTGAATGCTTTGCCGTTTACTAGAACAATTCCCAACCCTGACAGAATAAGTTGCTTCATTATAAAGATGGGCTAATATATATTCTGTGTTTCTAAAAGGCATTTCTTCGAGAACAGTCTTTCAGAAAAAGCATAAAATTAGGAGAGTTTTAATAGCGAGTAATGAGATTAGAAATTAAACTTTTTAATACCCCTTAGATAACGAGAGTCCACTCAATAATTTTTATATTATTTTGTACTAACAGAAAAAAAAATCTGCTGGAGGTCAGTAACATGATATATATGGTTTTCATGGAAAAACTGAGGGACTATAAAATCTGTATGAATATGGCATTTCTTGCCAAATAATTTAAAGTTGATTTTATATATATACATATATATATATATTTATATTTATATATAGTTTTTTGTTTTGGTTTTGGTGTTTTGAGAGAGAGAGAGAGCACACCAGTGGGAAGGGGCAGAGAGAAAAGAAAAGAGAGAATCCTAAGTAGGAGTGGGGCTTGATCTCACCTCAATGATATCATCACCTGAGCTGAAATCAAGATGTTTAACCAACCGAGCCACCTAGGCACCCCTAGAGTTAACATTTAAAAGCTACATAAACAGTAATTTGTTCTGTTTGCGTCTACTAAGTTGACTTTCTACCTCAAGTAACCACATGTAGGATTGTTTGTTCCTGGTTATGGCTGGAAGGAACACGGGGATAATAGACCCTAATGCTAAGACTGTGGTCAGACTGAGAGTCTTCTATGATTATAAAATCCTTTCAATAGAGAGAAAAGACACTGTAATAAAGGGAAATGTTGGGAGCAAAAGAAATAAAATTGAAGATGTTGGATATCTTAGTTTCCTTTCCTTGCTTCTTCAAACTCGTTAGACAATTCAAATCCCAAACTGAAATCACCCTCCTCTCAGTGAAACCACACAAAACTGTTACAAATCTCATTATTGTCTCTCTCACAGAGTAAGAATTTATTCCTATCCAGGATTTGTTCCATGTATGTGCAATATAACGGCCTAGCTAGAGTGCTATCTCCTTGAGGGAAGAGAGAATCTATTTTATTTCTTCTTTCTTTCAAACTAGGTACTATTTGGGTACTCACCAAGTCCTTGAATAACCTAGTGGCTTACTGATAAAATACCTGATTTTATTACTGGCGACCAGAGTTATATATTTCAGTGCTAATATAGTGATGGAAGGAAGTGGAGATGGGGAAACAGAAATGGGGGAGGAGAGAGGGGAGAAATAGAGAAAAGGAATGAATGAATAGAAATGTATTCTGGGAAGTACTTTCCTCTGTGAAATGAGGCTTTCAAGACTGAGTCTCTTCCCTAACAAAAATACGGTCAACATTTGCCAGACATTTCACAGTTTCTTGACTTCCTCAACTCAATGATCTTTCCTTCCAGTTTTCTTTAGTTCTCCACACCCACAAACATATCCTGAAATGGGTCAATACCAACCTTTCTCTATTTCAACAATCTTTAACTCCAGTATAATACTCTATAGTCAACTTCTGTCCTTCCAGTATATTCGAACCTACATTCCCATCTCACCTGCTTTGACTTCCAGCTGTCTTCCAGTCCTTTCATCCTTTGATCTCCTTCTAATCAATCTCCTGCTCTTACCAATCTAGTCAGATCTAAGCCCATAGTTCAATACCTTATCCACCACCTACCTGTATCCTCAAAAAAACTTTGCAGCTCCCTTACCTTCCTCTTTTTACAACATCTGACCTAATAGAACCTAAACCTGAATCTAACCTATTATTTACCTTCTCAGCTCCCAAATCTAGGGTGGTGAATCAGCTGTTGGAGAAAATCATGCAGCCTTTCAGATTGAAGTTGCAAAAATTTTGCAATCTCCCAACCTGACTTCTTTGGTTTCTTCTGTCTATTTTTATTTTTTAACTTTATTTAATTAAAAATATTTTTATTTGAGTATGGCGGACACACAATGTTCTATCAGTTTCAGGTGTTCTCTGTGTTGTGCTGTGCTCACCACGAGTGTAGGTACCAGCTGTCACCCCAGGACACTGTTACAGTAGCATTGACTGTAGATCCTAAGGATCTTCTTAGCTCTAGTCTAACTTCCTCTAAATGCATTCCTAGCCTCAGAAGGATGTTCAGTGCCCAGCACAACCCGAGTGTGTGCCACAGACATGTATGCTAATAGATTAATAGATGGAAGTCTTCCACATTGAGGGGAGAATGATTTCTCTAAACAAGTATTTCACCATTTTGCTCTTCTGCTTTAAAAAAAAAAAAATAATGGCTCTAAATAAAATTTGAATCCCTTAGCATACCCAAGACCGTCTGTACTTGCTTCTTCTGTCTCTTCTTGTAATTCCAACCCTCAGACCATGCTTGTGGAAAAGCAAGCACCCGAGAGTTCCTTCCCTCTGTCCCGTTTCACAGGTGAGGTACTGGTGCGATTTCGTCATGCAGTAGATTGCATTTCAAAGTCCGGCTAAATGACTATGAATTAGTCCCTTAGCATCTCTGAACTTTGAGGTTTGGTTCTCAACTTGAAATACAGTTTGATTAGGAAAAGTGTGTAGAAAGTGATGAAAACACATTGTGTATGTCTTCTGTCCCTTCATGTCTTTCTCATTTTACTTAAAAGTGATATTTTCATGTTTAGCAGATAATGATGGGTTCCAATAATTATCACCACAATTTCTTGTATTTTTCCCACTGCTCAGAATGTCCTTTCCTGGTTGGCTTTTACTCTCCCTTCAAGATTTAATTTAACGTTTGTCAAATACAGAGAGCCTTCTTTGAGTGCCAGACCAGGCCACATGTCTCTTCTATATTTCTTCAAGGCACTTGCACAACCCATTCACAGTCTTTTCCACATTATAATAAAATTATCCAAGATGTATGTCTGCCTCTCTCACTTGCCTGTAAGTTTCTGCAGCTTAATTTGTCTGCCACACACAGCACATCTGACACACAACATATACGCAAGACGTTGGCCGGACTGACGTGCAAAACTAGAGAGCAAACCAACAGTGACCCATTTTATCGAAATATTTAAGAATATGACACTACCACATGTAGGGGGAAAAAGGAAGGTAGAAACACAGCTATATATAGGTTGTACTATTCAAATAATCACTGATAAATTGTTTTAAAAGATTAAGGTTTAACATGGTGTGATGACAGGGAGATGGGAAGCTTATTTTAAAGCAGTCTATACTTTATCTCAAGTTGACTTTTAAACAACAGAAGAAAGTCCACTGGCTATTGTCTGGTTACCAAATAGCTGAGGAGAGCCAGGAATGTGCAGGGGCTTGCATTTTGTTTTTAAATTCATTTTGGGGGCATTGGGGCTAAATAGAACTGAAACAATATTTTTTCAGTTACTCACAGTATTTCATTATTTGGAGCAGACCAGTTCTTTTTTTGGTCAGACTCTTGCCAAAGACCTTCCCGTTGTGTATATTTCTGATCTCATCTCAACTTCCAAATAGAAAGGCAAATGTTGGAGAAAGGCCATGGACTGTCTTTTTTTTATGTGGGACTCTGTCGTGTGATTTTATTTTTATTTACTAATAATTAATCGGAGTCACAATGGAAAAGCATAGCTTTTCTATTTTTAATGCAGGCCGTTCTGTGACCTATGCTATCTCCATTATGCACCATTTCTAGAACTGCCCGTGCGTGGAGCTTAATGATTGCTGAGTTCTAATAGAATGTGCCTGGTTTATTAAGTTACAGGATTATTTCTGCTTCATCTTCAAAAGAGCAACCAGGCTGTTTACTTTTTGGTTTCCTAGTTGATAACCAATTATATTAACTGGAATAGTATTTAACCTCTATTTTTTTAGTACATGGGAGACATAATGATGGAGGAGGACAGCATCCTTGGGGAGCACTCTACTTTCTATGTTTCCATTACGGTATTATGCACAGTGACTAAATAACACCACGGTTGTGTTATTATGTCAACTTTACTAAGAACTTCCTTCCTTTTTTTCATGTGCACCATCTGGAAATATGGAAGAGATAATCAGTCTCGCGAGGTAAATTTTGTTTCCTTTGGTGCCCCACTGATATAAAACTAGCCCCAGTCTGGAGTGGAACACCCCCTACTTCATCATCACATCCATATACCCAGAGTTCTCTCCTTTCCATCACCCAAGGAGAGCCAGTAGACACTGAGAAAGAGTGGTGGTGAGCAAGCAGAAAAGGAAAAAACCCTGAAAACCAAAAAAAAAAAAAAAAAAAAAAAACAAAAAAAAACAGCGACACCTGGGGCATTCAAAGTGTGTGAAATTATCAAGCCTTAAGATGACTCTGAAACAGAAAATTCAGTAGAAAGAGGGAATCTCAAAGGCCATGAAGTGGGGCTGGGAGGCAACAAAGGGAAAGAATTAAGGAAGAGAGTTTTGAGAAATAAGGGACAAGGAGTTGAAGGGGAGCAGAATTGTCACCCCAAAATATGCTTCTTTGTCATAAGGATTCTCTTGAGCTGGTTATTTTTTAAAGAAACTGGAGAAACAGGAAAAGCCCTGAAAACCAAGTAGAAGTTCACTCTTTTGTAAGCACGTTTACACTTATAAGGGAAATCTCCCTTGTAAGGGTGTCTCCCTTTCTGTACCAGGAAGAGAAGGCTGACTCTAAGTCTCTAAAAACTCTGCTCAATGACGAAGGAAAGGCCTTTAATCTGCACAACAACCTTACCCTTGTGTATTGTGCTTTTCCATAACAATGCCGTCCCTGCCCCTCAACATCTTTCTTCTACCTTTACTTGGAGATGTTATTTAAGGTGGTAGCTTGAGCCATTTTGGAGTTACTCAGTTTTCCTGGGTTTCTCTCATGTATATAGGAGGTATACAAGTTATTGAACTTCTGTTTGTTTTTTCCTGTTAATCTATCTCTTATTGCGGGGGTGGGGGGGGGCGCATTCTCAGCCAAGAACCTAGAAAGGTAGAGGGGAAAAGTATTTTGACCCCATAGGGTCAATGAATAAGGGAAAAAATAAATTCTTTATCCTTCCCTTCCATTCTCTCCTGCCTGAATGACCCCCAATCGTATGTCCTGTATGATTTCAGTACAGCTATCTAAACTTCTTCATCAAAGGCAGAGAAAGTGATTTTTAAAGACCAGCCATCTCCATGGATAATGGATGTTGGCGGCACCTCATTGCCTACTCATTGATGTTGATCCAGGTAGAAAAACAATAGGTGAGTTATCTTTCACCCTAACTCTTCTCTCCTTTCTAGGCACCAAAGGAAAGCTGCCCCAAGATGGGCCACTTCAGATTATTCTGAGCTGAATGCAATTGAGACCCTATGGTCTCAAGACAAATTTTGCCCTTCCCTTAACTACATAGCATAATCTAAATTGGAGTCTTTCCCAGAATAAGGGTTATTAGCAGAGATACATTTTATCTGGTGGCCCATCTGTATGAAGATACACATGCAATCAGGTTGTCTAAAATAACTGCAATATGTGTGAAATCAGTGAGCCTTAGCTTTCATTTCTCTCATCTCTAATCAGTGTTAGGAGGATAATGGAAGAATGGGATCTTTTTTGTAGTGGGGATTTTTCAGTTAGCAGTTTGGGGCTAATTCAACATGCATAGGTTACCTTTTCAACCTGGATGTCCCAAGTGGAGTTATGAAAATCCAGACAAAGAATGAAGTCCTTTGTGTTTTCAAACCTCTTCCAAAGGGAAAAAGAATTTCTAGAGGTCTGGCTTTTCTAATTAGCTACAAGTGAACCAGTTAGCGGCTCAAAGCAATTCTCATGTTCTTTCCTCCCTCTTTCTTCCTAAAATAGTAAATATTATATAATATGCTATATTCAGTGTTATAATCCCTCAGTTCTTTTTTTTTAAAGACAAATTTTTAAAGATTTTATTTATTCATTTGACAGAGAGAGAGATAGCAAGAGAGAGAGCACAAGCAGGGAGAGCCTCAGGCAGAGGGAGAGGGAGAAGCAGGTTCCCCACCAAGCAAGGAGCCTGATGTGGGGGCTCCATCCCAGGACCCTGGGATCATGATCGGAGCTGAAGGCAGACACTTAAAGACTGAGCCACCCAGGTGCCCCAACCCCTCCGTTCTCAGTAGCCATGAGCAATCTTAAGTCTCTCTAAAACTCAGCCTAATACTATGGGGCACCCTGGGGTTGACAGTAGATAGCATAGAGCTGTGTTATCCAATATGGTAGCCATTAGTTATATGTAGCAACTGAGCACTTAAATATGGCTAGTCTGAATTGAGATGTTTTAGAAGCATAAAATGTTCATTGAATTTCAAAAACTTGATATGAAAAAAGATCTCATTCACAAATTTTTGTATGGATTATATGTGTAAATGATATTTTAGATACATTGGATTAAATACAATTTACAGTTAAAAATAATTTCACCAGTTACTTTTGGCATTTTTTAATGTGACTCCTAGAAAATTTTAAATTATGTATGTGTCTTGCATTGTAGATCTACTGGACAGCTTTGGTCCAGAAACTAAGGCCTAGTCATCAGACCCAAATGAAAAAAATCTGAGATGCATTAATTTTCTAAGTGTTGTTTAAAATAATTTGGTTGTGTTTTCTGTGTAGCTATTGGCTCTTCTTTGAGAAGAAACTCCAAATGATGTCCTTTTAGCTTATTCTTGTTAAAGGATGTACACCTTGAATGAAGTACACCTGAAATGTCACAAGTGTTACAAAATATTTTCCCATAAAATAGTTTTCAAAAGGAATTTTTTAAAAAGGTATTGTTATTTATTTGAGAGAGAGAGAAGGAGGGGGAGAGAGAGCACCCCTGTGTGCACAGCAGGGAGGGGCAGAGAGAATCTCAAGCAGACTCTGTGCTGAGCATAGAGCCAGATGCGGGGCGCGATCTCACAACCCTGAGCCAAAACCAAGAGTCTGACGCTTAACCAACTGCACCACCCAGGCACCCCCAAGGGAATTTGTAAAGACCATTTCATTTTAAGGTGAAATAGCTCATTGCACTTCCTGAAACTCTTCAATGGCTTACCATTCTTTAGAATAGTATTCAAGATACTGAAGGAACTTGTGATCTGCCCCAGACTTCCATAGCCGGTCCCATCCCCTGTCGCAGCTCTGCATGGACCCTAAAGCCAGCCATTCTCATGACCCATATGTAAGAGCACTTTGAGAATTACCTTATAAAGTAAATTTTGGGAGAGGGTACAGCTATGCAAAGATGCTGAATAGTTCAGCACTAGAATATTTGACTCTAACCTGATTAACATTTTTCACATAACCAAAGGAAGAACACAACTTCAGAACATAAGAATCATACAAAAAGGAGGAGCAGGAAGGCAGACTTTGACCGTGCTCCTCCTGGTCCAGTCTAGAGGAGAAAGTCTCTTGTTAGGACCACAGGAATGGGCAGTCTTCCTGATGCATGGCCCTTGTGTGTGGCTGGACACGCCAAGTTACCAAAGTAACACTTTTTTAAAAACGTAATTATATTACTAGCTGACCTTTTCTGACTTCTTGGATCCCAAACATGTTTCCCCTGCATAGGGCTTGCCATTTAGATTGTCCACGGGGAGAGATGTGTGCTGGTTGGCACGAAGAACATCTGCTCTTCCTAGCAGTGATCATTCTTACTGCAAATTTATAAATTGGCATTTTGATTTATATTCTTTTGACTTTTGGGGGTTGGTGAGTATGAGTCATTGTCTCTGAATCTGATCAACTCCAGGGCATTGATAAAATCAAATTCTGGAGCTGCAAGGGTGAGGGGCTGACCCTAGACCAGTGTGAATTAATCAGGGCTCTGTTTGCCAAGAGAGGCCTCAGGCAACTCCACAGCCTGCTGTTTTCACCCCTGTTTAGCACTTCTTTAACGTCATCTTGCCTGAGCTGAGTTGTTTGTTAAGTCTTTGCTTTCCGGTTAGACCGTAAACTCTCTAAAGGCAGAGACTGTGTATTTGTCTCTGCATTTGCAATAATACAAGGTCACTACTCGAAAGGTGTAAAATAAACAAATGTTTGCTGTGTGGGGTGAATGGTGGCTGGTTGTTTCTGAAGTGAGGTTTTTGAGATGAAGCATAATTTTTTTTTTCCTCCTAATGTTGATAGATATGATGGTATTATTAGAACAGTACCTTATAGCAACTTGGGATAAGTCTTTTCAGAGGCAACTTCATTCCTATAGAGTTCTTGTGAAAGTATCAGTAAACTTGTCAGATTTCACAGATCTTTGATTTGTTTCAATAAGACTATAACAATTCAAGTGTGGAAATTGGAGCAGGGATTATTTCCATGCACTTTGCGCTCAAAACTGGTTTTTATAAAACACTGAATAGATACAAAATATTCTTTATAAATAAATATTAGTCATACAGTGAATATCCATGTACCCGATACCCAGTTTAAGAAATAATACATTGGGGCGCCTGGGTGGCTCAGTTGGTTAAACCACTGCCTTCGGCTCAGGTCATGATCCCGGAGTGCTGGGATCAAGTCCCATATCCGGCTTCCCCTGCTCTGCAGGGAGCCTGCTTCTCCTTCTCCCTCTGCCTGCCGCTCCCCCTGCTTATGCTCTCTGTCTCTCTCTCTGTCAAATAAGTAAATAAAATCTTAAAAAAGAAAGAAAGAAAAGAAATAATACATGAATCATTATCTTCGAAACCCCTTGTGAGCCTCTCCAGAATTCTATCCCCTTCTTGATTCTCCAAGGGACTCAGTATCCTGAATCACGTTGTCATTTAATTAAAAAGCTAAAATAAAATCCAAAAACTTCTGACACTTAACGATCATTTGTTGGGCAACCTTAGAAGTCGAAGTTGATTTAGGATTGTGATTTATAATTATGACTATTGTATATTTTGAGAGAAACAATTAGAAATCCTAATTTCATGGGATTTTTTTTAGGATTCATCCCAAAACATTGACCGGTTTGTCTAGAGGTGATCTGTTATCTTAGGCAGGAGATAGTATGTAAGTGGAATAAAAGAAACATTTGGCATGTGCTTAAGAAACACAGATCCTAAGGGGTGCCTGGGTGGCTCAGTTGGTTAAGCATCTGCCTTCACCTCAGGTCTTAATCCCAGAGTCCTGGGATCAAGCCCAGCCCATGTCCGGCCCTCTGCCACTCTTGCCTGTGCACTCTCTCTCTCTGTCAAATAAATAACTTTAACACACACACACACACACACACACACACACCCAGGATGTACTCTGAAGGTTTACATCAAGCAATTAAAGAGGTGCATGTTCCTAAAATGGGGAAGTAACCATTAGGACACAAAATAGGGATGCATTTTCCCTGAATCGATGTAATTCTTGTTGACAGATTCTTCTTGGTGTCCTGTTAGGCTATGGACCAGTGGAGAAAACCAGGAAAAAAAAAAGGGGCAGGGGCACACTGGAAAAAATTCGCTAAATTCTAGCCCTGGTTAGGTTTTCAGATACCCTGTTCCTGGAAATAGGAAAATACTTCTAAAATCTAATGTATAGTCATTAGTTATATTATTGTAACACATAACATTGTTTTATGTCATTTTAAAAAACATATAGCGTTAATGCTTTTCCTTTAAAAAGGAAGATTAATTCACTAATTAAGTCAGAATTTTTAATGCATTATTTGTGTGTGCATGCAATAATCTTAAATCCTGGCCCAAGGGATAGCAATCTATACCGAGAGGGTGGTAGGGAAAAACACATTACAGTAATGGATTTCAGTAACCTGCTTCAAAAGGGGGCATTTTAATGGCTCTGTGGGCCATCACAGTGTTATTTCAAAAGTACTATAATGGAAATACGTGGCACTAAAGGGCTGTGGTTGGATACATTAGGCTCCTTGAAAAGGGCTGCTCGTCAGTAAAAAAGTGTCTCAGTCAGAGTGTGCTTCCTTCAGTTTTATGCCCCAGAAATTAAGTCAAATTGGTTTAAGACTTTGAAGCAGCGAAGTCTGTGGCACTTCAAACAAGGCTTTGTTTGGGTGGAATTGTTGCCTTGTTACTAATGCATTTACACAGCACCTAGGGAACTTTAAAAAACAGTGAAACCTAGATTTGGAGGGAAAAGGTCTCAGAATAGCAGGCTGGGTGAAGTGGTGCCTGGGATCAGAATTTCGCCCTCTAGAGCTGCTCTTACTTCGCTCTGAAACTGGAGATGATGAATTGGTGACATTTTAAGCAAATTGAATTTCATAACTTATGGATTCATGGACTCGCTTCAGGGATTTTATCTGTGTAATTCCTTTGATTTGTAAGACCTCTGGACTATAATTGTCCTTTACCCTGCATATTACTCATTATTAAAAATGATCTGTGCCTAGAGCAGTAAAATGGACTGGACAATGAGAAGTGACATTTAGAAAATAATGCTTGGATTCAATTTAACTTCCTAAAGTCCAGAAATATCCTACTCCTGGAAAATGACATCTGCCTGGTCTTTTCTTCAAGACCTGTGTGGCGATGTTCCGATTTGTACACTTGCCCTTCTTCCTTCCCCACCGGACAGGTACTAGGAATGGAGAGATTGAGGCCGACGATTGTAAACCTGCACCTGAAACTTGAGTCTTTTGTGGCCGTGGCCCCATAACTCCCAGACGATGACTTTTTCCCTGTAAAATAAAGTGTACGCTCCACTTTTCAACTTTTTGGAACTGTAGGAAGTAGCTTTTGGTTTCTGGTTCTTGTCCTGCTCACTTCACTGCGTACAGCCTGTTCATCTCTCGGAGGAACTCACAGGAACAACTGCCCTGACCGCTTTGTGATTTGGCAGGAAAACTCTATCACTGGCTTTTATTTTTTTAAAAGATTTATTTATTTGAGAGAGAATGAGCAGGGGGAGAGGGAAAGGGAGAATTTCCAGCAGACTCCTGGCTCAGCGGGGAGCTGGATGCCCACCCTGAGATCAGCACCTGAGCTGAAATCGCAAGTCGGATGCTTTAACCGACTGAGCCACCCAGGTGCCCCATAGCAGTGAGTTTTAAAAAGCAAGTTTGTATGCCCCATTCCTGTTCAACACGCTTCACTGGCTTCCTATTGGCACTAGGATAAGATGCAGAATCCTAAGTGTGCCTCTAAGACTGGTCGGTGTCTGGACCCTGCCTCTGTCTCCAGCCGCATCGGCCACTGGACATACTGACCTTTCCGTGTCCTAGAAAGCCAGCTCTGTCTTACCCCAAGGCTTTCACATGTGCCATCTATTGAGAAGTGCAGGCCAGAAGTATAGACCATATTGGAAAAGGGAAATGCAGGCTGTGTTCACAGAACTCAGGGGCACACTGGAAAAAATTCGCTAAAATGAAGAAGAGGAGACTATAGAATATTGACATTTTAGCAACTACCACGGTGCGATGAGGCAGGACTACATCTGTTGCTGTTCAACCCAAAGGTGCAGAGAGTTTTGATGGAACGGCTGGTTCTGCTTTCCTGGGTTACTGCCCCCTCCTTCTGCTAGTGATATTGTGACTAGAAAAGTCATATGCAAACCAGGAAGCCAGCAGTTGAACAATAAACTTGTGGGTCTGAGACATAATTTCAAAACTGCAGGATCTTTCACTGATGTGGTGATAATATGAATAAACCATTTCCTGGGGCATGTTGCCTAACTGGTTCTAATGGTGGCGTTGCTGGGAGGGGTACCATTAAGACTGGGAAATACTACAGCTTGCTGGTATGATAAAACTTTCGTCATTTAGATCGGACTTGTACCTCTGTGACAAGGTTTTTACTATACCTAAATGAGGTGGGATCGTTAGGAGGAGGGAAAACATGCCTTTTGTCTGGTATGCTTTCTCCACATTTCACCTGGCCAACCCAAGTGAAGCACCAGGCTGAGAAACGCTTTCTCTCTTCCCGATGCAGTAATTTCTCATCCAGCCATTATTCTTAGCGATGTCACTCAGTTCTTTCCTAGAACTGTCTACAACCTATACTTCGTTTCGCCGGGGTGTTTGTGTGCCGTCTCCTTTGCTACACAGGATAAATCCAGGAGGACGGCCACATGTCTATTTCACAGCGTTTAGCCCAGTGCCTCTGACACAGGAAGTGTTCAATAATAAATGAGCAGATTCTGATTGTATGCATCAGAGATGCTTCAGTTACAAAAGACAGAAAAACTCAACTCAAATTGGCTTAAGCAAAATGGGGAATTTACTGGGTTACGTAACTGAAGAGTTCATCGGTGATGTTGGCTTTGGGCACTTTTGAGTCAGAGACTCAGATGACACCACCGGAGCGTATTTTGTCACGCTCCCTCTGTGCTGCTCTCTGTGGTCTTGCCTTCACCTACCAGCTGGCTGTGATTGGCCCCTTGCTTTTCCAGGATCTCACTCTGGGAGTCAGGAGGTGGGAAGACCTCGGCAGCTCCAGACCACCTGTCCTCGTACTTCACGGTCCAGGTTGTCCAGGGTACAAAGAAGGGTTTCTTCTTGACTTTTTCTGTTTTCCAGAAGCCCCAGGATCTAGATATTTGACTCTTACTGACTTTGATTTTGTTAAACGCACATCCCCGAGTTCATCAGTATAATCGGGAAGATGAGATATGGTAATTGGATTAAACCAATCTGGTTTCATCCATGGAAATTGGGGTAAGGCTAATCCCACCAAAATGATAAGATTAAGAATGAGAGAGGGATGAATTCCCCAAAGCAAATTCCATGGGACGGTGCTAGGCAGCCAGAAGAGCCAATGTCTGCTATACAGCTAATGCATGGAAAGCATCCATTTCATGTTTTTTGTTTTTGTTTTTTTTTTTTTTTACTACTTTTTCTCACACCTGTTCTACCAACTGATGGTTTGACTTCCTGGTCCACCATTTTACCAAAACATTTGGTGCCTATATATTCCATGATGTTGAATGCTAGCCCTGTTATGGACTTACAGCCTTGCCTAGACTCTTGCTATATGAAGTTATATTATGTCTCTGGCTGTTCACTCCTGCTCGGTCTTGGGTTCCATGTGAGTCCATTATCTTGTATCTAGTCCTTTCTGTGTCTCTTCTCTTCTTTCTGAATCTCCTTTGTGGAAGGCTAGAGCTGTCCTAACCAAATGATTACATTTCAAGGAGTCAGATGTCTTATCTGAAGGAAGTGTGAGGAGATGGCAGAATTACAGGTCAAAGTCAGGGAATTAGGTCAGACAGTGAGTCCAGAGGTCAGTTTCAGTGTTGAAAAGTAAATGTACGACTTAAAAGGTATCAGGAACAAAGCACAATTTTGAATGGAAAGTGAAGGACTTAGGCAGTTCCTTTTAGTGTCCTCAGCTTGGCTTTATGGGCATTACGTATATGGTTGATGGGTGATCTGTACTGGCTGAGACAGGGCATGATGAGTATCTATCGCAATTGGTCATAATGACCTGAATTGTGTGCCTGGGTGTTTGTGTGCATATGTATATGACATACATGCTCGATTTATTAAAATCTTATATTTCCCACCTTTGGTTAAAATGTTGAAAGGTAGATGAACAGTGCTAGGATCTGCTTGATTTTTGTTAAGGTTAATCCTTGTCTCAATATCTATGACTAGTCTTGACATTGGGAGGGATTAAGCTCTAGCTTAACATTCACGGCTCAGCCTTAAATTCTTTTTATAGCACTACTGTTACCTTTGGTTCTAGCTCTCGTGAGTGGAGCTTTGTCTTTTCATTGGGTTGTGGTTTTGCTTTTTGTATGCCTCTTATGGCCAACTGCATTTCTTATCTTGCCCCTGTGTGCTCAGCCTTTGACTAGTGAGCCTATATAATTCTAGAAAGGGAGCCTTGCCTTGTTCTTGTTAGTGAGTATTAGTGAGTGCACTTCAAGCCTATTAGTGTATTTTGAGCCTAAAACTGAGATTCAGGCTTGGTTAAAAACAAAGAAAAAACAACTGTGAGTCACAATAGTATTTGATGAGAGACCTTTGGAGGAAGCGAATATGGTTATTACTACTTTTAGTGAAATAAGGAACAGACAGGTATGACGTGTATGTCCCAGTGGCCTCTAAAGTACATCAACAAAGAGCATCTTAGGAGAGAGATGGGTAAGATCTTATTCAGGTTTAAGTCTATTCACAGTCTGTTTCTGATTATCATGAATTATTTCTTCTCTTTAATGTTGATTCATTAATGTTTAATCCCACAAGAATGTAACCTTTAACCATGAAGCTTGTTATAAATACAAATCTTATAAACATATTTGTTATAAGATACTGAATGTGCTTGCACAGTCTGTAGCTATGTTTATTATAGGTACATAAATGTGTTTACTTAAACTGTCAGTAAACCACCTTGTGATAATTAATCTACAACTCCATTGGTGAACTCACACATTTTGTGTAAGTTGACTAGCCTGCTACTCTATAAAAATCATGTAGGTTAGCTCTTTATGCACAACTTTTACATGCTTCTGGTCAGGTGTTCTTGAGGGCTGCTTGAGATAAAGGGCTGGTAGTAGATTCTCTTATAAATATAATGTGACACTATGTTCTTCTGCGTTGTCTCCCTGCCCATTTTTCTTTCTTTCTTTTTTTTTTTTAAGATTTATTTTATTGAGAGAGAGCTTGTGTGCACCTGTGGGGTTAGGGGAACAGAGAGAGAGGGAGAATCCTCAAGCAGACTCCCTGCTGAGTGTGGAGCCCACCCAGGGGCTGGATGCCAGGATCCTGAGATCATGACCTGAGTCTAAATCAAGAGCGGGCAGCTTACAGACTGAGCCACACAGATGCCCTTCTCTGCCTGTTTTTCTGTCTGCATCTCCAAATAGTTCCTGCTTGCCATTTCCTATCACTAACCTTTTCTATTTCTTGGGACCATAGGTTCTTCTGTATCACTTCCTGTTGCTTTATGTTTTATCCCTTTCTGAAGGGTTCTCTATCCTGCCTGCTGAACTATACTTCCTTCGTGCCCTGCCACCATATTTCCTTCTCCATGTAGTGTCCAGCCCGATGTCCCAGCCGCTCCCTGTCTTTCATCTCAATACTCTAATTAATGGGATTTAGTCTGACATGACAGGCAGAAAATGTTATAGTTTTCTTTCTAAAAAACTCAAAATGTAACCTAGATTAAGCTGCCTTTTGTAGCTCTGTGGTTCTTTTTAAAATTTATTTAAATTCAAGTTAGTTAGCATATACTTTATTATTAGTTTCAGGGATAGAATTTAGTGATTCATCAGTTGCATGTAACACCCAGTGCTCATCACATCACATGCCCTCCTTAATGCCCATCACCCAGTTACCCATCCCCCCCACCTCTCCTCCAGCAACCTTCAGTTTATTTCCTGTAGTTAAGAGTTTCTCATGGTTTGTCTCCTTCTCTGTTTTAATCTTATTTTTTCCTTCCCTTCCCCTATGTTCATCTGTTTTGTTTCTTACGTTCCACCCAGGAGTGAAATCATATGGTTTATCTTTCTCTGACTGACTTATGTCGCTCAACATAATACCCTCTATTTCTGTCCACATTGTTTTAAATAGCAAGATTTCATCCTTTTTGATGGCTGAGTAATATTCCTGTGTGTGTGTGTGTGTCTGTGTGTGTGTGTGTGTGTGTGTGTGTGTACACACCACATCTTCTTTATCCATTCATCTGTTGATGGACATCTAGGTTCTTTTCATATTTTGACCTTTGTGGACATTGCTGCTACAAAACCTTGGGGTGCAGGTGCCCCTTCTAATCACTATGTATCTTTTGGATAAATAGCTAGTAGTGCAATTGCTGGGTCGTAGGGTAGCTCTATTTTTAACTTCTTGAGGAACCTCCATACTGTTTTTCAGAGTGGTTGTACTAGTTTGCATTCTCACCAACAATGTAAGATGGTTCCCCTTTCTCCACATCCTTGTCAATATCTGCTGTTTCCAGAGTTGTTAATTTTAGCCATTCTGATTGATATGAGGTGGTATCTCATTGTGGTTTTGATTTTTATTTCCCTGATGATGAGTGATGTTGAGCATTTTTTCATGTGTCTGTCAGCCATTTGTATGTCTTCTTTGGAGAAATGTCTGTTTATGTCTTCTGCCCATTTTTTGACAGGATTTTTTGTTTTTTGGGGGTGTTGAGTTTGATTAAGTTCTTTATAGATTATAGATACTAGCCCTTTATATAAGACATCTGCAAATATCTTCTCCCATTCCATATGTTCCTTTCAGTTTTTTTGACTCTTTCCTTTGCTGTGCAAAATCTTTTTATCCTAATGAAATCCTAATAGTTCATTTTTGCTTTTGTTTCCCTTGCCTTTGGAGACATGTCTAGCAAGAAGTTGCTGTGACTATGTCCTCTGTGGTTCTTAAATGATTTTGTTTTGATGGGTCAAAAGAAACTCAACTGAGAAGCTGCTCAATTGAAAAAAATTTTTATATCCTTTTCTGCAGGGACTGACAATCTCTAGGTCACTTACTCTCAAATTTCTAAGGGCATAGGATCACTTGAGAATTTGTTAAGATTCCACATACAGCTGTAGATGTTTGGAGGGATGTGAGAACTTTCTTTTATACCTGCTTTACTTGTTATTTTGAGGGAGGTGGTCTGGGGTCTACACATTGAGATAAATTGCTATGATGAATTAGAGAAATCCACCAAAGTTCTTTCTACTGTTCAAGCAGGAAAGTAAGTGATAGAGACTGTCTTTATTTTTGATTGATCAAAGGCTGATCACAGGAAGAAAAAGCAGCTTCCCAGAACCATACAGGGCATTGTTTGCTATCTCATATGGACTGGCACACAATGCAGGCATTTAGTTACTGAGTAAGGGAAATTCCCAGTATGTTTATCACCTGATAGGAAACCCTAAGCTCTCTGTAGCAGGAAATGAAGAACTTTACTTTGCTGCTCACACCACTAATTTCTGATGCAACTTGGCATAGGCTTAATAAAAGAGATGATTTGAAGTAGAATGGGAGATACAGATTCTTTATTCGTGTATATGTGTGTGTGTGTGTGTGTGTGTGTGTGTGTGTGTGTGTATACAGACATATACTTTAGCTCCAATTTCAAATCACTATTTGAGGTTTTTTGAGTGAATGCCTACTTGATTATAAAAATTATAAAAATGGAGACACCTAGGTGGCTCAATCTGTTAAGCGTCCAACTCTTGATTTCAGTTCAGGTCATGATCTCAGGGTCATGAAATCAAGCCCTGCATTAAGCTTTGTGTTAGGGATGGAGCCTGTTTAAGATTCTCCCTCTCTCCCCCTCAATGCTCTCCTCTTTTCCCAGGGCAAATATGCACTCTCTCAAAAAAAAAAAAAAAAAAAAAGGAAAAAAATTATAAAAATGATACTTAGGAACATAATGCTTTTCATTCATAACATACATTCACTTCATCATTCAGACATTTACTGAGCATCTACTTTTTGCCAGACAATGTACTAATAAATACAGGGGAAATAGCCATGAACAAAAATGACAATGTAATTCTGGTGATCACAAGGAATAAAAAGTTGAAAGTATTGCAAGAGTAGAATCTAACTTAAAAGGGGGTGAGTAGAGTGGAGAAATGAGGACTGGGGAGTATTTTTGTCTGATGAAGAGACATTTAAACTTTGATCTTAAAGGGGAATAGGAGTTGAGTTAACAGTAAGGGTGAGATCTTCCCTTAGGTACTTGATGAGTGTAACCAGGCCTATTCAAGGATCAAAGAAAGCCACTGAGGGAATTGGGAGGGAATCAAGAAGAGACTGGAGTGGTGCATGGATACAGCTCACCAGAACCATGTGCATTATGCCAACTCATGAGCAGTAAAACACCACTGAGTAGGTTTGAGGTGAGGAAGGGTGGCTTGATGGTTTTGTTTTGTTTTGTATCTAAAAAAGGACAGAGAAGCTACTATATGGTGAATGGATTGCAGAGGAAGAGCAGAAATGAATGCAGGAGGTGAGTTGGGAAGCCATTGTAGTAGTCCAAGTGAGCAGTGGTTGTGGATGGCTCCGTGGTGATGATAGTGGAATCGGAGAGAGTAAATCTGAGTCATTATTTTGAACTCGGTAATTTATTAGACATGGAGGCAAGAACCAGGGAACTGTGACCAAGTTCTCCAGGTAACTGGCTTGAGCAACTGAATGGAGGGCTGTGTACTTTGCTGAGGTTGGAAACACCAGTAAGGCAGTGGTATTCATGTAGAGTTCACATATTTAGCTCCTGTTCAGTGGTTCATCCAAGTAAAGCTGTCAAATAAGTAATCTAGGACTTCAGAAAAGTCATGCATAGACACAAATGTACTGAAGTCATGGAAGTGGATAGACTCACCTTGAAAATGAGGAGAGATGAGGGAATCACTAGATAGGTTGCTGAGAAGGGAGGGTCCAGAGAACACAGAGAGGGAAGGGCCTTTGAGAGGAGAAGGACATTTTTGCCAGTATGAAAGAGGAAAGAGGGAGGATAGATGCAGATGCAAGTAGATTTTGAAAGATTTTCTTTATTCGTAGGAAGGTAAGGGCTATTTAATGGCTTCTCTTTTCTCTGTGAAGTCAGAGGCAAGATCATCTGCTGAGAGTAAGGAAGATGGAAATGAGATCAGAGGTTTGAGGAGAAAAGAGAGGATTGAAATGCAGTACTTTGAAGACACATGCCAACCTTTCTATTTTGCCTTTTTCCACATGGCTGCCAGCTCCTCCTGGGGCCAACTCAGCATTAAGACAGCTGATGTCTATGTCTTTTACAGAAGAATTTGAAAAGTATGTGTTGAGGGGTGCCTGGGTGGCTCAGTCGGTTGAACATCTGACTCTCAATTTTGGCTCAGGTCATGATCTCAGGGACTTGGTATTGAGCCCCAGGGTTGGCTCCATGCTCAGTAGGGAGTCTGCTTGAGACTCCTTCCCTCTCTCTCTGCCCTTCCCCCTGCTTGTGCTCTCTCTCTCTCTTTCAAATAAATAAATGGATCTTTTCTTAAAAGAAAAAGTATGTTGATTTGGTTTGGTATTCTCAAATTTTTATAAGGCTCATATTTATTAAAGAAATTCCTGATAAACTGTTCCTTCACTGCCTAGAATGCCTTCAATGCACTTCAGGGTTATAAAATTTTGAATTTCATGCTGCTGAGAATTTTCTATACAGAGTGTGTCACACAGCTCTTTTCTTGGTGAACACACCTGCCCTGAGAAAGTGACCTTTGACTTTAGACCAAGCAGGAGGGAGTTGCTAAACAACACCCACTAAAAGCTTTGAAGTAGGCAGTAGGATCAACCCATCTTTGTTGATTATGAGGGTTGATTTTCCATTTAGATAAAGGCCTATGGAGAAACTTATAATGGACTTCCCTTTAGTGTGAATTTTACTGAAAACTGGTGCTGATACCTAAATACACTTATGTCCTGGTTCTCCCAGCATCTTACTAAGCTGAAGAGTTTTATAGTGAAACCTTTGATGATTATGTTTAATAGCAGCTGATAACTAGTCATGATGTGACTTGATTTGAAGCCAAGCCCTGTAAGTAGGATTAATGTCCCTGTCTGTTTTTCCATCCCTAGTGCATATTTAACCAAATTATCCTTTTCCCTCTTGATTTTATTTACTCATTAGCTGTGTTGTAATGAAGATCCACAGTGACTAATTCTTCAGGCTCACAAGGAGGTCGAGATAGATCAGTGCTGGTGTGAGTCTGTAGTGTGTAACAGCTCTTTTCTCTTAAGCTGCCACGGGAGAGGTACCAAATCACAATCTGCCATTTAAACAGGAAGAGGAGCCCTCTTAAGGCTTGTAGAATGAAACACCATGGGAAGAGTTACGAAGGGAATAACACTGGTCCTTTGATGCCATGAGCTCTGTAGCAGTCCGACTTCATTTACTGAAGGTGAATTCATGGAAAACTACTCAGGGATGGTGAACAAACTTGTCTTTTCCTACGTAGTTATTTTTCTCCCCTACTTACTTTTCTCCAACCTGATGTTTTGGGAGAATCTTAGTTTTTGTGCTATTTTTCTACTTCTAATATAATTTACTTTGCTCTTCTTCACCGGGAAGTCCTAAAAGTTACCCATATATGTCTGTTTTCCCAAACATACCAATGTTTGCTTCCCTTAATATCTTTAAGGCCTGTATTTTGTTATTTTCTCAGGGCTCACATGACTTTTAATTGCTCACATAAATCTTGAAACACTCAAACTTCTACCTAGGATTTTCACCAATATCATGGTTCCTCCCCTGGAACAAAAACGCTATCTTAGAATACTTGAGTACAAATTAGCTTAGTATTTTAAAATAATAGAAGTATTTGCCCTTTTTAAAAAAGAGAATCACATTAAAAGGAACTCAAAGCAATCAACATTAGTGGGATTTCACATCCCTGAATTTGTTTCACGGGATCTTTCAGGACTGGATATTCTGGCCACATTCAAGGTTAAGCTTGACTATATCCAGAAACTGGGTTCTTGTTTTCCTATACACATGCTGGGCAAACTGAATCTTGGGCCATGTTGTGTACTCTCGTCCAAGGGGAAGCCTTCCATCCCTTGCCCAAGGTCGAACTCCCACCGTGAGTAGAAGAAGTGTTGATCTAGGAGCCTGATGAGCACTGTTCAAGTCCTGACCCACCATGGCTGCCATGTGATGTCCATCAGCCTCATCTTCCTTATCTTTAATGGAGAGGATACCTACTACCCTTATTGTAGGCAGTTGTAATACTCCATGGCAATTTGTACTCAACTCTTTTTATAGTACTTAGTAAAACCTGTTGCAGTTTTTTTCAATGTGGTCATCTTTGAATCTTGACTAGAAGCTCAAGAACTGTTGTTTTCATCTTTTTATACACATTTTTCCAGCACATTGTAGAGACTCAAAATATTTATTTAAAGTAGGCTCCAGCATGGACCCCAATGTGGGGCTTGAACTCAAAACCCTGAGATCAAGACCTGAGCTGAGATAGAAAGTTGGATGCTCAACTGACTGAGTCACCCAGGTGCCCCCAAAATATTCTTTTAAATAAGCAAATTCAACTGAACAACATCTGTTAAGATCTATATGTAAAGCCTTTCTCTGGGTGCAATGGAAATGCCAAAATGAATAGGAATTTAAAATTTATTTTGTAAGATGGGAAAACAGCTAGCTACACAGATTAGAGTAAAAAGGTGAGATCATAGAGATGCCAAAGAATCGTTGGAGGGAAAGATTAATTTCAGTGGGAAAAACCTGAAAGGAGGTACATTTCAACTGGCCTGAAGGCTGGGAAGAATTTGGGCAGGTCAAAGCTCACCTTCACCAGGTGCGGTGAGCTTCACCTAAACCAGTATTGTTAGGTGCATGAGCTGAACTCAGAGTAGGGAGAGTTTCCCTACCCACCATCATGTAGAGGAAAAGAATCAAGGGGAATTGGGCTCATTTGTGACATTTAGTACTTCCCAGAAAGCATGAAGTTTTGCCATTCATAATTAATAGAATAAATATCAGAAGTTTCTCTTTGATCAGATTTCAGAGTTCAAGCAAAGATCTAATAAATAATTCATTATTCTTAAGTGTTATCTTCATTTGTAAGTTTTTCCTAGATTTTGTAAACACATAATAGAACAATAATCATTATGTTTTCTTAAAAGATTTTCGTGAGGGAAATAAAAGCAGGGTGGGAAGACTTTTATACTTAGTTGAAGTGAAGTAAATATATAATTTGGTTCTTATAATTTGACTCATTTAAAAAAAAAATGAAATACAGACATTAAATATCAAACTGTGCCCCAGAGGCCAACATCCTTGGATCTTTTCCATTCCTGATGGAATTATGGTTCTTGGTAATTAGGGAGGAAGACTCACTCTTCCTTCTGTCCTATTTTCCCTGCCAAGCCTGAGCCCACATGGGCCCTAAGCTAGCACTCTGGGAGTCAGGCAGAGAAGTCTCTGAGAGCTTTTTGAACCTATCTGGATTCTCTCCAAACTCAGCAGTACACAGCTTTGGTGCATCTGGCCCCTAGGCTAGTTTGAAGACCATGGACACATCTCCAAAAACTCAATCATCATCTTCCCTCTCAGTCCTACTTCAAGTAAGGCATCTAAAGAGCTTTCATCCTCAGGTGGCCCAACTAGCCCCTCACCCTCAGATTAGGGAATGCCTTGGCTGGTGTCCTTTGACACAGGCAGATGATAAAAATGCTTTATGTTACAGAGTCAGAGCTGATGTGGTGTGAGAGAAAAACTTAGAGTTTAGAGACTGTAAAGTAGCAGATCTCAAAAGTAGGGGTCCTCAAAAGGACATTATGAATAGGAGATAGATCATAGATAGTAATGTAAGAAGAAGAGAAACTTTGTGTTCCAGGTTAAAATAGTACAACATGAATATCCTTTCCAGCAGATACAAGGTTCCCTGCCAAAAGGTCTTTGGATTAATCTTCCAGCTTCCCAATTTGACTCTGCTAACAATCCACTCCTGTACCTTCACAGGATTGCTCATGGAGTCAGAACGGAGAGGTGAAGGGGCTTAGAAGTGTCCCTCCCCATCCTCCTGGGCACCAGCAACTAACAACCAGGTGATAGAGTACAAAAGCTCACCTGTCTGCTTCTAGATGGAGAAACTGGGAGGTGTGATTTCTGCTTTCAAGCTCCCCTCAGGATCAGGCCAGGCCTAGGACTTCCTCCCTGAAACATAACCTTTGCTTGACTTGTTCCCCTTTCCAATCCTCCTCCACCTCCTTCTCACTGTCTCTTTGAATAGCATATCCTTAATAAATCACGTGTAGCCAAATTCTTGGCTCAGAGTCTGCTTAAGGGAGAACCTCATTTAAGCTATCATTATCACATAATCTGGGAAGAAACTCCCCTCCTCTTAGATTGCAAGAAAGAGCAAGAAGAGAGGTATTTCATTCATTAGCAAGACGAGCTGTTATGAAAGTCAGATCTATGTCTGCTACTATGTGAAAATAAATCAGAAAAATGATAGCAATATTACCAAGTGGATCTAAAAGAATAGTAGACATTGGCTACAGTGTTTCTGAAATAGAATTTCAGAGAACAATATATCCTATTTTCTATCTTTCTGTTTTGTTTTGTTTTCCAATGAAAGTCTTACTTCCTGTCTTATTTATTAAGCACCATGTTAGGTTTTTCCAGGTTACATTAAGTTGAAAAATGAATGAGCTCAAAGAGATAAAAAGATGGCTTTCCTCCATAAGTAAATAACATCAATGTATCTTTGTTGACTTTTGACAGAATAATCTCTATAGATCCTGCCAATATTCCATTTAAAATTGGTCTCTGTGGCTGCTGCTATTGCCCATAAGGCTAAGACAACAATGTCCGTAGTAACCGGAGATTCTTCCAGGACTTTCAGTGGCCTATGGAGCAATCACGTAGCAGTCTGAATACTAGGTAAACCTCAGCTTACTGTCAGGAACAGGGAAAAGAGAAAAGTAACTCCAGAGGACAAAATGTCACAGATGAGATTGAATTAATCTTAAGGAATTATGTCTAGATTGACCACCTGATAGCAGAAGGGGGATACAAGAGAGGAATGCTCTCATTTTCAGATCTTAACAATAGGGGCTAAAAGGCACACATTTCATCATTCCAGAAGCCCTTATCTTCCCTAATACTTCTCACACATAGGATTAATATATAGTGTTGATTAGTGTTTATTTGTGTAAGCTTTATTTTTCTGTCAATTGTGAGTGTTTTTTGTTGCTGATGGTATGTTTTATTCTGTCCTGTCTTACTGACTAGAGGACAGTTTTCTTTTTCTTTCCTAAATCCCCACAGAATGAGCTTCAGGAGTGTCTTCACTCCTGTGAAATAGATGATTACTGTAAAATCATATTTGCTTCAAGCTTTATAATTTGAAATCCTTCTTATTTACTCTAGAGTATTTTGATATTTAAGGAACCCTGCAGTGACTTTTGTTTTGTTTTGTTTTGTTTTAAAATATCATATTGAATTATGTACAGAACTTTGAAGGGTTTTCTGGGTAGCAGTTAGTCTTTTATACACAGTCTGAATTTCGTCTACTGGGAAGCTTGATTTTAGATGTACTGCCAACAAATATCGATTTAGTGCAACTATATATTATCTGAATCCTCCTTACTTTACTTCTAGAGATCTAGGAATAATTGTCTGGGTCCCAGCCACTTCTTCCACTGTGAAACCTAAACGGCTGTATTTCAATTCCAATAACACATTCAGGGAAGGTGAAAATGACCACAGGGAATTTTTTGATTCTCTGTGATTGACTTGTAAGCTTTGTGCCACCTGGTAACCCCAAGTACTTTCTCCTCTGTGTTCTCCCATAGTTAAAGTAGTCCCTTTCATCTAGTTGTGATTGACTGGAATTAGGGTAATCTCTGGGCCGCTATTTAAAAATCCTTAAAGTTTTAAGATTTTTACTTTTCTCCAAAACACATAAACTAAGCATAGGGCCTTGGGTGTCATCAAACCGATCTATTATTATAATAGATTTAGAGAAAAGCTTTGGATTTTTTGTCCTTCTCCGTAGGATGACCCTGCCTGGTTTCTAATCTTTAGGGCAAGAATGTGTAATTCAGTGAAATAAGGGTAAATTAAAGAGATTTAATCGAGGTGCAGAGATTCAAGAACACCTGGCCTCGAAATTCCCTTTTTTGGCCTGTTTCCCAGAGCAGGCTTATTACTGCTCATGTTGACAACTTTGCCAGAGTTTCTGCAGCGGCTGCAGTGGCTTCTCAGAATTTAATACTTTTAGGTGCTACATCTTTTATCCTTGGTTACCTCATAATAATGTAGGTTCGAGCTTCTGGTATTCCAGAACTCATAACCCATTCATATTGAGGAATTGCTATAAGGATAAAGCTGGAAATTGGCTCCTTGAACTAATACTCAAGAATGGATTGCTGGTTAAACATGGCAGAGTGACAAAGGCATTTGTCTCCACTCCCTTCTTAAACTGGGATAGGATTAAAATGGTGAGGATAAAATAATAAATAAGAGATGTCAAGAAAATTTGGGGAGACGAAACTATATAAAAGTCTCCCACCTTGTGCAGCCAGATTCTTCTATTCTGTAGAGAAGTTGAACCAGGCAGGGTGTGGTCTCAGGGCAACTGGGCACAGCTGAGGACGGGGTGGGGGACACATTCAGAAAACAGATGAATGATTGAGTGAAGGTCTGCATATTGAATGAGGAATGCGTTAGTTCTTCTCTCCTGCTTGGCATAAGTATCTCTACAAGTCAGATTAGTAGTTAAATAGAAGATGTGAGAAAGAAATGAGTCCTAGAGAAGGATCTTCAGTGACTGGTGGGTGACCCAGAAAAATGGTGAGTTTTTTGCTTGGTCAGCCTGCAGTAAAGCCCAGAAGTCAGCAAACTATGCCCCTACCCAGGAGCTTTCCATTGTGATTTTTAAATATGAATGGATCCACCAAGATCACCAGGCATTTGAGGAAAGCCTTTAGATGAAAAACACAGGCCCAAAGCAAAGTGTGAAGGGCAAGGCAGAGGGAAATTCATAGGAGATAGAAAAATGCAAGGAGCATAAAAAATATTAGAAAAAACCCCAACTGTTCTAATATTGCCAAAGAGATGAGAGGAGATTACATTTTTTAAAAGAAGCAGGATAAGAGGAAAGGGGAACATTAGAGAAGAAGAAAAGCTCCTGGAAATTAAAACAATGATGGAAGATAAAATTGAGGAGATCTCCAAGAAATTAGAAACAACACTACCAACAAAGTGATGAAAAATAGGGAAATTGCCAGTCTCGGATTATATACGAAGAAAATCATATTATTTGAAAGTGATGATTTTTGTCTTTTTCTTTCCCGGGATTATTTCTCTCATTAGTTTTTCTTTTCTTGTTCATTGCCATGGGCTTCCAGAACAACACTGAGGAGTAGCCCTGGTAGACATCCTTGTTTAGCTCCTGACTTAAATAGTAAATTCTTCTTATCTGACCAAAGATGACACTTTATATTCTTGACTTACTTATTATTTTTAATCGTGAATGAGCATTGAGTATTACAAAATGGAGATTTACAGGGGCATCTGGGTGGCATAGTTAGTTAAGTCTCTGACTCAGTCTCAGCTCAGGTCTTGATCTTAGGGTCATGAGTTCAAGCCCAGCATCTAGCCTACTTATAAAAAAAAATGGAGATTTATTAATCTCCATTCAGAAGAATAAATGGTTTTTCTCCTTTACTTTTTTTATTTACTTTTTAAAAAGATTTTGTTTACTTATTTGAAAGAGAGAGAGAGGGAGAGTAAGAGAGAGCATAAGCATGGACATAGGGGAGAGGAAGAAGCAGGCTCCCCACCGAGTAGGGAGCCCCATGCAGGGCTCAGCCAGGACTCTGGGATCATGACCTGAGCTGAAGGCAGAGGCTTAGCTGACTGAACCACCCAGGCGCCTGGTTTTTCCCCTTTAAATTTGAACCAGTATTGTGTTGGCCCAGGAATAGAATAGGGGATCGGGAGTCAGAGTGGAATAAATTATAATATACATGTTTTACTCAATGATATTATTTAATATAAAAAATTTAAAATAAGCACATTAATGATGCTGAAATCACTAAAATTTTAATTATTGCTTGTTCTTAGCATCTTTTAGGAATGAGCTAATTTGATAAAAGATAAATAATTGCTTTTAGTGTAATTTATTAATCTAGTCAATTTATTTCAATAAGTGTGATGATATTTGACAGTATCAAAAGCACATTACGATGAAATTACAAAACTATCTTAAATTAATAACTTTAGTTTGGTAACCAAAAAAATGAAATTGTCTTGTATTCTATGCAGATAAAGCAACTTACTGATTATATATATATTTTTACTGTGTGAACGGGCTGTGTGTGGAACAGAAGAGGCTTATGCTCTGAACCACCTAGAACAGGAAATGAAGATGTGAATTAGAACGTAAGTACTAGATTTGCACAAAAAGGTCTGTTTGTAAGATTTCTGAGAAGAAATGCATTGATGTGGTAGAGAACCCTGGAGTCTGTAGCCAGACTGCCTGAGTCGGAGTCTCAACTCTACCCTAACTGGCTGTGCAAACTCAGGAAAGTACTTGACCTTTCTGTTTCACTTCCTTCTCTTTAAAATGGAGTTACAGTAGTACTCACTTCATAGGATTGCTGTAAGGATTAAATGAATTAATATATGCAAAACCCATAGAATAGTGACTGATCCTTTAGGCATCTATAAATGTCAGCTATTATTGTTGGGTTGTTATTTTAAAGTTTGAACACACGTATCTCTTTATAGTGGTTACCAATCAGGACCATTTATAGTTTTCTCTTTTCCACCTTAGGTATTAGTATGTGTGAGCACACATGTACGTGTAGTATGCTCCATGTTAGACAGAATGATGCAATAAGTCATATTCGTAAAACCTGATTCCCATAGCCCCTTGTCTAATAGAACATATAGAAATTGGATTACGATGTCATTGAGTACTTCCCTCTGTTTCCTTACGATAAGTTTTCCACATGTTGGCAAACCTCCTGGTGTGTTTTGGAGTAGAGCCTTATGCCAGAACCACCTTGCTCTAAATTTACCTTCTTCTTTGAGCTATTCAGTTTTAAGCTAATGCTTTACTTTTATGGGGTATATTCAGGGTTTTAAAAGGAAAGTCATACTGTGGTGCCCAGAGTAATTTCTTAGCCTTTCTGAGAAACAGACTCTTACTAAGCCACACATCTGTGAAAACTATGTATGTTCTTCTCAAGCCTTATAATAAAACAGCAACAACATCCATTCCTGAGCATTGGATAATCTTTTGGTTCCCTTTCCTACATGATATTATAATTACACCGCTCTTAATGAACTCTTAAATTCATGATCCAGAAACGATGGAAATAAAAAACTTCATAATTTGGATAGAGACAATTTGAACAATGGGAATGTTTTGAAATGTGTATGTCCTGTTTCTTCCCCTCAGAAGAGGAAGTAATCTGTCAGAATGATGGAAGTTATTAACTCTCAATCATTTTTCTACATGCCCTTTGGGGAAGGACTATAGTCCTTGTGACATTTTTGACACAACTCCCCATTCCTCTCTCCAACTCAAAGGCCCAGCAGCTCACTGTGGCTTTGAACTCCACATAGCCTGCTCTCTGGAGCTTACAGAGGGTAAACACATTCTCATTGACTTGAACATGATGCTAATGTGTTAGTTGTCTGAGAGCATTTGCATTTTCAAGGGATAAAAATAAGTCTCTGGTAGTGGGATTTTGCACAACAGGAAATAACCGGAGAGTTTTGCAAGGACAGGGACCTAGGCTTGCTGGGAGCACACATAAAGGGCAACTGCTTACCAGTATAGGGCCTCATGGTTTATGAAGCACTTCATATGCACTCAATTTTTTATATTTAATTTAATCTCTATAGCAGTCCTATGAGGTAGGCATTAATATCCTCCTCACTTTATGTATGAGAAAATTAAGCCCCTAAAAATCTAAGTGGTTTGATCCAATTTACAAAGCCAGAGAGATGCTATGGCCTCACAGAGGCTGCTCATCTCCTCATCAGGTGTTCTTACTGTTCCTTTGGGTGAGTGGGAAAAGTGGACTTTCTGTGTATGTTATGCCACCTATAAGGACAAACACAAATTAAAAGCAAGAGGCTTAATTCTTCTAGATGAAAACAAGGGATGAGACCTCCTTCTCATTTTCTCAGAGCATTTACTTCAGAAATGCTTCAGAAAACTTGTAAAAAAAAAGGAAAGGACCCAAATAAAATCACAAATGAGACAGAAGAAATAACAACCAACATCCCAGAAATACAATTATAAGAGAATATTATGAACAAGTATATGCCAACAAATTGGACAACCAAGAAGAAATGGATAAATTCCTAGAAATATATAACCTACCAAAATTGAAACGGAAATATAGAAAATTTGAACAGAATGATAACCAGCAAAGTAATTAAATCAGTAATCAAAAACTCCTAAGTCCAAGACCAGATGGCTTCACAGGTGATTTCTAGCAAATATTTAAAGAAGAGTTAATAACTATTCTTCTCAAATCATTTTAAAAAATAGAAAAGGACGGAAAACTTCCAAATTCATTCTATGAGGCCAGCATTATTCTGATACTCAAACTGGATAAAGACACCACTAAGAATGAGAACTATAGGCCATTATGTTTAATGAACATAGATGCAAAAATCTGCAGTAAAATACTACAAACCAAATTCAACAATACATTTAAAAAAAATCACCACAATCAAGTGGGATTTGTCCCTGGGATACAAGGATGCTTTAATGTTTACAAGTCAACCAGTGTGATACATCACATCAATAAGACGAAGGATAAGAGTCATATGATCATTTCAACAGATGCAGAAAAAGCATTTGACAAAGGACAACATCCATTCATGACCAAAATCCTCAACAAAGTAGGTTTAGAGGGAACATACTTCAACATAATAAAGGCCACATATAAAAAACCCACAGCTAATATCATCCTTAATGGGGAAAAACTGAGAACTTTGCCCTAAGTTCAGGAACAAGACAAGATGTCCACTCTTACAACTTGTATTTGACGTAGTACTGAAAATCCTAGCCACAGCAATCAGACACAAAAAGAAAAGGCATCCAAATCTGTAAGGAAGAAATAAAACTTCCACTCTTTGCAGATGACATGGTACTATATGTAGAAAACTTGAAAGAGTCCACCAAAAAACTACTATAATTGATGAATGACTTCAGTAAAGTTGTAGGGTATAACATCAGTATACATAAATCTGTTCCATTTCTATACACCCAACAATGAAGCAGCAGAAAGAAAAATTAGGAAAACAATCCTATTTACAATTACAGCAAAAATAATAAGATACCTAGGGAAAAACCTATCAAAGAAGTAAAAGACCTGTACTCTGAAAACTATAAAACACTGATGAAAGAAATTGAAGATGACACAAAGAAATGGAAAGACATTCCATGCTCGTGGATTGGAAGAACAAATATTGTTAAAATATTTATACTATACAAAGCAATCTACATTCAATGCAATCGTTGTCAAAATACCAACAGCCTTTTTCACAGAACAGAAGAAACAATTCTAAAATTTGTTTGGAACCACCAAAGACCCTGAATAGCCCAAGCAATCTTGAAAAAGAAAAGAAAAGCTGGAGGCATCACGATTTCGGACTTCAAGCTATGTTATATATCTGTAGTAATCAAAACAGTATGGTACTGAAAATAAGCATATAGATCAATGGAACAGAATAGAAAACCTGGAAATGAACCCATAAGTATATGGTCAATTAATCCTCAACAAAGCAGGAAAGAATATTCAATGGGAAAAGAACAGTGTCTTCAACAAATGATGTTGGGAAAACTAGACAACATGCAAAAAAAAAGAAACTGGACACTTTCTTGTACCATACGCAAAAATAAATCCAAAATGAACTAAAGACCTAAATCCAAGACCTGACACCACAAAAATCCTAGTAGAGAACAAAGGCAATAACCTCTCTGACACCAGCCATAGCAACTTTTTTCTAGATATGTCTCCGGAAGCAAGGGAAAGAAAAGCAAAATAAACTATTTAGGAATATATCAAAATGAAAAGCTTCTTTACAGCAAAGGAAACAGTCAACAAAATTAAAGGGCAACCTACTGAATGAGAGAAGATATTTGCTAATGACCTACCTGATAAAGGCCTAATGTCCAAAATATATAAAGAACTTATAAAACTCAACACCCAAAAAACAAATAATCTGATTAAAAAATGGGCAGAAGACATGAACAGACATTTCTCCAAAGAAGACATCCAAATGGTCAACAGACACATGAAAAGATGTTCATCATCACCGATCATCACGGAAATCAAAACTATAGTGAGCTATCACTTCACACCTGTCAGAATGGCTGACATCAACTACACAAGAAACGACAGGTGTCGATAAGGATGGGCAAAAAAAGGAACACAGGTACACTGTTAATGGGCATGCAAACTGGTGTAGCCACTGTGGAAGACAGTATGGAGTTTCCTCAAAAAGTTAAAAATAGAACTACCTTATGATCCAGCAGTTGTATACCAGCATTTACCCAGAGAATAAAAAACTACTAACTCAAAGGGATATGTGCACCCCAATGTTTAGAGCAGCATTATTTATGATAGCCAAATTATGGAAGTATCCAAAGTGTCCATGGAGTGATGAATGGATAAAGAAGTGGTGTCTGTCTGTCTATCTATCTATCTATCTAGATATATAATGGAATATTATTCACCCATTAAAAAAATGAAATCTTGCCATTTGCAACAACACAGATGGAGCTAGAGAGTATAATGCTAAGTGAAATAAGCCAGTCAGAGGACAAATACCATATGATTTCACTCATGCGGAATTTAAGAAACAAAACAAATGAACAAAGGGAAAACTAAAGAGAGAGGCAAACCATAACACAGACTCTTAACAATAGAGAACAAACTGATGATTACCAGAGGGAAAAGGGGGGCAGGGTGTGGAATGAGCACTGAGTAATGTACTGAATTGTTGAATCACTCTATTGTACACCTGAAATGAATACTACACTGTATGCTAACTAACTGGAATTGAAATAAAAACTTAAAAAATGCTTTAGAAAACTTGTCATTATACACACTTTCTCTTTTTGAAATGTATATAAATCTTTTTGAAAACTAAATAGGTCTTTTCTTGGCATTATGATAGAACAAGGTCCAAAGACCTTGGTGTCATCTCTTTGAAATGTAAACACCAAGGGAGATAACATCCCTATCTCCCAGTTCTAGGGGGAGACTGTAGGAGCCTCACTTTGGTGGCCCCCTTACTCCTAGTCGCAAAACTGCCTCCTGTCATGAATGTATGAGTGTGTTCTTCTGGATAAAGCCAATAAACTAACACAGATGGTTACCCCAATTAGTACGTAAAGTTAGGATGAACTCTGTGTGGCAAATGGTGCTGTCACGTCCTCTCACTTGAGGACTGTTGATTATCTTGAGAACATGTATATGATGGGTTGTATCTGCTTTACTTTATGCAAAAGGGTGAGATTCCATTCTGTCCTTGCAGTCACTTAGAGGATTGCTTGTGATGGGTATCACTTTCTGGTTTAATGCTTATTCAATAATAAAACTGTTTTCTTTTTCTACTTCATGGAGAGATATTTTTGGTTGGGAGATTTTTTTTTTAATTTTTTAATTTTTTATTGACACATAATGTATTATTTGTTCCAGGGTACATGTCTGTGAATCCTCAGGCTTACACATTTCACAGCACTTACCATAGCACATACCCTCCCCAATGTCCATAACCCAGCCACCCTATCCCTACTCCCCTACCCCCGAGCCACCCTCAGTTTGTTTCGTGAGTTTAGGAGTCTCTTATGGTTTGTCTCCTTCTCAATCCGATCTTTTTTTATTTCCCT